>OY856188.1:10349365-10701865 GCA_963693315.1 Diogma glabrata
AGAGTAAAATAACGACTGAAATAGGTTTTTAATTTTTAAGATTTGGCTTCGGTTTTGATAATTTTTAAAACGTGGTTTTGGTTTCGGCTTTGATCATTTTTAGAATGTGGTTATGGTTTTGATTTTGGTTTTACTGATTGTGGTTTTCTAGTTTTGCGGTTTTGGTTTTCAAAAACCGGTTTGTAGCCCTGTTTCCAACGTAAAAAATAAATAATTTTTATGAATGCTTTGTTCAATTATGCATGCATTGTCAGAAAAATTAATATAAAGGATGCCGAAAACGTACTAATTTTCTTCTTTTGCTAATCGAATGGAAGAAAAAGAAACTATAATATACTCCAAAGGAGTGAAATCGAAAAAACAAAAATTTTGCTCTTAAGAGTAAGAACGATATTCAAATTATAAAAAATTTAAATTTATGAATATTATTTTAAAAGAATAAAATAAAATTCTAAACTCTGGTATGTAAATTTAAATGTTTATGAATTTATAAGGAAAACTGAGTTTTTATAAGTAAAATGTTTTGTATTTTATTTTTTCTAATAAACTTTTGATATCTCGTATATGCTCAGGGAATATGTTTTAGAGATCGAAAGATATTTGCAAAATAAAATGCAAATTATTGAAGTGAAAAAGACTGAGTTTAGTATTTCTAAGAAAACTATTTTTTTAAAAAATTATTGCACTGGTTTGTCCTCTCAATAGTTAAATCAACATATTCATAACATTATACAAACTGCAAGAAAAAATTGTGAAGCCATTGCTTTGACTGAGATATTGCTCAAACTTTACCCAGATATAAGGTTTTTATATTATTTCAATAATGAGGGAGTGGTAGAAATATTTTTTTCGTGGGGATGCTTCGTGGGACAGATTTCTTCGTGGGACAACACAATAAAATGTGGGACATTTCCACGCAGCGTGGGACGTCTGGCCAGTTTAATTTAATTGTATATGGCGACCTTGATCAGGATCAGAGCCGACTATCTCAACCAGAGCCTTATAGGGCAAAAGCGTTAAACTCATGATCATGGTTCAATCGAACTAGAGGAGACCGGACCAAGACCCCATTTAAGTACTGAAGAATTTCTGCTTGGGTTTACAACAATTTAAATATATACCAAACTTCATTTATAACCAAAGAATTAGGTTGTATTGTGGACCAATGTTTAAGCGCTATTTTTTTTAAATTCTGTGGAATAATGACTGTTTGGACTATTCTGTCAATTTTTTAATCACTAGAATGAGTGTTGCCAAACATAAAATTTCTAAATTAATGTATCTAATGTCCAGTTAGCCAAAATGATTATATTACACACACAAAATTTATAAAAGTTTTTTTATTTAATAACAAATTTAATAACAGTTGTTTATGTTTGCCAATTCTAAATGTAATTTTACAAATGTGAATTGCAACATTAAAAAGATACTATAAAACTAATATCTTCGCTTCTTTTTCATTAAATTCATCATTTGATATTTTTCCGAACAAGTAACTCCATCATTATTAAGAATATATCCATCGAAACATTCACATGTATATCCGCCGAGCTTATTGTGGCAAAGCTGTTCGCAACTGTGGGTTCCAGTTGTACACTCATCAAGGTCTTCGCATCTTTTCAATTTATCATTGAATACCATATTTTTTCCACATTTAGCATCACATGCTACCGTGCAAGGGGTAGTTTCTGTTTTATTACCAGTACACTTTTTTCCGTTGTATTTCGGTATTGGGTTGTTGCAAATTCTATGCTTGACTTGAATTCCTTCACCACACTTTACCGAACATGGTAAAGTCCTCCATTTACCCCTAAGAACAAATCAAAGATATTTTCAGAACTAAAACTTTAAAAATATTTGTTTTACGTACCAACCACCATCGATTGGACAGTTAGGTAATTCAGAGCAATTTTTGTGTTCTTCAGATGATCCCTCACAATATTTACCACCCTGCTGTGGTTCAGGGTTATCACATTGTCTGTATCTAGTTTTGGTTGCAATAATACGTTTTCTAGTATCATGACATTCTAAACTACATGGTGACCAATCAGACCACTTTGACCAGTTACCATGAGTTTCCTATAACATAATACAAATCTTCTTTAGAAAATGTTACAGGCAAACAGATTTTAAACTTACCTTACACGGTGGTTTAATACATTCTGTTATTTCATAATAATCACCATCACACTGTCCTTTTGCTTCATATCCGTTCATCATACATGTTCTTAATCGATGTTGATGTGAAACTCCACAAGGTTCTAAGCATTCACTCCATTCGGACCATTCACTCCATTCAGGATGGTAAATTTCAACCATAAATTCTTTTGAAATTTTATTAAATCTATTGACTCCCTCACAACGATAATTTCCAGCATCTGTTGCTTCGGTTTTTGATATGTAAAACGCAGTTTCGTTCGTTTGCTCAGTTATTGTTTCGTTTTCTTTGTACCACAATAGTTCAGGTTTTGGTTCTCCTTTTATTTTACAAGTCAAGTATAAATATGTTCCTTGTTTTATTTTCAGTTTTTCCTGTTTGTTGCCAACAATTTCCAAAGGTGTTGCTACCAAAATATCAAACCTTTTCTTTACTGTTCCATATCGATTCTCAAGTACGCAAATATACTTTGTTGAACTTGAAATTCTTGCTCTCAATATGGTTCCTCTGTTTAATTCATAATATGATCTTTGATTATACCCAAACCATTTTGTTTTAGGTTTTCCCAAGCTTGGACATGATAGTTCAATGGTTTCACCTCGTTTAACTTCGATTTCTTCAGAAGCACGAGAATCTATCGTACCGTTTTCAAATATAATTTTTGGAGTACCTTTAAAATAAAATAAATATTTACTAGTTAATTTCATAGTCTGTCTATTGTGTCTATTTTAAAATAGATATTGATTTAAAACGACAAGTTATTCTATTTGGTAAAGTAGATAAATTCCAAACATTGGTCTCGACAAATGTAAGTTTTGAAATATTCTTATACCGCTGGTTTTTCTGACCCATGTTTCTTGTTGTTGTGAAACAATGGTCTCGGGTACTCCAATAAAACTGATATTGTTGCTTACTAGCCAGTGATCGAATCTAGAAGATTGTTGAGGAATAATGTTTATCGAACTGCGAGTAACATCTATTCGTCAATGCTAAAAGTATTACATTGGTGACAGCGGCGGAATTATTATATTTGGACAAAGAGATTTAGCTAAAAACGGATCTGTACCACAAAGACAATTATCAACAAATGGAAGCAAAAGTGATGCTTCACCTTTGAGAAACTTGAAATGAAATAAAAGTAGAGAGTTACTAGTTTGGATTATATTCAACAAACTGTGATTCGATAGTCGTTGAGGAAGTGAAAAGTTCTGTTGTTGAAACAACAACTCAGTTACCAATTGCAAACTTCGATTTTACTCAGGACAGTGGCAGATGATGAGTTTGAATATCAGATAGATAAATTTAAAAATGGGTTCGAATAAATTAATTTAGTGTAACAAAATCAGTCAGCAATAACCTTTAAATTGTAATGAACTAAAATTAATTATGAATAAGAACTAGAAAAGTCAATGGAATTCGATGGCAAAGTCCAGAAAATTAAGAGCAAAATCCATAAATGCGAGGATAAAGTTTTAACTAAAATTGATGGTTTCGAAAAGTGGTTGCAAGGTTTTTAAACAGCTAAAGTAACTCCACATACGGTTCCGCAACTGACGAACGTCATATTAAAACCACTTCCTAACAGCAGAATAACAACTTTTATGAAATCATCAAGTTTCAATTCGAGACATCAGCAGATCAGAATTGATTGATTGTAACCTAAAAACCGCCTTGAGGTTGAAACATTACAGGTGGTGGTGGAAAAAACCGTAAAACTTATGTAGAAGTAATGACCACATTGGAACGGAAATACGGCAGCAATAACAAAACAGAATTCTATCAGAATCGAAGGTTCGCTTGCAGCAAAATGGAAAAAGTCTACAGTAGTATGGATCAGCGGTGGAGTGGTTTGATCATTTAGCGTCTTTTAATGCTCCAGCGTATTTTATGGAAAAACTGAAAATAGGAGATGTATCAGCGGTATTAACGAGGAAACAGTCAGAAGAGAACAGTTGGTATAGAGGGATAGAAGCAACGTCAGATAATATGTGAGTGACATAGAGCGTCACATTGTGCGGGATAAAAGAAAAAATTAGAATTAGCAGAAAGTTCTTCTTTTAGGAAAAGAGAAGGAGCTGAAGAAAACGATTATGTATAGTTTAGGAGCAGCAGAAGGAAACTGAGGCAATGGGTATTCAAAAAATTTCACCATAATTATAATTGGACCACATCCCATAGTTAAAAATGGCAGGACATAGGGAGGGATTAAGTTTCAAAGAAGAAATTGAGGGTAAGCGTTACTTCATCACACTAGTTACAGGTTCAGCTCGCATCTGTGTTTGAAAGAAAAACAGAGAAAGTAAAATGGTTGTTGAAATAAAGATTTTGTTGTAGTGACGGGTGTGGTGCTATTCCTCCGGCACCATGTTCAGGTTCAGGAACTCTGCTACAATTAAATAGGTGGTCCACATCGTGCGGCGTGCTCTCACATGCGGGACACTTATCAATAGTTTCGGGATCAACTCTGCTCGTGTAGTTGTTTAGAATGCGTGACCAGCGGGATCTTAGTTGATCTAGGAGGGATCTGGTGCTACGAGGTAGTTGGACCTCCTCGGCAGCGACTTTTGGTAGCTTTCTATTTAGAATTCTATTTCAATTAGTATGGTGCGTTTCTAAGCGTGTTCTATAGGTAACCTCGTCGATTTTACCTGTTACTACATATCACCATTCGCCATGTTGTCAAACATCTAGTCAACAAACGACTAGTCAACTAGTCGACATCTAGTCAACATCTAGTCCAACATCTAGTGAACACGTCAATGCTAGAAAGCATTTACTTACACAACTATAGTTAGTGGAAGACATGGATCAAGACATCTTGGGAATCTACTTCCTTAAGTTGAAATGATTTTTTAGTTTTAGGCGTGTTTTTTTAAAACGAATGAATGTCATATTTTATTTTCATGTGTAACGACCAACATCCTACAATTAAATATTTCCGAAGACCTTTTCTTTTGTATACTAAAACATGTGTTCTTCTTCATTTATTTAATCCACTGTATAATTTAATAACTTGATTTATTGCGACATTGTTTACAAAGACCCAAAAATAAATGTAACAAAAAAACAAAAAACTTATGTGTGTATGCTTCGGTAATAAAGAATAATATTGCTTTCAATGCTATATCTCTATACAGTTTGTTTTGGTACATGGAAAGTTTTTTTTGTTTTTTTTATATTTTTTTTTTTTTTTTTTTTAATAAAATGTGTTGTGTAATAGGGTTTAGAATATGTGTCACAACAACACATAAATACCTTTAAAGACCTAGGTCTAGACCTGGGTCCCACAACAACTGGCGTTCTGAGGTGTAGATTAACGCTTTTTTTAAACATCTGTGGGTTGAAGCCACCTGAGACTAAGTGTTCCGGCAAACTATTCCATTTGTACGCAGTTCGGACAAAGAAGTCTCTCTGCGATCTGCCAGTATGACAGCGCGGGATCTTTACCGTTTCACTGGTTGCGGCAGCCGATTGCCGAGTGGAACGGGGGTAAGAATAAGTTTGAGGCATGATGCCGCTGATTTCATCTGAGCACTGCTGATGACGATATTTGTAAAAAACAACGAGGTCAGCAACAGTGCGACGATGTTGTAGGGAATCAAGTTTTGATGTCAAAGCTCGATCACCTACAATTCGTATAGCTCGCTTTTGAACAGAGTCCAAGAGGGTCAAGATGGAAACAGAGGCAGCACCCCAAACTTGACAGCAGTACTCCATACAGGGACGAATATAGGACTTGTAAACATGGAGCAATTGGTATGGAGTGAAAAATTTTTTGCATCTATTTAGGAGGCCGAGTTTTTTAGACGCGCTTTTTGCCATCGCCATTACATGATCGTTCCAGAGTAGGTCATTTGAAACTGTGACACCCAATAAACGAATGTTTTTACATTCACCTATTTTTTCATCACACATACTAAATAAAATATCTTTGGGGAACTCGGTCTTTAATCTGGAAACAATCAACAGCTGTGTTTTGGTGGAGTTGAAATTGACAAGGTTTTGGTCACCCCAGTCGGCGACTAATAATTCGTTTGTGATTAGAGAGAGACTAAGAAAAATGTATTGGATGAATAAAGATTCTCTTATTTTAGAAATGATCACGAAGGTACCTTATGTGAAATAAAAATTCAGATCTAAGTTGGCTATGATCAAATTTTGGCTATTTTTGTGAAAAAGGAGCTGAAAATTTTAAAAATAGTTTTTTGTGTTGAATCTAAACGGCACAAATAAAAGTTGTTCAGGCCGCCGCCATCCGCCATTAAATAAATTTTATATGAGTTAATTATAAAACATTGGATGTGATTTACCTAAATGACAAAATAAATAAACAATTTATATTTTATGAAGCAAAATAACAATTTATAATCTGTGAAGGTATGATTTCATCGAAATAAATATAATTTTTGCCTGGATAATCTAAAAAATTTGGCAAAAGAAGTGAAACTCTTTGTATGACTGATAATCAAGGCATCAATTGGTTTTTCTCGATCTGTATTCTAAAGAAATCGTCGCCAAAACATTATTGCTTAATCACGTTTAACATCAACAAAACAAACGTTCAGAGGTTTATGGAAAATAGCTACGAAGAACTAAAAGTCTAAACTCGCTTATCCACAACTTAAATTGGGATCTTAAATATTAATATTGTTGAGATGTCGATAAGAAATTTATGTCCGTTAGGAACGGACAGGCTTAGTTCAAAGGTATTACTATTCTAATAGAATCCTAACGAAATACATAAGAAATTTAGAATCCATCTCAGCTTACCCTATTCAAAATTCCTACCACAAAACTAAAAACATTTAAGTCATGGTTATCAAACATGTGTTACTAAATATTTCTTAGTAAAAACTATGATACAACAACAACAACATATGTCGAATTTTTTGGAAAAATTTGTATCTATTCAGTTCAGACAGTCTATTTTTCGTTCTTGGAACGATTTTTATGAAATTTGATACTGGACATTGATGGTCTGGACCATTTTTGGTTTACCAATGTTAAAATTATTTTTGTTGCACGTTTTAACTTTTTCTAAATTTGAAACTATGTGACAGTCTGTCCAAAACGTTTAAAAAATTTAAAGATTAACTGATTAATAAATATAAGTAAACAAACTTACCATCAACAGTAATTTCAAATACAAATCTCTCTTTTCCAAGGCTATTTTTACCAACACATTCTAATTGGCCAGCATCTCCAAGGGTTATCTTTAAAAATTTAATAATCTTGCCATACTCTTCAAACTCAATCGGACTTTTTCTCGTTGATTCAATTATTTTATTGTTCTGGAAATACAAATAGATTCAATTAGTTTGGTAAAAGAATAACAAAATCTTGACAACAATAGTAGTTTATGCATCAAGGGAGATTATTACTCGAAAGAAGAAATTGGTGTACGAGCCAATGTACAAAACTGCTACAGAGATCCCCGTTTCTACATACTAAGCTACTTACTAATTTCCAGATGTATTCACACGACGGATTTCCAATAATCGGGCACTCAAATCTTTGTTGAAGATTTTCATAAATTAAAATATTTTGATTTTTCGAAGCTTTAATATCATGATCACCATCAATGTGTGGAGCGGATAATATGTTAACCGAAACCATTCTAAATGGCTGTTCCTGATCATTAGCCAAAAGACATGTGTAAAACCCTGAATGAGCTTTAAATTCACTTTTTACTATAACTAGTTCAAAAGTTATTTCATCGTTGATTGATGATTTTATGAAAACACCATACATGTCTTGATTGTAAAGATCTTCCGAAAATATTTCATTTTGATCTTTATCTATATAAATTGGCATATCTAGATCATCGTTTAATTTTAGTTGCGTACTGTTGGTTAAAGTCATTAATGTTTTCTCATTATAAATCCATGAGAAGTTTTTCGCTAATGGATTTTCTATTGTATTACATGTAAGGCGAAGCTCATCTCCTTCCATAACTTCTTGCTGTGGAGATATATAAGTTATATGAAGGGGTACTGAAATTGAATAAAATTAATCACTTTGTAATTGTGAATAAAATTGTATAAACATTAGTATACCAACCTGTTACTAAAATATTAAATTTCCTTTGAATTGAGCCATGGAAATTTGTTACATTACAACCGTAATTTCCGCTGTCTTTAAATGCCAAGTTTTCAATTACCAAAACATCGTTAGTTTCGTTTTCAATAAGTTCATCATTGTGATACCATAGCGTAATGGGTTGTGGATAGGCATCAGCAGAACAATTAAAATATGCCTTTTCACCAGCAATATAATTCACCGTTTCTTCTATTTCAATGTTGTTTATAAACAGTGGTGGTGCTGGAAATAGTTTTGATGCATTAATTATTTAGCTATGTCATAAACCCTATCTAATTTACCTAACACCTCCAATTCGATTGATTGTTGAACTTGACCTTTATTGTTGCTGGCACGACATGTATAAGTACCGGATGAGTCCAGTGTTACACTAGAAATTTCAAGAAGATCATTATTCGAATAATGATCATTGTCTTTTAACCACACAATATTTGGATTTGGTTTGCCAAATTGCACCCAACATTTGGCCGCAAAATTTTGGTTTACACTCATTTCAATGTTCTTTTTATCATTTGTGGTTACAGGATCAAGAACATCAATAAACATTGCAGATGGAGGTGTTTCTAACACTATAGAGTATGTATAATTTGCTTCACCTGCTTCATTTTTTCCAAAACATGTGAAATTTCCAACTAAATCTAACAGAAACATTTTTTTATTCGATTCATCTGATGTTTTGATCCACGTATATGAATCTACTCCTTCAATTGGACATTCTAATAAAACTGGAATTTGATCAAGAGAAACAACATATTCCGAATATGACACATTTGTGCTTAGTTTTGGGGCATTTTTAAATTGAACTTCTATTGATTGTTTTGAGTGTCCATAATTATTTACAGCATTACATGACAAAGTTTCATTTAATCCAGCATCCGTAATTGTGAATTCGAGTATATTAGGTTTATCTTCAATTTGAACATATTGATCCTCATTATCCCCTTTTGTCCAATAGTACTTTGGATATGGATTACCATATGCGATGCAATCAAAATGTTTTCGATCTCCAGGTAGAATTGTAACACGTTCATCCAATTTGCTCATAATTGTGGGGGGTTCTGAAATTATTGGATTTTTTGTCATTATATAAATATTAGTTTTTTTGATGCAAAGGCAGACATTTAATTGATGCATGGGCTGACTTCACCACAGCTCTGGAAAAATAGTGTTCTGGATTATAGTGAACTTATATCCATCAAATACTATAATTAAAAGCTAACTAATGTTATAGATTTCGCGTAGTTCTAATTATAAAAATATTAAAGAAAGCAGTAGTATCCCAACAAACATAAATTCTGTTGCACGAGGAAAAGTAAAAAAAATTTTAACCGGAAGTTGGGATGCAGAACTGTTGTAAACCGTATTAAATGTTTATGTACCAAGTTTTATTCAATTCGATTATCAGATACAGATGTTACTGAGCTTTACAAAAACAGGCGCTCGGGGAGGTCCCCTACCACTTTGTTCACTATCGATCAAAAACTAATCAGTTCCTTGCCATACATATTTGCATCTTTTTCCAAAGTGTCATCAAAATTAATTCACGAACGAATGTTTTATGCTCCCAACAAACATTGAAAAAATTGTGACACAATAAACAGGTGTTCGGGAGACCGTTGAAGAAGTCTAATGGTGTCTGTATACTTCCAACAAACTTTAAAAACAAAATGTGAAAAGTCAGCAGTTGTATGGTAGACCCCCCACTTTGACCAATGTGTCCCAAAAGATGATAATTATCTTCTCACGCTAATTGAAACTTTTTTCATAAGTTTCATCATAATCACTTCATTATTGTAGGCTGTAATGTGCACAAACACACTGAAAAAAATTCAAAAAATTTGTTGCCGGAAGTGAAAAACCGGAAGTTGGGATGCAGAACTGTTGTGAACCCTACTAAATGTTTATGTACTAAGTTTCATCCAATTCGATTATCGAGTACAGATGTTATTGAGCTTTCAAAAAAACAGGTGCTCCGGGGACCCCTCATCACTTTGTTCAATATCACTCAAAAATCAATCAGTTCCTTGCATATATATTTGCATCTTTTTCCAAAGTGTCATCAAAATACATTCACGAACGAATGCTGTATGCTCCCAACAAACATAAAATACATTGGGTAGAAAACCACCTGTTGTATGGTGGACCCCCCAACCCTTTATCCAATGTACTCCAAAAGCTGATAAAATCTTTTTCATGTTACTTGAAAGCTTTTACCAACGTTTCATGAAAATCGATCGGTAATTGTAGGTTACAGTACAGATAAACCCCTGAAAAAAAAACTTTTTAACCGGAAGTGACAAACGTAGGGTTAAGTTGGTATGCAGAAATATTGAAAACAGTACTAAAACCTTATATACCAAGTTTTCATGAGATCATAAGCCGGGATTAGAAGTTATTGAAGATTTAAACTTAGAGGTGTTCGGGAGACCCACCGCCATTTTGCCCAAATTTGAAATGAATCCAAATCTTCCATTTTCAAGCGAACCTGGATCATTTGCCAAAGTTTCATCAAGATCCTATGCAGGAATGTCAACCACACACCCACCCACGCAGACGTACACTAAAATTTTTATTGGCTATTTAGATAGAGAATGGTCAAAAAAAAAAGAAAAAACAAAATTTGGGGTATGCAAGATTGTTTTTTTCTCGATAGATTGCATTACTTCACACAATTTAAAATTGTGGTGAAGTAAAAATAATTCAAAATACTTTACAGAAAACGTCTCCGTTTTGAGTAAGTACTTCTTTTTAGGAGTTACAACTTTTGTGGAAATACGATATTTAATCTGCAACTACCTGACATTTTCTAGCCAAAGAAAGATTAGCGTAGACAACTTCTCAGAAAATCTCCACACTTAACTTGAATGCTTCTGATAAATACTTACAGCGTCATGTGAAAAATGAAGTTTAATCTGAAACTATCTTTTTAGCTGTTCCTTTTAGTCGGCAGTGAATTATGGGTAACTACAACAAAAGTTTTGTACTGAGTTTCATCAAAATAAAATTATAAAACTGAGAGTTGTTTTCAAATAAACAGGTGCTTGGGAGACCCTCTTCAGTCTTCCGCGTACTTCTGAGTGTTTACATGCAACGGGTTTCGAAACTGAGCTGCTCGACCTGCCAGTTCTGCAGGTGCAATCTGCACTGCATCCTAAAGATCTAATTGTGCTTAACCCTGATTTTGGTAAAGCACAGGTGGTCAATATCGCTATAGGATTATTGTGCTTTTTGTCGAATCTGAGCCTTTTATCGTGGTTGATGAAGTCGATTGGAGTAACGTCAATCGGTAGAAGTGCTAGTCTCCCTTTTACAACATTGATGTAGCTGCGCCATACAAGGTTAGAGTAGTTGTAGATAATATGTTCCATTGTTGCCTCCTTCAAATAGGAGAATTTGCATCTATTAGAAGCAGCAAGGTCTTGTTCTGTCAAATGTCTTATTAAGATCGTCAAAGATCATTAGTTGTTTTTTCAGCTTATCAAATGTATGTTTTGTTCCAGTTAACTAACTTTGAATGGCGTATATTAACGAACTCTTGGTCAGTCTAAAGTACGGTTCTGGACCAATAAACCATGTCCTGGCGCCCTTTTCGAATTCGCGTCGAATTCTGTCGCCTGATTATCAGACATAATTTATGTATCTGTGTTTCGGCGAAAAATTGCGGCGAGAAATACTGTTGTAGAGGTGCCTAGTGCTATAGCTTGTTTAGGTCTAAGACTAAACACTCCTTCTCTAGTGCTATCGTTGGTCCGGGAGCCACCCGTTTACCAGACGCTGGCATTAATAGAAGTGACCTCGCGTTGCTTTCAATACTGGCTTCGGCCAGCATTTTAAATACAGTTCATAATTTAAACTGAGGACTCCACTTTGTTCTGCAGTTAGATGGTCGGCTATCAGGTTTAATTATATCGGGAGCGCTTGGTGCAAATATAAGCTTTAGTTTTGCGTGAATAAGTTTCTTTTGGACCGTTGTTTTTTCCCTATCGACAGCACGATTTCAAAATCTTAAACTATTGCCAGTCTTTAATAAAGCACTGAACTCTCAAAAAGAGTAGATCTGGTAACCTTACATGTAATAAGAAATAAGTTCATTTCATGCTTCAATTTAATCTTACCTTTACTTAATATGTAATAAATATTGAAATAATATTTGGTAATACCTTTTCGAACGAAATCAAAATTATCCAAATCAATTCCAATCCAATCTATTTTATCGCAAGAATAACTAGTTTTTGAAAACAAATCTGGTCCATACGGAAGAAAATCACAAGCCAATTTTAAATTTTCTTTTGCGTTAACCATTATCCCAGCGGTTTTGTCAATCAATGGATATTTTACTTCTTGACTTTCAATAATAACAAATTTTTTAGTATCAGACTTTTTATCTCCTATACTATTACACACATTTATGGAATTATTTCCGTTAAAATGTGGTTCGCTCTCGAATTCACATACGTTATCGAATTCCTCAACAAGTGTATCATTCCAATCGTTCGTCTCAATTACTGATATTAAAGTGAAATTATTAATAGTATTGCCAGTTTCGGTTATTTGATATTCTTTGCACGAGTATAGTTTGCCATAAAATTTCATTTTAACTTCTGTGTCAATACGAACAGAACTTTTAAATAATTGTTTTTCATCTTCCACGTAATAATTAAAATATGTAACTTTTGTGATCGATTCACATGTAGTAAATGCAATATCTCCAGCTGTTGGTTTTACGGTGACAAGATCTAGTGGAGTAATATCTGGATCATCTAGAAAACACAAAGATTTGTATTTAGGTGTTACGGGAATCAATAAAACATACCTAAAATTACAACTTTTACTGAAATCTCACTAGATCCTTCTTCATTTTCAATGATACACTTATACGTCCCTTCTTGTGATTTTCTTATTTTTTCAATATTCAGAGTTATTTTTGTAACTCTGTTCATCTGATTTATGTCGTTATTGTACACAAAAGAATCGTTAGAATCTATTTTGAAATTATCATTTTCATCGTTTTCGCATGGCTCATCGTTCAACGTCCATTGTAATTTAAGAGGTTTACAGTTGATACATTCACAATAGTTTAATTCTAAATCGTCATTTTCGTGTAAAACGATTTTATCATAAACAATCTCACGAAGACTAGGAACATCATTTGGTTGACCAATTAAATGGAATTGTTTAATTTGCGATGTACCAATTATGTTAAATCCTGAACACATGTACATACCTTCATCAGAAGGTGACATTCTGTCAATAACATAAACATTTGATTGGATTGGAACAAGTGATTCGATGGATGTCTTGATCAAGTGATCTCTTACCACAAGCCAGTTAATTGAAGGAGATGGCTTTCCCTTTACATCACAATCTAATGTAACTTCTTCCCCATATGGTACACGAATGGTTTCGTTTAAACTAGTTGCTGGTGGAAAGCTCGGTGAATAGTTAACGTCTAATATTATTGAAGAAGTTTTCTTTATTTTTCTCATCTGTACCACACATGTAAAATTATTCTCATCATATTGACGGTGTAAATGTAATATTTCCAGATTATTCCGGAATAGTTTAAATTCATTGTTTTCCTCAAAATTTATTTCTTCTTCGTCACGATACCAAATTATTTTTGTTTTATTTTGAAACGTTTCTGGAACCTGACAAATTATTTTTAAGGAACTGTTATTTTCACTCAGAGGTTGGATTAGTGAAACGATATTAGCTGATAATCCACTTGGTTTAACTAAAACAGAAAGAAAATTCAAAAGGTAATTACAAATCAAATTTTTGTCTTGATCTCGAACCTACCTTTAATCAGAATCGACTCTTCTGTAGATCCAACTCTATTGTGCGAGATACATTTATAAATACCAGTTTGATCCTCCTGTATTCCATCTAGGGTATAGTTTATTGTTCCGAAATGTCTAAAAGGTCAAATGTGGTCAAATAGTTGGCATATGATATTAATAGTTCCTGCTTAAAATATTGTACTTACATATTATTTACATGTTTCAAAACCTCGCCATTAATTCCAAATAGCGTAAAATTAGCAGCTGGTATCGATGCCATCTTACAATCTAAATGAAAATCAGTTCCTTCTACTGGTTCAACGACCGAATGCTCAATAGAAATGATTGGTAGGTTTCGGGCTTTTTTTTCGTCAATCAATAAAATAGAGTTAGAACCCTTAAGACTAATTATATCTTTTAAACGATAATTACTACTATTATCTTTATTATATTCTTCGATAAACTAAAACAAAAAGATAAGTAAATAATATTTTAAAATATTAACTAAAAACGATTATCTTACCGCTTCCAGTTCCTTGCGATCTTTTGCATGTACTGGATCTAGGAACTTACTTGGATAAGAACGTTTTACCTTTTCAGTAATTTCTTCGATATTGTTGTCGAATATTTCCCTTTCGATTGCTAAAATTAAAATATTATATTTTAAAGTTTTTATTCAAAATGTATAAATATTATAACAATAACTTTATTATTATTTTTTTTTTAATAAAATGTGTTGTGTAGTAGGAATTATAATATGTGTCACAATAACACATAAATCCTTTTAAGAACAAGGTCCCACAACAACATACGTTCAAAGGTGTTGATGGACGTAAATCTTTTTTTTGTTTTTTAAAATTTTTTGTTAAAGAATGGATAACTAAACAAAATATTGCGACGCTGATGCATAGGCTGACTTCACCACAGCTCTGGAAACATAGTGTTCTGGATATATAATGAGCTAATATCCATCAAATACTTTAATTAAAAGCTAATCAATGTTATAGACTTCGTAGTTCTAATAATAAAAAAATTAAAGAAAGCAGTAGTATCCCATCAAACATAAATTCTGTTGTACGAGAAAAAGTAAAAAAAATTTTAACCGGAAGTGGCAAACAGGAAGTTAGGATGCAGAACTGTTGTGAACTGTACTAAATGGGTATGTATCAAGTTTCATCTAATTCGATTATCAGATACAGATGTTATTGAGCTTTCAAACAAACAGGTATATGGGACAGCCCCCACTACTTTGTTCACTATCGCTCAAAAACTAATCAGTTCCTTGCCATACATAGTTGCATCTTTTTTCAAAGTGTCATCAAAATTTACTCACGAACGAATGCTGTGTGCTCCCAACAAACATTGAAAAAATGATGACACAGTAAACAGGTGTTCGGGAGGCCCCCTGCCACTTACTTCAATATTGTCCAAAAACTAATCAGTTCTTTGTTATTTAAGTCTCCATCTTTTTCCAAAGTGTCATTAGAATTGATTAATGAATGAAGTCTGTATGCTCCCAACAAACTTTAAAAACAAAGTGTGAAAAGTCAGCATTTGTATGGTAGACCCCCCGCCACTTTGATCAATGTGTCCCAAAAGATGATAATTATCTTCTCACACTAATTGGAACCTTTTCCATAAGTTTCATCATATTCACTTCATTATTGAAGGCTGTAGTGTGCATGAAGACACTGAAAAAACTGCAAAAAATTAAAAAAAAAATTTTTTTGCCGGAAGTGAAAAACCGGAAGTTGGGATGCAGAACTGTTGTGAACCATACTATGTGCTGATGTACCAAGTTTCATTCAATACGATTATCAGGTACAGATGTTATTGAGCTTTCGAAAAAACAGGTGCTCCGGTGACCCCTCACCACTTTGATCACTATCGCTCAAAAATCAATTAGTTCCTTGTCATACATATTTGCATCCTTTTCCAAAATGTCATCAGAATTCATTCACGAACGAATGTTTTATGCTCCCAACAAACATAAAAAACATTTGGTAAAAACCGCCTGTTGTATGGTGGACCCCTAACCCTTTATCCAATGTACTCCAAAAGCTGATAAAATCTTTCTCATGATACTTGAAAGCTTTTACCAACGTTTCATGAAAATCGATCGGCAATTGTAGGCTACAGTAGGGATAAACCCTGTTCGGGAGACCCTCCGCCATTTTGTCCAAATTTCAAATGAATCCAGATCTTCCATTTTCAAGTGAACCTGTATCATTTGCCAAATTTTCATCAAGATCCTATGCAGAAAGGTCACCCACACACTCACACACCCACACACCCACCCACCCACGCACATACAGACGTACACCAAAATTTTTATTGGCTATTTAGATAGAGGATTGTAGAATAGAGAAAATAAAAGTAAATTAAAAAGTAAATAGCAAATTTTTACAAAAATTTGCTGAAACAAAACAAAAATGTAGTTGCCAATATAATTCAGCCGGTTGCATATTGCTTGATCCTGTGACGCACTGTCTTTCTTAAAGATTAAAGCCAACACATAATTATATGAAGGCCCGTTTCTTCAAGAAAGCAATAGCGTCTCATCATCAAGGATTATTTCACAGCTAAGATTGGGGGTGCTACATTTGACTGAATACAGTACATCCGCCACCACCCCTAAGATGTCACCTTGGCTAGTGATATCTCTCACTGCTATTGCCAGTGGTATGTGATATATAACGTTAACTCATATGTCAATAGCAGGGACTGGAGTACGCGGGGTTGTCACACCCGAAGATCAAAAATAAAAAAAAATTTCAAAACAATAAAAACTAATGCGGATAAAGATCCCTCCATGCGGATATGCCCGTATTTTTCTTTGCTGCCCGTTTTTCGTGTCTCTCCCACCTGGTTGTGTTTTAGTTATCGTGCTTCGGTTGCACAAAATCTGCTTTTGTGCTTTAGTGGTTGATGCACCCACATTTTCTTGTATTGTGTAGTGTGGTAATTTTGGCCAATAGGCAGCAGAATGAACTAACGGATTAGCAGCCTTTAAGTAATAGAAATTCGGTTAATTAAAATTTTTTGCGTTAATTCATGTGGGACGGCCAGATCTTCGTTATTTTATAAAAGCTGAAAGTTTTTCCTACTCAGGTAGGAACGATTAGCGACATATGAAGTTTGAATCATGGTGGCTTGGCAGGGAGCAGGTAACAAAGGGGGCCTCCAAAGTTTCGTGAAAGTATAAAAGGTAATTTTTTTATATATTTTTATTTTTTTTTTATTTGTTATTTATTTATTTATTTATATCAAAAAGGAAAGTACGTAGTACTTATACATTTGATTTTAATTACAATATTATTTTGAGTATTACAGACTAGGCCAGATTAAAGTTAAATATTAAAATCTACTAAAAAAGAAAAAACATTATAAACGTTAAAATTAAAATAACAATAAAATACTTAAAAATAAATAATATCACAACAAGCTGTGAAAAATCATCATCTCTGAGGCACATAGAAGCACCCCATACGCTTAGATATATACTGAGCTGTAACTAAAGTTTACAAAATTGACCAGGAATATGGATTTCGACACGGTCTGTTTTAATTCTAGCGGTAAGTTATTCCACAGTTTGATCCACCTTACGAAAACAGATGTATTAAGAGCGACGCATGAATTTGAAGCGGGGATGAGTCTCAGGTTATCTGAGAATCTAAATGAGAAACGCAATTTTTCAAGAGATAAGTGGGACTCTGAGTACGAATTAAGGTTTTCAGGAAATAGCAAGCTCTGAAATTCGAATAGGTGAGTATATCACAGCTCAATAAACGCGTAGTATATGTAGAGATGTGGTCAAATTTTCTTATTTTAAAAACATATCTGGTACAAGCATTAAAGCACATACGAAGCCTATACTCGTATTTCTTGCTCATTCCGAAGAGGACCGTATCCTCGTATAAGAAATGAGGAAGGATGTACGATATCAATAGTCGTCTTTTCAGGCTGACATCAGCGAACATTGTGAGTCTCCAAAGTCCGCGAAGGCAAATAAAAACTTTTCGAGACAGACTTGTTACGTGTTCGTCCCAAGTTAACTTGTTGTTGATCACAACTGCTAGATTTTTTACATTTTTCGAGTATGGCACTGGATTGTTTAGCAACATTAATTTCGGCAAATCATTTAAATTATATGAAGTGGTATTCAAGTAGATTACAATGGCTTGAGTTTTTGCAGTGTTGAGTTTTAGGCCAATTTCTGATGCCCAGCATTCGATTCTCCCAAGATCGTCATTCATAGCTTTCACGCAATCAGAAACAGAAACTACATCCAAATTGCTTGAGAGGTAGATCTGAATATCGTCTGCATATAGATGGAAATTACAATTTAATATGTTTTCGCTAATATCCGCAACATACATGCAGAACAGTAGAGGACCCAGAATGGACCCTTGGGGTACGTACACCTGACCTGATCAAGATTTCGTTAGATAAATTGTCGTCAATTTTTACTTTTTGAGTCCTGTGCTAGCGATACGGTAAAATCATTAAAGCAGCAGGCCTAGAAAAGCGAAACATTCTGATTAGTTTGTCACAAATTACATCATGTTTGATTGTATCAAATGCCTTCGAGAAATCAAGCAGGCACAGTATGGTCAGCCTCATTGAATCCATGTTTCGTCTGATATCATCACATATTTTCAATAAGGCTGTAGATGTTCCATGTAACTTTCTATAACCGGACTGGAATTGGCAAAACAGAGAATTTTCTTCGAGGAAGCTGGTCATCTGCGCACTCAAGATCTTTTCAAAAGCCTTTGACAGTGAAGATAACATGCTTATTGGTCTGAAATCGGCGATGTCACTGGGAATTTTAGTTTTGGGGATCGGCAAGATCATGAAGCTACTTTCGCTGAGCGTATTAAAGAAGTGTTAGTGTTACGAACCAGCTTAAATCTGTTCCAGTTCTGATCAGTTTTTGATTCTTTCCAACGTTTGTAAAGATAACTTTTGACAGCGGCATGAATTTCGATGGTCTTATTGATCCAGGGTGGCTTTTTTGATTTTCACTCTTTTCAATGGTATGCAAGCGTCAAACATGATATTAATATTGTTATTTACGGCTTCAAGTTGCTCTGTAGAGGTTGTTAGATATCGCAAAGATTCCCACGGGAGGAGTTTGATAACCGGTTTGCTTGTTCGGAATCAAAATGTTTATAATCTCTGTAATAAAAATACCGATCAGCCTTAGGGCAATCAACATTTATTGAGAAAAATATGAGATCGTGGTGAGAGCTACCTCCTAGGGACATCTGGTTGAAAAATGAGATCTCCTTTTTATCAAGGACGATAAGATGGTCAATATGGCTCGGAACAGCATTTTGATTGGAGAAATGCGTCGCCTCACTCTTATTATAGATTGTCAGACCGAACAGTGTTAGAGTATTAATAAAATCGGCTGTTACTGCATTGGTAGGTTTCAGGAAGTCAAAATTTAGATCACCAGATATGTATATTTGTTCATACAAGCCAATGTGGCTAAACAGAAGTTGCACGTCATCCACCGATGATTTGAATTTATTATATGGTCTTCTAGGGCTACATATGGGGGGATTGTATATTACCCCAATTATGCACTTAGTGTTTCCATTCGACATTTCGACAAATAGAAATTCGATGTCAGATTTTAACTTAGGGATATTAATAATGCGATATTTAATATGCTTCTTTATATAGATAGCCACGCCCCCGTAGCGTAGTGGAGGTTTCGTACGGTCTTTTCTGATTAGGTCGAAACAATCACTATAGCAACCAAGTTGTCATTTATTTCATCATGCAAAAATGTTTCTGACAGACATGCAAAGTCGATGTATGAGTTCTGAATAGCCAATCTGAACTCGTCAATATTATTGGGGAGACCTTGGATGTTGTAGGTCCAGCCATTAAGGCAATTTCTCCTAGAAGAAAGCGCGGAATTGATAACTATTTTTGGGAGAGAGATCATAACTAGGAAATACTTTATTGAGCAAGATATATGCTGCAAGATATATGCTGGCGTTTGGAAGATGAGATTCACACAAGTCACGCAAGAAAAATAAATTATTTACAGAGTTTTAAAATAGATAATAAAAATAAAAATTTATGATACTGGCCTAGTTATATGTTTATTTATGTCTGGAAGAAGATCTAACTGCGGTTTTGGGGTTTGGTACATCTTTGTCATCTTCATCAATTGCTGATTTAGTGATCGGCAACTTATCAAGAGGAGGACTTGCAAATCCTAGAACGTCGGCGTCCATTGAACTTGAGTTGATGCTACTTATACTAGCATTTGGTGTGCGTTTGCTTGGTTCGACGAGATTGTAGGTTTATCAGTTAGTACCGTCGTAAAGGATGGCTTGCTGGTACCATATGATGATGCAGATCCAGATAATATTGTTGTTTCGTCTCTAGTGCCCGAGTGGTTGTTAGTTTTGTTTAATGACTTCACAAACGAACTAACACTGAGGGCATATGATGAACCCGTGCGATTATTTGTCTGATTATTGTTTCTTGTTCCATTATTAACCGCTGTATCCTTATATTTCGGACAGTCGAGTTTCTTATGACCAACTTGCTTGCAGAAAAAGCAGATATCCTTTTTTCCATTGTAATAAATTCTGGCTTTGAAGTGTTGAACATATATATAAAATTCGGTATTTCCTCTTTCATTTCAATAAATGCTCCTCGAATTCCTGAGAAAATTTCAAGGCTTAAACTTGCTGGATATTTTTCTCTACTGATAGAATTTACTTGTCCAAAATTATTTAATGAATCAACGATATCTTTACCCTCGATTTCCGGTGGTAAGTTAAATATTCGAACGTAAATATAATCAATATTAGCATTGCTGATGACAACTTTGACACTTGTATTATCTTCATAATTGAAGGTTATGGTTGATGATGACTTTGATAAAAATTCCGTCATAAAGTTTCGTGTGTTAAACTTCATATATATACAGCAATCGTTAACATCTTTATATACTGAATGTAGCTCCTGGCTTGTGAGTTTATTAAGGAGAACAAAATCTATCATTTCCTTATCTGTTGGTTGAGTTGATCCGGCAGGAAACTGAAACTTCAATGTGTTTATTCTGGTAAATCGGATCATATTTAACTTTCAACTTGTTTCACTAAACCAAAATGTATATCTGAATTCTGAGCTAATAGCTCGATTATAATTGAATAAACTTTCCCGCACAATTATTGTTTTCAAATTTTAACAAATATTAATTATCGAATGACTATTGCACTTTTTAGTTGTTTACGCTTTGACGTTTAACAAAGTAATGAATATTCTTCGGAATAGTATTAGAAGTCTCGTCACCCGTTGCCAGACACTTACTATCGTGGTAATCCCCTGCCAGATGCCCTTAAACTTTAACAAATTGATAAAGTTTAAGGGTGTCTAGCACTGGGTTACAACGATAGTTAGTGTCTGGCAGTGGGTGACGTGACTTCTAATACTATCCCGAAGAATATATAAAAAAATTACCTTTTATACTTTCACGAAACTTTGGAGACCCCTTTGTTACCTGCTCCCTGCCAAAGCCACTATGATCCAAACTTCATATGTCGTTAATCGTTCCTGCCTGAGTAGGGGGTATGCGCAGAAAAAGTTTCAGCTTTTATAAAATAACGAAAGTCTGGCCGTCGCGGGCTCTTAGTCTTTTACGTTAATAGAGAACCTCGTTTCGGACCAAATCCGACATATCGGACCGAATTCGGCGGATCCATCCGACGGACCAAGTCCGTGCATGAGTTCTATCGTGTATGGTTAGCTATAGATAAATGGCTACCAACACCATCTAGTGACAAAAACAGCAACTACTTTTTATATCACTATCTAATATAAGGGAATTTTGTAAAAAACACTTATGTTAAATTAAAAAAAAACAGCTTTGTTATGGTCGCAGATATGTTTTGTTTTTCCCCTAAGATAACGCTTAATATATAATTTTATACTTATGTAAAACAATTGTTTTAGTTTTGATAAATAAGTGTTGAATATGATACATGATATATGAAAAATATAGTGTTAAATTTGCTCAGTTTTGTTATATAATATAATGACAGTTTTTCAAAAGGGAGTTCACCTAACGTTGTCGATTAAGAACTGCATCTTCCAATAAAAATAGTTGGAATCTGAACAGGAATGTATTTGATATGGGCAATAAAATATTTTAGGCCTTTTCAATTATAGGAATTTGATTGAATCTAGCTAGGAATATTACAGAAAAATCTTGACTCTCTAATGCAGTTGTTATTGAATGTCTGGTATTTGACATCACTCTGTCGTAGCGATATTTCTCACTGTTGAATGGAAAGCGAAAAATGATTTAACTTCATTCAATTTTGTATGCAATCTAATGTGATTTAAATTTTAATGTTAGCATTTACCTGATGTAAATGTATCGTTAATTTACTTGAGGGTAATATTTTTTTTTTAATAAAATGTGTTGCGTAGTTGGAATTACAATATGTGTCACAATAACACATAAAAACCTTTTAAGAACAAAGTCCCACAACAACATGCATTCTAAGGTGTTGATGGACGCAAATCTATGTGTTTTGGTTTTTTTTTAAATTTTTTTTAAAGGGATAACAACAATAAATCCCATTACATATAAAATATGACATAGGCCAATATTTCATGATAGGACGGAGAAAAGAACAATAAAATAATAAAAGACAAACAGCAAATTTGTTTTAAAAATTTCAGAAACAAAACTAAAATGGGGTTGTCAATAATCCAGCTAATGGCATATTCCTTGATCATCGGACGAACAGTGTTCCTCAATAATTTAATCCCAGGTATAGAGTTATATGAAGGCTCGATTCTTCGAGCAAGCAATAGCGTGCAATCAAGGAATACTTCATACCTAAGATTGATGGTGCTATCGTTGCCTGAAAACAGTTCATCCACCAGCATCCCAAAGATAGCACCTTGGCTGTGATATCTCACTCTCACCGTAGATCAAAAATAAAAAAAAATTACAAATAAACAAAAAGTGATCCCTCCATGCGGGATCGTAATACACCACAGACTCACGTATCAAAAATGGGATATATTATTGTTTTTTACGAACTATTTTATGCCAGGGTCTTATATTCCATGATTCATAAAAATGTATGCCTCAAAATTATAGATATTGCAACAATATTATAGAAAGTGCTTATCAGGAATAAACATTTATAATTATTTTATACAAAACTTATGACCTGCAATCAGATTAAACAGTAAGAGCGTCTCGTGAACTAAAGTTTACTCACGGCAAAACGGTGGTTTCATTTTTTGTAGTAAACTATGCTATTTTCAAACGGAATCCTAAAAAGTTCATAAAGCATATTTAAAGCATCTATGACACAGCTGCTAGTTGGCCAGCTTAAAAGCTAGCGAGTAGATCGTGAAGTAGCCAACCAATCAACTTTTTCGGTAGATCTGCTAATTAGATAGATGCAGTTGATTACACTAGGCGAACTTACAAACTGCTAGTAAACTCGCTGGCTAGTAGATTGTAAACTGTCTCAGTTCCAACGAGGCCTTAGGCTTAAAGGCCCGCGTACAAAAAATGTTTTAATTTGCCTAATTATACGTTTAAGGTATATAAAATTAATTCCACAATGATCTATTTAGTATCAAAAATCAAATTAATTAGTGAGTTTTTTGTATTTGATTTCTATTTTTATAAAACAAATTAAAAACCTGTAACTTAGTATTTAGAAAAATCTTAAATTTACTAAATTATGATTATTCTTCTTTAGAAATTTTAATAACCAGTTGTCAAAAAATGACAATAAATAACTTTAAATGGCAGAAGTTTGCGTAAAAAGGAATATGATAATGATCTGGTAGTTATTTTAATGGTAACTTGGCGTATTGCAACCATATTTTTTTTTCGAAAATATTTTTATCAAAAAATCAGAAATTTTTATCATTATCAAAATGATGCCGAGTTAGTCTATGACGTGTTGAATTGCTCAATTTCATCTCTCAATATTCATTTCAGCAGAATGCTGATGCGTTGCATAACCAACACCAGCATAATTAACTGCGTAAAAAAGACATGGAAAAAGAAGTGGAGCCTGGCAATGGCGCATGGATGAGGTGCTTGAATGTGGTGCATAACCACATCTCCCTTAGACTACTGCTTAGAGAAAATCTGCAAACTCTCATGCCTACCAAGAATTATTTGGAGAGAGCCACAGAGAGACAGAGTGGGGGAACAGTATTCGCAGAACAGTCAAATATTAATCTTTCTTTTCGTCTTCCGGACCACCTCAGTGGTCTCAAGGGCGATGTGGTCGCCATAAATGAAGCCTTGGCATGGTTGAATCTTAATGTAATATCAATTAGGGATATCAACTTCTATGTGTACAGTCAAACTGCAATAAAATCCGTAGATGCAGTAGCAACAACGTCAAAAATGACACTATGCTGCCCCTCATCTCTGAATGAGATGGCCAAGCAGTATGCTATCCATATTATATGGGTGCTGGGTCACATTAACGTTAAGGGCAACTGTATAGCGGACGCACTTGTTAGGCAAGAGATTGAACTGGATCTTCTACAAGAAAAGAAGGCTGGTCACCTATCTCTCTCACAACTAACTTATGACAGAGCTACCTGCATAACCGATAATCGATGGTCAAACACCATCACCTGCAAAATAAGCAGGTAAATTCACATTATAATAAATTATAAATTAACATTTCTGAATATCCGCAGATACCATGCCAACAAGATTAAGTTTAAGATTAAGTTTGAATAAATTAAGTTTCTTAAAAAAATTTGTGAACCCTACCTAGCTTTAAATTTTTGAGGATTAAAGCTATCGGGAAAAACCCATGACGGTAAAGCATTACAGAGATATGAGACTCTGTTGAAAAGTCACATTGGAAGGCAACAGCTATGCACCTTTTTATTTGAGCCGTAAAAAGATAGGCCACAATAGTTGCTCTGGTGTAACGCGAGATGTTTTCTAGTTCAGGTAAAATTGATTTAATCTCTGTAGAAATTCGTTCATCAAAACCGTCCGCGGGTCATCCAATTCACGAATTGCATCTAATACAAATTTTTTGATTTGAGATGTACATCTTAAAAATTGATAACTGTATAGAACAAAAATACGCTAAACTAAATTTTTGTATGTTTTAGGGTATGGCTGCAATATAATTTCATATTGTGAAAAAAAACACCGAAAAACGCTTGATCTAGCATATCAGTGCCATCTTTAAAAAATTTATTGGTCAAAATCACAAATTTTCGACCAAAATTCAATTTTCAGGCCACACTTTTTTTTAATTTTCTTCAAATTTTTTACGGTGAAAGAAAGAGTGATAAAAAACATTTCGTAGAAGAAATTTTTTACGCAAGAGGTTCTCCCTTTATAGTTAGGTTTTTAAAAATCATGGGTTTCATATATATTTAATTTGTTGTATCTCAAGTTTGTGATTGCCATACTTTATTTACAGTAGAATAAACTAGTCCAATTGTAGCATTAGTTCCTGGTAAGGACAGTGCGTATTCCACAAATTTTAGTGCATTGTTGTTGAACTATTGTTTCAAAATGATGAAATGTTTCTATAACCATTTGTTTTCCATTGTGATTTTTGCTTAAATCATATATTCCTTCCCGTTCTGTTCGCCGTTCATCAGCTTGTCGTGCATTCTTTACAAAAATCGGGACATTTTTAGGACACGGACAAATTGTTAAAAAGCGAGACCTTTGGCCACCTTAGTCTAAATGTGTTGTCTCAACGTTGTGTTTTATGGCAGCCACTGCAACCTCACATAACCGAACTGTTGGTAAAAGCAAATCAAAGCTTTAATGTATTTTACTACTAGCCGGACAAATGACCTTTATTTACTCCATGTACATAATTAGAGGGCATAGTGAGTTCATAACATCGGCTAATTATTCTTTTAGAACGAACATTTTTTTCGCATTGTAATTTCGTATATAAAAAGAAAAAATGGTTTATGTCTAAACGACCTTAGTTTAATATTCATGAAAACATTTTCAAATTCTTGCCCAACTTTTTGAACATTTTTCACGTTTTTGCTTATAATGAGGCTTATAATAGGCAAAAAAATCTGCCTACCTGCCCAGCAAAACTACTGGGTTGATTTCAAATTTTTTATTTCCAAAAGTATGAGCCAATTCTCTAGCAATGGTCTAGCACGATCACTAAATTGTGCGTCAAAAAAATAATCAATAAGTGTGTCAAAAAATTATTTGTGTACCTTTCGCTTAGTGATAATGTGTAAGATTAAATATAAGATTGTGTTGATGGTTTCATAGCTATATACTATAGAAAGAACTAGATCACGGCAGTAGGAGGATGTAAAAAATTACCAAAAGAATCATTTTCGTATATTTTCAACTTTTTGAAATTGACAATATTACAATAAAATATGGAGGGGCTGAAATCTCAAGCTCTGAGATATCAAGACTTCGGTCTGGGTTAAGGATTTTGATATAGTTTTCGGTAAAAAAACTTTTATGAGGACATGGTTTTTAGTTTTGAGCAGCGATGTATATCAAACATAACTTTTTGTTAAAGCATTTGTATTTTTTATCTCTGTTTAGAAATTTATTGTTTACTCCAAAAATCTGTTTAAAAATTATAATAAAATCAAAAATTTAAAATTTTTCAAAATTCTAAAAATATTGCAAAATTATAACAAAATCAAAAATCGAAACTTTTTCCAATATTCTAAAAATATTGCAAAAATTATTACAAAATCAAAATATTGTAAAAATTAAATAAAATCAAACTTTTTTCAAAATTCTAAAAATATTCCAAGAATTAATTATTACAAAATCAAAGATTAAAACTTTTTTCAAAAATTCTAAAATTATTGCAAAAATTATAAGCTAATCAAAAATTGAAACTTTTTCAAAATTCCAAAAACATTCCAAAAATTAGAATAAAATCAAATATTTAAACTTTTTCTAAATTCCAATAATATTCCAAAAATTCTTAAAAATTCAAACTTTTTCCAAAATTCTAAAAATTATAACAATGTCAAAAATTGACTTTTTTCAAAATTCCGAAAAAGTATAATAAAATTTAAAATTATTCAAAATTCTAAAAATATTCCAAAAATTCTTACAAAATCAAAAATACAAAATTTTTTGAAAATTCCAAAAATATTTCAAAAAATATAACAAATTCAAAAATTTCCATGTCCAATTCCATTTTCAATTACATTTTTTTTTTTAATAAAATGTGATGTGTAGTAGGCATTACAATATGTGTCACAACAACACATAAAAACCTTTTAAGACCAAGGTCCCACAACAACATGCGTTCTAAGGATGTTAATGGACGCAAATCTGTTTTTTTTTTGTTTTTTTTTAATATTTTTTTGTTAAATAATGGATAATAAAGCATAAATCCTATCACATATAAAATATGACATAGGCCAACATTTCGTGATAGGATAGGGAAAATAAAAATAAAATAAGAGATAAAAAGCAAATTTGTTTTAAAAATATGCAGGAACAAAACTAAAATTGGTTTGCCAATAGTCCAGCTAATGGCATAATCCTTGATTATGGGACGCAGTATATTTTTCAATGATTAAAGCTCAGATATATAGTTATATGGAGGCTCGTTTCTTCGAGCAAGCTACAGCGTTCCAGCATCAAGGAATATTCATTAGCTAAGATTGAGAGTGCTACCGTTGACTGAATACAGTTCATCCGCCAGCACCCCTAAGATATCACCTTGGATAGTGATATCTCACTGCTATTGCCAGTGGTATGTGATATCTCACGTTAACTCATATGCCAATAGCAGGGACTGGAGTACGCGGGGTTGTCACACCCGTGGATCAAAAAATAGAAAAAAATTAACAAATTAATAAAAACTGATCCCTCCATGCGACATTTACGTCATAAAAACAGCAAAAATTTTTTTTCCAAAAAATTGACTAAAAAATAAATGAAATCATTTTTTGACACACTTGACATTATTTCATTGACAAACTTAGAATGCCACAATTCTCAATAATAATAATAAAATTTTATGTCATACAACAAATAATTAATTTTATTTTTTTCCAAAAAATGGTAAGAAAATAAATTAAAATCTTTTTTTTGACACACTTGACAACATTTTTTTTACAAACTTATATTGCAAAAATCTAGTTTTTGGTCTCATATACCAATCCCGACCATCAATATTTCTCCGCATTTTTTGTTCCTACTCATTATCACTTTAAATGAAAGTTTTTTAAGCAAAAAATATGCATTTTTCCTTGTTTTGACACACTTGACGATTTTTTCGACACACTTCCGGTACAGTAATCGAACACATCGCCCTTCGGCTCTTACTATTGAGTATACCTATTTTTAGAAACCAAAATTTTTAAAATCCCTTCAGCCGTTTTCTAGATTTCGTCGGTTGTGACGGCCAGACGGCCGGCCGACCGACAGACAGACATACATTTTTTTTTTGCTTTTTTAGAATCAGTAAGTCCTAAAACGTCGAGAAATGCCAACAAAAGTGGGGGAAAGAATTTCACTTTTAGCTCATGAATGTAATACTTAGGTCTTTCAGACCGAAGTAATATTCTTAGTATACTGCTGGTTCCAATAAGTTTAAAGTTAGTTAGTGTTTTATCTGAAGAGTAATTTGAGAAACGTGTTCGTAGAGTAAAAAAATAAGACAGAAAAAGACACTAAAATTGATACAACAGAATTGTGATGTTAAGTCCGATCGTCCAAAAACAAATTTTAATCTCTTCGCTGGTCGAGGTTGCTAAGTAGTTAGCTATTTAGTTTGATTAGAAGAACGCCGCTTCGATTTCGGAGCTGGAATTGAGATAAGTCTTTGTCACGGATCTTTGACTTTTCAAAGCAATTTTTCATTCAATTCAGTTAAATACATTAATTCTAGTGACTTATAATTCTGAACTGCATAATGATTAGATCTATTGCTAGCGCGGTTTAAATAAAAATCATAATAAAATCTTGAATTAATCACTGATATATTAAAAATAAAAAAACTAACATATATCTGCGCTGAAATACTGAAAACTCAGCGTGATAAATAGAAGAAATTGTCACAAATAAATGTTGTTGATATATGAATTCTAAAATATAAATGAAACAGATGATATGGTTTTGCTCAAACACATAGATGACATTGATTTTAAAATTTATTAATCGACGATCATCATTAACTTATGATAATTAAAATCAAACGAAACTGGTATATAATCATTAATGTGTGTATAATTTTTTAAATGTTTTTGCCGCCACAACACGCTTATATATATTTAATGAATTTATGATTTAACGTTACATATTGTAAACTCTACTAAAATTCATGAAAGGCCCAATATATGCCGAGCATTTTGGGCCCCACACGCTCACATTCTCAACATGTAAATAAAAGTGTTAGTTCAGCGAGTATACTGGCGGTTTTGAGAAATCTCACCACAAAAAACTATATTTTTTTTAAAATTACTTACATAAGTTATCCAGTAACAGTAGTTCTTCAGAATCAATAATTGAATCAATTAACTGCTCAACTGAATTTGTTCCTTCATTTTTTTTAATTTTAACAAACTCATTATTTGTAATTATCACTAAGGTATTTCCATTTTCTTTAATTGAATTTTCATTAAAACTTTTATTTAAAACACTTCTTTTGTGACGATAACTTTTTAGAAATTTATTTTTCCAATAACTTCTTAATCTTTCTTTAAACGACACATCATCACTGATTTTATCATTTATTATATCCGAATATGCACCACAGATAACAATTGTTAGCACTAACAAATTAATTTTAAAACTTAACATTTTTTTTCACAACACTTTCAACCAACAAAATTTAATGCAAAACTAAATCATATGTGATGGAAGTTCTAGCTTTATATAGAATTTATTTTTATCATAGCATAAGCAAAGTTGATAAAAAAAAGATGCACATTGGGTTGTAGTATAAATTTATTATTTTTTCTCTTTAGTAGAAGCTGAATGTTCACTCCCATTCCAATCTACGAAACTATATTTTTTACGTTATTTGAGTTGATCGTCCAATTATATACTAACTATCTAAACTAAGCTCAAAGGAAATCACAGTGGGTTTTTTAAAAATTTATGTATTGAATCCGGTTTAAAACAAAGACTTTGATTAAAACTTAATTTTAAGAAATTATAAAAACATGAAAAATTTATGACACAACCCGATAAATGCAAATAAATGTGAGAATTTGTATAATCAGTTTTTTTTCAAGCTAGTCGTAATTTTATTTCCTATTTTGCGAATTAAGAGAAATTTGAGGAGAATAGGTTTATTGTATTGTGGAATTTCGATACAGTACATATTATATCTATACAAGCTTTAAGCCATAACATTGTGATTACAGTTATGTAAAGATCAAGTTCTTCTAAGCAATTCATCTTTTTATTTGTGACATCATATACTAACATTTTATCATTATGTCTGCTAAAATAAGAATATTTGAAAGGAGGAATACAGTAAAAACTATAACAACTGGACTGGACTATTAGTACTGGACTGGACTGGACTGGACTTGTAGCTTTGAGTTTATACTAGTACACTAGTGCACGGATATTCTGGTTACCTTGACCCGATTCAATTGTTCACTAACCCGATCTCTATCAGGGCATTTACGTAGGCGAGAGTGATTGCCGTATTTTCACAAATAACTAATGGTGCACTATTTTTTCAGGAGTCCCTTCTCCAATCACTTCTCCAAACTAACTGACCAACCAAGATGTTACGTGTTTTGGTGATGGTTACCATCCGCTAATATGATCGATTACAGACGCGGCTCTATCATCGCGAGATGTTAGCTGTCTCAGAGTTGAATTTAAATTTGATCATTCCACCATTAAAAAGAAGATTTATTCAAGATTGTCTATAGTGTGCAAAGCAAAATTAAGTTAGCGTCCAACCAGAATTATCCTATATGAGTCATTTCTCACCCACACAACAAAAACATGCAGCACTTCGGTTGCAGCCTGCTTCAAACATGCAGTTACTACTTGAAAAATATTGCATGATATTGAAGGCGAACGTATTTGTCATAAATGCGGCATTGAGACAAGTGACATAGCTAAAATGGTTCAACAACATCCCTAATGTTTATAGTGTTAGCCAGACCGCGTTTAATGTCTTGTAAATTACACGTTCAAAGTATTACATAAGTATATAGTATATACAATTGCCAGAGCTAGTTAATTTGCTTAATTGCATTATCATATTCAAATGCATATAAAACTTTATTCGATCAAAATTAGTTAACATATAAATATATAATGAAATTTGTTATATACAAAAGTGACGTTGAATCCAAATCATACGACTTCGCCAACACATTTATTTTATAAATTTTCTCTTTGTTAAACTGCTGTATATTTTCTAAAGTAATATAAATATTTTCACCATAATATTTATGCTGTTGATCGTTTTCATCATTATTATCAAATTTCCTCAATCCAAATATGTTTAAATGAGAATTTTCAATAAATTCAAATTCTGTATGTGCCATTGGATTATTAAAAATATCGTATGAAACTAATTTTAAAAATGGAACATGCTCCGAAATTGATGGCAACGAAAGAATTGTATAACTTATTGATTGTGCTATTAAAGCTCCATCTGTACATTTTTGTTCTGGAAAACTATCACACATTTGAATACATTGACCGGTTGATGAATCGCGATTGTAAAATTTTGGACATGGTGTTGAAACACATTTATAGGATCCTTGTGTGTTTAAACAGGTTTGATTAATGTCGCATTCATTTTCAGTTCCATGACATTCATCTTTATCTACAAAACAAAGAACTATATTCAAATCATTATTTTAAAATCAATAACATACCAACACATTTTCCCTTTTGTATGGTGAATCCATTTGGACAGATCATCGTAGCATATTTTCTCAACTGTTCAGGTTCGTTTAGTGCTTCGTCATTTAATTGTTTTCGAATTGATCTTTTGATCTCCTTACATGTCCTTGTATCATTTCCAAGAGTATAATTTTCGGGACACGAACATATGTAGCTACCTGGCTTGTTTTCACAATGATGTGAGCAGTTATGAATTTTTTGAATACATTCGTTGATATCCAAACATTCGGAACCAAACTTAAGAGCAAGGTATCCAGATTGACATTCACAAATAAAACTTCCAACAGTATTTTTACAGGTTTGTGATCGATGACATGGGTTTGTTGAATCATGACACTCGTCAATATCTAAGAAAAAATTATGAAAATCATAAAATAAATAACCGTTTTAAAAAAATATTGAAATAGTTCTCCTACTCTCCACTAGGAAAAATTCGAATTTTTCGATGTTCGATTCGCATTAATCTGCAATACCGACTTTTGAGATGTCAAATTATTTTGTCAATTCATTGCCATTGTTATTTGTGGTGTTCATACAAGATTTTTAAAATAAAATAAAATTAAATAAAATGGCAGATAAAGATAAATCTAAAGTAGATCTTGGTCTTCTAGATGAAGATGATGAGTTTGAAGAGTTTCCAGCAGAAGGTTTGACATTTTTATCCATTAAACACGTTTTATTGAGTTTAACCAAACGCTTTTTGTTTTATTACAGAATGGGCTGATCAAAAAGAGGATGACGAGGAAATTACCGTATGGGAAGATAATTGGGACGATGATAATATCGAAGATGATTTCACACAACAGCTAAGATCGCAATTAGAAAATGAAAAATCTGATTTGAAGAAATAAACAATTTTAAATGATTAAATAAATTAATTTTGTAATTATGAAATGCGTTAGTATGAAATAACAGTTATAAGCGGTAAAATTTATTTTAAAGTATAATTTTCTATAACTCGCAACGCAAACTATTTGTAGAGATAAGAAATCAGTACGGGTTATCAAAAATTTAAATTTTTATACTAAAAATACGTAAATTATTATATATTTCGGGTTATGTGACGTAATTCCTGGGTCCCGTGTTTGACTACAACGAGACCAAATGTTATTTATATCTATTTTTTTTTGTCATTTTAGTATTTTATTGGGAAAGTCCGAAAAATGATGAGGCGTCTTTTCATTGAAAGACATTACACAATCCAAATTTTCCTAAAATATGGCAGTATAAGAACGGGACGAAATCACTAAAGTTAGGCCTTTATCTCGTGTGATACCCGAACAAGAATGGAAAAAGTTCTGGACAAAGCTTTTGGAATATAAGTGATGATTGATAAACCCGAGGTATCACAAAGCACTTATCTCGAAAACGAAGTTTTAGAAAAATATTGAAAGTTTAACACATACCTGACAACAACCCCCTTCGTTCCCTGCAAGTGCGTCCACGAATCTCAAACGAGAGATTCTGTGGGCTGCTCTAGTTTTAATAGTAGTCTCTGAGAAACTTTTTTTACTATGAAAATTACATTACAAGCCCCCCTCAATGCTGTATACGAGTAGATATTGAGATATCAAAAAGCCGATTCTGTTTTAAAACAAGGTGATGATGCTCTCTCTCCTTTGGAACTCTACCTAAATTATGTAACGTAAAATTTTATGGTTTTGGACTTCCAGCCTCCGATATCACAATTTGTAAACGGCCATCTAAGTGTCACGTGACAAAAAATTTAAAATGGACAAACGTTTTTTGTTTTAAATAAATTCATCACAACCTTCGGAAAATTAAAATTGTAAATCAATTAATAATTGATTTGATTGATTGATAACTTTATTTAATCAAATTAAATAAATAATTTGAAGTGGCATTAAAAGTTCTTCAATCCTCCCACTCGCCGCAAAACTAATGTGTCTCCCCTCTCTTCATAATGGGTTACGTAATTTAGGTACAATTCCTTTACTGTTCAAACTATTCTTGGCATATGTGAGCCGTCATAATAAACTAACAACAATATTTTGTCAATAAACTACAGATGATCGCGTACCCTGATGATAGCCTAGCCGAAGGGAAGCTATAATTGACAAGAAGGTAGATAGATATATTTGTTTAAAAACCAAACATGAAAGTTCGAAGAGTGGCTGCGAAAAAAGATTGGTAGTATAGCGATGAACAAACTGAGACAGTTGAATCTTTTAAGTGTTTGGGATCTATGCCTGGCTCAACCATCAGGATATTAATTATAAATATTTTACTCAATTGAACCTCTCCCTAAATTACCGTATGCATCAACTCCCCCTTAAGGGTCCCGGTGTTTTGGCACTGTGATACGGGTCTAGCACACCCGAGGTACCTTAACTCTGAGTCACTATTATATACTGTAAACGCGTTGTTATCTTTAGCGGAAGCGGAGATCTTGGCTTATTCGCCTGGATCTCGGTCAGGTGTTCGACCCGCATCCCCAATCCTATTCGTCTTCAGTGCGCCATTAAGAATGGATCCAGTGGGTTAAAACTAGACTAGTGTATTAATCTCTAGCCAACTGTCCAGTTGTATATAGAATTTTGATGGATGATAAACAAACGCTGGGTGTCCGAGTTCAATTCCAACTTATTCCGAGTTGAAATTGTCCGAGCTCAAATTCCACCCAATTTTTCATTACAATGCTTTAATTTAATATATTGTTACGATTCTACATAATCGCAATAAAATACAAAACAATATTTCAAAAATAAAATCAAGAAAAAGTAACAAAGCAAGAACGTTAAAAAAATTTCTAGAGTTTTCTTTGTATAGACATTTTGAATTTATCTAGAATACTTGAGAAATTAAGCAGAATTATACATAAGAAATTCCTTTTGTAGAATGAGAATAAGTGTGAAATTAGACTGCGATAATGTAAATAGTTTATGTGAATTGTGATAATGTTAATTGAAATTTGATTATGAATAATGGCTTAGGTTTTATTTAATAGAAATATTGTGTGTTATTTTGGACGCTCTGTAAACTGGAAATTTCTACAATCAACCGTTGGAGTTTTTGAAGCTGTTGAATATTCTTGTTAGAAAATATTGTTTGCAAAATTGTTTTCCTATTGTTGTGAAACGGTGATTTCTCACCAAAAGTATTCTTTGAATTCACTAAATTTTATGAATTTTATTTTGGCTGTTTAAATTTAAAAAAAAACATTATTTTTCCTAAGTGAAAAAATAATTTTAAACAAGCTTCTTTCTTCAATTGAGAAAGCCATAAAATTATTGAATTATTTCCAGTTTAATTAAGTTTCTTTGCTTATAAATTAATTTAAAAAGAACATTAGTTCAGTGAATAATGGATTAATTATTTTTATAAATCCTTTTAGATCAAGACGTAATGATTAATAGAAGCAGTTGGGGGCATTAGTATTACGGTGCGAGAGGTGAAATTCGTGGACCGTCGTAAGACTAACATAAGCGAAAGCATTTGCCAAAGATGTTTTCATTAATCAAGAACGAAAGTTAGAGGTTCGAAGGCGATCAGATACCGCCCTAGTTCTAACCATAAACGATGCCAGCTAGCATCAATATTTAACCTACAAATAATTTGTTTACTATTTGTTAAATCTTTTATTAAACAGAAAATTGTTATGAATTTATTATTTTAAATAAATCAAAAATTTATGAAGAAATAAAAGTATTATTAACTTGAAAATATTTTATATCTGTATGCCATAAGCTCACATTAAGGCTTAAGCAGAATATAATTGTCTTTCATATGTGTGGCAGATACATAATTATATATTCAACGAAGACTAAATATTTGAACTCATGGACACTTAAAGCAGAGGATTCTCATCATACTAGATCCGGAAGAAAAATACAAGCTACTTATCTATGGATACAAGCAAAATCATATAGCGAGAAATATACAAGCTATATAAATGGTGATCCGACGTGATCCGAAAGAAAATTCTCCATTATTTCAAATCTTCAAACCGTGAGTAACTTATGCCGGGTCTACACCTACAAATATTTGCGGCGAACGCGTGCGCCGCAAATATTTACGGCGCATTCTACGTAGTGTGGACGTATGCGGCGCACGGCAAGGACGCAAGAATTTTTTTCACATTCAACACACACGATCCGTAGCTTGTCGGTTTTTTGACAAACATCAAAGAGATTTGCGCCGCAAACTGTTTCTAGTGTGGACGCTTCCCACAACATAAAAATTATTCAAATCCATAATTATTAATTTGAAATAAATATTATATTTTAATATAAATATCAAAAAATACAAATACAAAATCAAAAGTACAAAAGCCTCGACAAAAACAAAATTCAGAAAATTAATATAACCATTTCTCGTTTTCACGAATGACTTGAGCGGAGTGACGTAAAAATTTACGTGAATAAATATGTGTGATAAAATATTTTTGCCGCGAAAATATTTGCGACGCACGCGTTCGCCACAAAAATTGGTAGGTGTGGACCCGGCATTAAAGTTTTCCTAGTTAAAAAATTTATTGCCAAAAGAAAATTGTTTTGTTTTATTTTAATTTTTAAATATTTTGTTTTATTACACAAATTCAAAGCGTACTATTCCGTATTACTATTGTAATTTTTTGTTTTCGGTCGGTCGAAACAATTATCTTATTTAAAAATACGGTCGTTTAACTAAACTTTTTTTTTGTGTGTGGAATTGGATCCACAAGCATCTTCCCCACCAGTGAATGCAGATGGTAGTTCGGTTGATCAAGACGAAATTCTCACTTTCACTCGCAGTGAATTGAGTGAGCTTATCGTATTAAATTTAAACCGATTACAAAATTTGCAATCTCAATCTATACCATCATCTTCAAGAAATATTAGACAACCTGAGCCATCATTAGGAAATTTTTCAAATGCAATGGGCAATGAAGGTATCGTCTCACATCTCACCCAATGAAGGTATCATCTCACAAACCACCACAGATTCTTTATAATCAAAATCCTACAGTTTGGTTTAAGATTTTATAAATCCAATTTGCAAATTCAAGCATAAGGTCTGAATTGAGCAAATATTCGCATGCAGTAGGTGCTATTGATTCGAGATTGCACGGTAAATTGTCAGCTTTAATTTTCCAAGATTTACGAGATAGACCTTATACTGTCTTTAAAGCAGAGGTAATCCAAATCTTGGGCGACAATGAGAAGTCAAAATTAAATATTCTACACAAACTACTTTGGTTGACAATAAACCATCTCAACTGCTTGCCGAGTTTAGCCTAAATGATGGTACTGATGTTAATGATAACCTAATTTAACAACTGTGGATGTCACAGTCTGTCCAATTAGTAATAACTTCATTTGAAAACGATGTGACACTTTCGGTGTTGGTAGAGCGCTCTGATAAATTGCTGGAAACTGTCACAGCATCAAATTTATTCAATGGATGTATCTTCTTCTACATCAACTGCACATCAAACATTAAGTTTATGGAATAATTCAAATCAAGATATTTTATTTAATTCACAATTAATGGACGAAAAATTAAATAATTTCAAATCGCAAATGCTTAAGGAAATTTCCTCAATTGTAAATACTGGTTGTAGGTCGCGTTGTAGGTCGCGTTCTAAATCGCGTTTTTCCAGAAGCCCATCTAGATCAAATTCTAGAAATAGAATTACTACTCCTTTAGATCAATGTTTTATCATCATCGTTTTGGTGCTAAAGCATTGAAATGTGTAACGGGTTGTAAATTTTTTAAACAATTTTCAACTCTTTTAAATAATGGTGCTACAAAAAACGCGTAAATGATCAGCAATGCATATTGCATTCAGGAGTATTGCTGATCTGAGCAATCATCGTTTACAAATTTTCGAATCTAGATTAAAAACTAAATTCTTAATTGATACAGGAGCTGACGTTTCAGTAATTCCATTTCGAATTGCTAAAATTAAACCAGTAACTACTTTTTTTAAATTATTTACCGAAGTTCTTGATTTAATTATTGGACTTCGAAAAAATTTGTCATGGGATGTTTCGATCCCTATTGTTGGATCAGATTTTCTCAATCATACTGGACTACTTGTTGATATACAGAGACAGAGGCTTATAGACCCGTCAACCTCTCTTCTCAATTGGTAGTTTATCAGTATGTAATGAGCCCTCACTTTTTCTTGCTGATATATCAATAGTATCAACACCAGTAATTAAAGTCTTGGAAAAGTTTCCAGAAAGCACTGTGAAACAAATGTTACTCACCAATCTGAAACAATTAGTTTACCTATATTGACGATGGCACCTGATAAGTTAACAATTGCTAAAGCCGAGTTCGAAAAGATGGTACAACTGGGTATTTGTAGGCCCCGCAGTAGCCCTTGGTCCAGCCCACTTCATCTGGTCAAGAAGAAAAATGAAGAATGGCGTCCTTGTGGAGACTATCGAGCTCTCAATAGAATTACTGTTCCAGTATTCTATTACCCACCTCCAAGATTTTTCGCATCAGTTCGAGGGATGCACAGTTTTTCCAACCATCGATCTTGTTCAGGCTTATCATCAGATTCCAATACATCCGGAAGACATTCCTAAAACCGCAATTTCTACACCTTTCGGTCTTTTTGAATTCTGCAAAATGACCTTTGGTCTTAAGAATGCTGCTCAATCGTTCCAAAGATTGATGCATTCAGTTTTAACCGGATTTTAATTTAATCTTGAGGAGCATTTAATTCATCTACAAATGATTTTTTAGAGATTCTCTGAATTCTCTTGAATTTATCTGAATCATAAATTCAGATTAATGTGAATTTGCAAAATATGAAATTAAATTTTTAGGTCATTTGATGTCTGAACACGGTATTTTACCACATCGTGAACGTGTTCAAAACATTTAAGACTTTGAACGTCCCTCAAATGTTAAACAGCGTAAACGATTCTTAGGCATGATTAACTTTTATCGAAGGTTTTTACCAGCTGCTGCAGCTGATCAAATTTATTAAACAATTTCTTAAAGGGTTATAAGAAGAATAGTAAAATTCCAATTAGATGGACTTCGACTAGCAGTTATGGTGAGCTGAGTCAATTCAAGCCGACAATTGTAAAGATAAATTGTGTAATGCCACTCTTTTAGCTCATCCACCATCTTCAGCTCGACTAGCAATTATGGTCGATGCATCTGATACAGCGATAGGAGCCGTAGTACAGCAATTTCTTGAAGAAACCTGGTAACCGCTCAGTTTCTTCTCGGTTCGTCTTAATAATGCAGAAATTAAATATAGCGTTTATGATAGAGAACTTCTCGCAGCGTATTCAGGCATCAAGCATTTCAGGTATCTCCTGGAAGGTCGTGAATTTACTCTATTCACTGACCACAAACCTTTAGTTTTTGCTTTTCAACAAAATTTAGAAAAAGCATCTCGTCAATTTCGCCATTTGAATTTCATTGGGCAATTTACCACTGATATCCGGCATATTTCAGGTATCGACGATGTTGTAGCTGACGCACTATCTCGCATGGATCAAATCCTCATACCAGAGAAAACTGATTATGCTGCAATCGCGGACGCGCAAACCAATGACGAGGAATTTCAAAATATACTTCAAAGTAACACAAATTTGAACTTTGAACATTTTCCCGTTACTTTCAATGAAAGTAAATTAATATTTTGTGACACATCAACTGCTATACGCAGGCCATATATTACTGCACAATTTCGCCAAAGTGCTTTCGATGCATTTCATAGACTTTCGCATCCTGGTGTCAAAGTGTAATGTATTCGTTACAATATGGCAACCCCTTTTATTATACCATTTGAATTAACAGATATGTTCATACTTTTGACATTCTACAAATGTCACTCTTGAAAATACAACTTGTAATAACAGAATAAAAATATACGTTTTTGAAAATTATAAGTATACGTGTTTTTATTACATTAATCAAACATAGCAATTGGCGATGAGGATAAAATAAAAATAAAACTAAAACAATAACAGTTTTTCTAATTACAAGTACAAGAGAGGAAAAAACATCAACATCAAACAAATATTTTTCATACATAACCTTACAAAATGGAGGCTCAAGTGAAAGCATTGTTGGAAGCCATTACAACAATGACGACGGCAATGCAAATACAACAACAATCATCAAGTGGAACTGCTACTAGTTTCAACATAATTTCAAATTTCGACGCGTTCGATCCGAAAACAGAATCTTTTAAAATGTATAGGGAGCGCATGGAGATACATTTTCAAATAAAGAAGATATTTCAAGATAAAGACATGTGTGCAAAGTTGTTGTTGCAGTACATGGGTACATCAACTTACACATTGTTAACAACATTAGTAGCGCCTAAAAATGTAAGTGAATTAAAATATGATGACATTGTTTTGAAATTGGAAAGTCATTTTTGTCCCAAAAAGAACGTTTTGGTTGAGCAGCATAAATTTCTTTGCGAAATTCAAAATGAACACCAGTCGATTACAGACTTTGTGTCAGTTTTACAAAAGCGAGTAGCTGAATGTGTATTTGTATGTGAATGCAGTAAGTCGATTGCAGATATTTTCTTAAGAGCACAATTCATTAGAGGTTTACGTGATGGCTATATTCGAGAACAGTTGTTACAGAAGCCAGAATCAACATTTGCCGAAATTCTAGAAAAAGCAACAATTCTAGAGGCAGCAAAAATAGACAATAAGTTAATATCAAATAATTCATCATGTTCAACAAGTGATATACAACAAGTGTGTCATCAACATATCGACAGTCATAGAGGAAGAAATCGTAATCGTAGCATCTCTAGAAATAGAAAATCCAAGTCATCAACGCGAATAAATTATAACGAACTAGGCATAGAAGGATTATGTCTTAGATGTGGTCGTAACAATCATTTGGCAAGTGATTGCAGAGTACACAGAAGCAGTTTAAAATGCATTTCATGCGGTAAAGTTGGTCACGTTAAGCAGGTGTGTATAAAACACAAATTAAAACAAAACCAACCAAATAATTCAAACAACAACAACGCTACGTCAAATTCAATCGAATCTTATACAACAATAGAAGAAGAATTTTTTGGAGTAAAGCAAATAATTGATATTTATGATACTAATGCTGCGCATGTATCATCTAAAGATGCTGATAAATTCTATGCAGATGTTTTCATTAATGGAAATAGACAAAACTTTGAAGTCGATTCAGGTGCCGGTTACACATTACTTCCGGAAAACCAATTTATGAAATTAAATGTTAAAACACCGCTGAGAAAAACAAATATTGCATTTCGAGTTTATACAAATGATGTTTTTGTACCAATTGGTGTTGTAAGTGTGGACGTAATGTACAAAAATAGAAAGTCAAAAGAAGATTTGTACATTGTATCATCCGAACGTTCAGCTTTGTTAGGACGTATTTGGATTCGTCATTTAAAAATTAGCCTGGAAGAAATCGATGAAGACAAAGCTAAAGATAATAATCAACAGAACTACATAAACTCTATATCACAATTTGAACAACAATTTTCAGAAATTTTTGAAGAAAGAGTTGGATGTATTCCTGATTTGGTGTGTAGTTTGAAACTACAAAAAGGAGCAAAACCTGTATTTTTAAAAGAAAGGCAAGTACCGTTTGCACTTCGTGAAAAAGTAGAACGTGAACTTGATAGTCTGGAAAGAGACGGAATAATTACAAAAATAAATACAAGTAACTGGGGATCACCTTTGGTGATAATACCAAAACCTGACGGTAATGTTCGATTGTGCGTGGACTACAAAGTCGCTGTTAATCCTCAACTAGAGTCAGCTCATTATCCAATCAAAAAAATCGATGAAATATTCAACAGTTTAAAAAATTCAAAATATTTTTGTAAACTAGATCTATACAAAGCATATCTTCATGTCTTGGTAGATGATGATAGTAAACAAATTCAAACAATTTCAACACACCGAGGTACGTATCAAATGAATCGGTTATCTTTTGGAATTAAAACTGCTCCAAGTGAGTTTAATCGTATTCTAGATCAAATATTACAAGGTCTTGAGGGTACCATTTCATATTTTGATGACATAATTATTCATGGTGCAACGTTAAAAGAGTGTGAAGAGCGACTTATCAAATGTTTTGAAAGATTAAACAAATATCAATTGCATGTCAACAAAAACAAATGTGAATATTTTAAAAATCAAATCAAATATCTTGGATATGTGGTAAGCTATAACAAAATATCAAAATGTCCAGATAAAGTACAGGCGATTGTTAACATGCCAAAACCAGAAAACGTGGATGATACACGAAGATTCCTCGGAATGATTACATATTATGCAAAGTTTATACCAGATGTATCAACTCTTACGTTTCCTTTACGTCAACTTTTAGAAAAAAATAGAAAATTCAATTGGACACAAAAATGTGAAGAAGCACTTAGAAGTTTAAAACAAGAAATTATAAAAGATAGAGTATTAGTGCCTTATAATCCATCTCTGCCGGTAACGTTAGCATGTGATGCAAGTCCAACGGGTATAGCAGCTGTATTATCACACATTGTTGATGGAGAAGAACGTCCTGTCGCATTTACTTCAAGAGCGTTAACAAAAGCTGAACAAAATTACAGTCAGCTCGACAGAGAAGCCTTAGCAATCATGTTTGCTGTTAATAAATTTTATATGTATTTACATGGAAGAGAATTTACGCTTTTAACTGATAATAAACCACTTTCCAGAATTTTTCATCAAAATGCGAAAACACCAGCCATGACGTCAGCAAGACTACTTCGATATGCTTCATTCCTTCAAGGGTTCAACTATAAAATAGAACATCGTAAAGGTGAAAATAACGCTAATGCGGATTGCTTATCTAGAGCACCAATCAAAGAAACACCGCAATTTAAACACTTTTTAGATGAAGAAATACGAATTATTCAAGATCAAACAATCAATCAAATTTCAACATTTTCAGTTAACGCCACAACAATTGCAAATGAAACAGAACGTGATGGCGAACTTTCAAAATTAAAGGAAGATTTGGTAAAAGGAGAGAAGTTCGATACCGAATATTCGATTCAAGATGGCGTTATATTCAAAGGTGATCGAGTCATTATTCCAACAAAGCTACGTAATGAAATCTTAAAAGAGTTACATCACACCCACATTGGGATCGTTAAAATGAAACAATTGGCAAGAAAGTATTGTTATTGGAAGGGCATCGACGCCGATATAGAACATTTAGTTAGAGCATGTTCCAACTGTGCAAAGGTAAAGAAAGATCCACCAAAGGTAATAACGCATCATTGGGAAGAGCCAAATGAAAATTTTCAAAGAGTGCATATAGACTACGCAGGGCCTTTTTCAAAATCATCATTTTTTCGTGCTGGTAGATGCTAAATCAAAATGGCCGGAAATCCGTATTATAAAGGATGCTCCTACATCCGAAAAAACCATAGAACTACTACTAGATATTTTCGTCACACATGGTCTACCTCAAGTAATTGTCTCTGACAATGCATCAATTTTCCAAAGTTCAACTTTTAAAGAATATTGTACTAATAACGGAATTATCCAAAAATTTATAGCTCCAGGACATCCAGCAACTAACGGTTTAGCAGAAAGGTACGTGCAAATTCTAAAAACCAAATTGAAGGCTATGGAAGATGATAAATTACCGATAAACATCAAAGTTCAAGAAATCATTTTTCGATATAGAGCAACACCGTTAGCAAACGGTCAAAGTCCATCACAATTATATCTTGGTCGTGAGTTGAGAATCAAATTGGATGCCATACGCCCACTAAAACATTCGAAGTCTATATTAACAACTACCAAAGTTCGTCAAATCAGCGTGGGAGATAGGGTACAAGTACGATGGTTCGACAAAAATAAACCAACTTGGCAATTTGGTATCATAAAATCCAAATTTGGTCGTCTTCATTATCAAGTAAAGCTCGACAACGGGTATGAGTTAAAACGCCATATAAATCAACTATATAAGTCAGATGTAAAAGAAAAGAAAAAGTCAGTAACATTTGCAGCACCAACAGTGGAGAAAAAATCAAAACCAAGAATTGAGGAGATACGCATTGAACGAGAGGTTACTCCAATCAATGAACCAGATCTTGAACCACAGTTACTGTTTCAGCCTTCAGAAATCCACGAAGACAACGTTAGAAGATCCAACCGGGTTAGAAGACCTCCAGCCTATTTGGAAGACCATGTACGCAATTAAGCGCGGGAGATTGTAATGTATTCGTTACAATATGGCAACCCCTTTTATTATACCATTTGAATTAACAGATATGTTCATACTTTTGACATTCTACAAATGTCACTCTTGAAAATACAACTTGTAATAACAGAATAAAAATATACGTTTGTGAAAATTATAAGTATACGTGTTTTTATTACATTAATCAAACATAGCACAAAGCTTCAACCGAATTATCAACCAAACAGGTTATTTAGCAGTCTATTAAAAAAGATGTTAAACTTATGGCGCAACAATGTATAGCGTGTCAAAAATTAAAGGTATTCAGACATACTAACACCCCGATTACTGAAGTCGTGTCACATCAGGTGACATGACTATAGTCATGTCACGTCGCTTAAAAATTGGTATTATTGAAGTCGATAAAAACGGCACGACTAAAACTAAAAATTCTGAAACGAAAAAATTCCAAAACTAAAAAAAACTTACATTTTACGTTCTTTAAATTCACAAAAACAATTAAATACGTTTAAAAAAATTATTGTCACATGAAAAATTGAGGCGAGTAAAATGTCATTTAAAGTGATATCTGTCGTATAAAATGACTTGAGGAGTAGAAAACGACTGCAATAAACGACAATACGAAAATTGATGCGATGTGACTTTAGTCACTTAAAGTGACATGACTTGCCTTCGGTAATCGGGGTGTAAATCACCTCTTGGTACTATTAAAACTATTTCACAGCGATTCTCGCAAATACACCTCGATATCATTGGTCCTCTACCAATATCGGAAAACCAACAATATTGCGTAACGCTAATCGACTGTTATACGCGGTGGCTCGAAACGATACCAGTTCCAGACATCACTGCTGCAACTGCCGCATTTGCTGTATACAACTCTTGGATTTCGAGATTTGGTGTTCCAGAATCATTTATAAATGATCAAGGTACCCAATTCGGATCCCATCGTTTCACTGAACTTTCCAACCTATTAGATTTCAACAGATTCAGAACCACTTCTTATAATCCAAAATGCAACGGTATGGTAGAACGATGGCATCGCAATTATTTGTCATGACGGTCCAGACTGGACAAAAGTTCTACCTCCAGTACTTCTAGGTTTAAGAACTTCATTCAGCGAAGAACTACAAACTAATTCAGCGGAACTAACTTTAAGAAGCTCGATTAGAATTCCAGGGCAGTTCGTAGATTCTACTGCAAAATCTTTTTGTCCCCAATCAGAGTTCGTTAAAGAATTGCAAAAACATTTTAATGAAATTAGACCAACATCACATCTTGTATCATCTTCTTTTTTTGTGAGCAAAGATCTACATACTTGCTCACATGTATTTTTGCGTACAGATGCCTTAAAGAGATCATTGCAAGCTCCTTACACAGGTCCTTTCAAAGTTTTAAATCGAAACAATAAAACTTTCAATATAGAAATTAATGGCAAAGAAGTCAAAATTTCAATTGATCGACTTAAACCAATTTATCATGCAAATTCAGATTACCACACAGTTCTCTCGTAAATGCAAAATCCATGAATCTATCAGATTCAACTTCAAACATTAATTCTAAAAATTTTTCTGAATTTTCTAATTTAAGCAAGCAAATAAAATTTTCTAACAATTTAAATTCAGCTGATCATTCTAATTCTTTAAATTCTCCTTCTAATCTGAATCAATCAGATTCATCTGGTACAAATAAACCGGATTGTATTTTACCAAAACAAAGTGAAAAGAAAGTAACATTCAATGATCAGCCATCAGTAATTATTATTCTCAATTAAAACAATTATCAGTTGTAATTTCCCAAGGGCGGTGATAATTCGAAATAATTTTTTGCTAAAAATTTCGAAAGAAAGTATATTGATAAAAGCACGAGGCCGTAGGCCAAGGGATTTTATCAATAGCACTTGCTTGAGGAATTTTCCAAAAAATTATGAGAATTTATCAACGAACGAGGGGAATTCGTTTAGAAAATTTTTTGCCAGTTTTCATTTCTTTATTTATTTTTTATGAATTATACGTTGGCCTACTTTGATATCAGTTAATTATTTCAAAATTACACTGATAATTTTTAATATCCCATTAGGCCAGACGTATAAATATTTGTTATTAGTATAATTCAAAGATTGACGAATAAAACGAGAAAAAGAATACGTTTAAGGCATGATGGATCTGATTTCGTCCGAGCACTGTTGGTGACGATATTTATAAAAAACAACGAGATCAGCAACTGTGCGACGACGTTGTAAGGAATTAAAATTTGATATTAAATTTCGATCACCAACAATTCGTAAAGCACGCTTTTGAACAGAATCCAAAAGAGCTAGAATGGCAACAGATGCAGCAATACTTGACAACAATACTCCATATAAGGACCGAGACGAATATAGGACTTATAAGTGTGGAGTAATTGATATGGACTAAAATATTTTTTTACATCTATTGAGGAGGCCGAGTTTCTTACCGAGTGCTCTTTGCCATCGGTATTATATGATCGTTCCAGAGCATGTCATTGGAAGTCAGCATCTGGTATACGGATGGATCCCAAACCAATAAAGGCACTGATGCAGGGGTGTTTGGTCCCAGGGCCAAACGGGCGTTAGCACTGGGTGTCTCTGCAACAGTACTTCAAGCCGAAACCTTTGCTATCAACTATTGCGCAATTCTGTGTGCCGAAAGAGAATACAGCAACACAGATATATACATTATTTTTGATAGCCAGTCGACGCTAAGTCGACGCGCTTAAATTCAATTCTAGTATGGGAATGCTACCAGAATCTGCAAAAAAGTGCGGCAACTAACCGCGTTACATTTGTGCGGGTACCTTGTCACACAGGAGTACACGGCAATGTGGTAGCAGACTTGCTAGCCGTCTCTCCTCAAACAATCGATATTGACAGTCTCTCAAAAAAAAAGTCATTGGAAATTGTGACTCCCAACGGACCCGATTGTGGACCCAATAAACGAATGCTTTCACTTTCGTCTATTTATTCGTCACACATACTGATTGAAATATCGTTGGGGAACTCTTGGGTAACATTTTACCGGTATCGATAATTGGGCATTGGTTTTTGAAAATATAACGGTATACCAGATTAAATGCTCTAGATACTGCCATGGATTTGCATGGTTCGAAACGTTTTCGAAATTATTTTCTTGGATGCTTAACATTTTTTAATTATGTGAGATAAATAGTATATTTTCCTGCAAGAAATGGAAACATCGTTTTTTTCGTGAGTGAACATGATATTCACGAGACTCCCAGAGTCGCATGATTACGAATGAAAAACGTTTTCATCTCGCGTAGGAAAACATATTGTTACTTTAGTTAAACTTAAATGTCTGCTTTAATAGTAGCCATTTTTTTTTCTTGTACTTGTTTAAAATTATGTTTGATACGGTTAATATTTTTGGTTTGATTACCTTAAAGATTACATTTAGAGAAAAAATCTTACCTATACACTCATCTGAGTTATATATATCGTTCGTGTATCCCGTTTTACAGGTAAGTTTTTTAATTTCGTCTATATATTTTTCTGGCTTCATTTCCCTGATATATAAAAACTAATTTACATTAAATGTCAAAATAAAAATATACAAGAAACAAATACTAAGCTTACCTCGCACTTTCACGTTCAACGTAGTAGGGTATCTTCAAATCCAATTCAACAATTTCGTCTGATATCGAAATTTCATTTTCTACACGTACCGTTATTTTCGGTTGTATTTGTCTGATATATTCGATAGGTGCACCAATAGATTCTTCATACACCGAGTTTTCTTCGTTTGATGATTGGTAGTATTGATTATTATCAATAGGAATTGTATCAAACGATAATAGAGGTGTGTAAATTCTCTGTTAAATAAATTATTTTTATTAAAACTAGAGATATTTTCAATTATATCAAACCTTTGCTGGTTGTAATGTTTGTAAACTTTTAAGATTTTCATTTTTTGGACAGTTCTTTTGTTTACAAGTTTCAATTTCAAAATTTTCGCCTGAACAAGAGATTCCACCATATTCGGGTTGTGGATTATCACATACACGTTTACGTTGTCTATGCCCAATGCCGCAAGTTTTACTACAATGTGACCATACGGACCAATTTGACCATCCACCATCTATTGGACAGTTTCTTTCATGACAATCTTTTGCTTCAACTACATTTCCCGCACATGGTATTCCGCTATATCTTGGTTCAGGGTTCGTACATGATCTATATCTTTCAGTGACACCTTTATCACATGTTTTAGAGCATGGACCCCATTCACTCCATTCGGTCCAGTCGCCGTCAACTGGACAAAATGGAACAGCACATGATTCTACTTGTGAGGTAGCACCTAAGCATGGACGACCACCACGTTTGGGTTCCGGTGAATCGCATTTCCTATATCTTTTTCGCACCGAATCAATTGTACCATCATCGCTTACACAATTTGAAGTACAAGCAGTCCAAGTACTCCAAGTACCCCAACCACCATCAACTGAGCAAGATGCTACCTCACATCCTTGTATTTGTAGTGGTACACCATCACAGTTATTGTCATCTTCAGTTGCAGGCTCACCATTTGGAAGTAAACATTTGCGGTTACGTTGCCTTATTCCTTTTCCACATGTTACACTACATTCACTCCAAGTTCCCCAGGGAGAATATTCTACAGGCACTATAAGTTAAAAATAAACATAGAAATATATATTTAGAAAGTAACAAATACACTTGCCATTAATAATAACGTTAAAAGTTTTCTGTCTAACAGGTCCATAGCCATTGGTTCCCATACAAACATATCTGCCTCCATCTTCTTTCTTCGGTGACATTACTCTTAATAATCGTCCATTTGAAGATATAAATATTCCATTTTTATTACTTGCTTCGTTTTCAGGCCGCCAAAATTCAACGTCGTTCTTCATCCATTTTATTGTTGGTTCTGGAGAACCAACTATATCACATTCCAGTGTAAAACTATGATAAATTTGAGCTTGTACCTCATTTTCAGGTATATAACCATCATCATCATTCAAAACACCTAACTCAAATTGAGGTGGCGTGATCACATTAACATGGAAAATTTTATCGATCGAGCCAATACTATTATTAGCACTACAGACATATGTCCCCGATTGGTCAATTGATGGAATGAATAATGTTTTATTTATTGTTTGTAAAATTTTAGTTTTCGAGAAATCCGTATCTATTTTAGACCAATAGATTTCGGGTTTTGGATGACCTTCAACAGTACATTCAAGTGTTAAATCTTCTCCACGTGATACTGTTACTTCTTCAGGCTCAAAATCATTATCCAGCAAATCAATTTCATTATCATCGATGGTGTTGGATTGAATGTCATTTAATACTTGTAAAAATGTTGGTGGTACTAATATTGTTACATTAAAAAAATATGCATCCTTTCCAGCGGGGTTTTTAGCTAAGCAATTATAATTTCCGTTATGTTGTTTATTTGATTCAATAATGATCAACTGTTTTCCATTTTGATCTAATCGTGTATTAAAATTATTAACCATAAACTCATTTCCATCTTTGTACCAATGATAAGTTGGTGTTGGATCTCCTTTAAATGGACAAACTAAAATAATCGGAAGTCCAATTATACTTTCGATATCTGTTTTATTGCTATGATTTGAAATTGGATTAAAAGGTGGTGATTGAATATCAACCGAAGTTTTTTTCAAATCCCTTCCTAAGCCACTAACTGCTACACATTCATAGCTTCCAGAATTTTCTTTTTTAGATTTACCAATAAAAAGTTCTAGTGTAATTTCATTCGACTTATCACTACTTATGACTCCATAGTAATTTGATTTGATGCTGTTATCATTCCAGAATGATGACGTTAAAGAAAATCCGTTACCAAATGAATCTATGTACAACTTTTCTTTGTTTTTAATTTTTTCAAATAATTCGGTTTTATCCAGTTGAATATGAGCTGTCGTAAGCATCAGTCGTCCGTTGTATAACCAAGATATTGTTGGTACTGGTTGTCCAGAAACTGTGCATTTTATGCTTAATGGCTGGGATTTTATATATTTTAAGGGATCCGATATGTATATGACAGATGGTTTGTCTGAAATATAAATATATTGATGAAAAAAAAATTTTTACTGTCATAATAATCAATTTACATGGTTAATGCTAATAAAATTATGTGGCATTTTTCTATTTTCAATCATTGCATAGCCTTTTATTTAACCGTTCGTTTTACGTTTGTTTGCCACAACACTCTCCTCCTAGTGCCATCGAAGATACAAAAATCTAAAAGGAGGAAGGAAGGAGATAGTTTTTCGTATGCTAGGGAATCCTAGTAGTTCGACCTGCTTGAGGTATTTTGAGTAGATTTTGATTCGAGCTATTTCCACCTAAGCGAGGTTTTAATCTGTCGATTTTCACTCTAGTGTACTGCAATTGGCTAATGTTAAGGTTAAAAGATATTCTTGTTTTGGTAACATATGTTTAATGTTAGGGATATAACATGTGAAATCAGATAAAAAAATTTACTTCCATAGTGGTTGGAAGTCTGATATTTCCGCCCTAGTATCGAGAAAAGAAGAATTTCGTTGGGTCGATGTCACACTAGCGGGCCGTGATGAACCTGACTGTTGTCGCGGCTTGTAAGCCGTAATGACTAGAAGAAAGAATAATGTGCCGCTAGGAGAAAGTGTTGCGGCTACGAAAATTACGCGCGCGTTACGTAACGTGGTTTTTAATTTCATAATAATGACACCGTTTATTTTAATTAGCCGCATCACACACAACACACACAATATACAAATTAATACTATTTATTAAATTTAATACACTTATTTTTACAAAATTTTACAAAAAATCGTACCCAATCATTGCATAGCATTTTATATTTAACCGTTTATTCTTAACAGTTTTGCGTTTGTTTGCCATAATACTCTCCCCCTAGTGCCATCGAAGATGGAACGATATAAAAGGAAAAAGAAAGGATGGAATGAGATAGCTTTTCGGATGCTAGAATATTAAGAAAGCGGGCAGGAGTTCTAGCAGTTCGACCTGCTTGAGAAGTTGTGGCGTAAGGGAAAAGTTTGACAGTGTCCGAAGAAGCAAATTGGACTGTTGTTTGCTCAAGATAGTGTTTCATTTGTGCGATATGTATTTGTTTTTTTTTTATTTGCCATATTACCGCCATATAAGATAACCGGTCGAGGAAAACAGCCTTGTCTTTATTTGAATCGCCACAGCGCAAGGATAGACTACTTCATTTACAACTTTTGACAGATAAGATCAGTGAATAGACCCCTAAGTAATATCGAACCACCGGTATATCAGTATTGGGGCAGGTCTTAGAATTTGGAACAATCTGGAATTAACTCGAATCAAACTCGACTCAAACACACTTTACGTCATTTTAAAATCAATTTAAAAAGAACTAACTCGACTTAGCCTTCGCTACTATTTAGCACACCTTGCAGTCGCTATTATGGATTGTGTTGAAGCGTTCACAGAATTAAAAACTGTAAGTACCTTTTATTTCTTAAGCCTTTCGTTTGGAAAAGCGACAATCGGCAAAATATCAGCTCGTCGGAAGAGCGAGAAAAATATTTGTGGATCGGAGAAAATAATATATAAGAAGTCTACTAATGTAATCAAATTTTACTAATCTAATATCTAATTGACTTTAATCTGTACTTACAGTGGCAACACTTTCAGTAGAGAATATGCCTGAGCTGAATGAACAAATTGATGCTACGCAAATGGTTCAACGGACCAAACTGTTTCACGAATCATACCAAAATTGAACCAGACGGAAGTTCATACAAATAGTCCAGTTTGTAGCGTAGTTGTTTGGATATCAGTCCGCAAGTAAGATTTTAACTCGTCATGCTGTATAGGGCTCTGATTTGAACCAATCCTTCTCGTACTGCTCATGGGATTAAATTAGAGAAAACTTATAAAAACAATAACAATCAAAATAATAAACAAAAATTAAAGTGAAATATCAGCGTTGGTATTGCGACATAGGCTCAGGTACAGTTGTAGTTAAAATATCTGGAGGCAGAGTGGTCCTAAAAATAATCGGAAGTAGGATTCAAAGCAGAAATTAAATAAATACCTCAAATCTTAGATCAGAGAAATCAAATCCGCAACTCACAATACTGCAGAAAAACAACCAAGAAGGCAAGGTCAAATGTTAAAGGACTGAGATCACAAAATTCAGTTTAATAGGATATTTTAAAAAACCGGATAAAGACTGCAATGGCGGGCAAACAATTAACTGACTCGAGGCAGTTCTACCGAAAATTAAGGTAGAATATGGACATCGGCATGGAATATGGACAACATGTCAGTTCTTCACATTGCCACAGATGAGTAATTTGAGATAAACCAACAATGCCATCCAATTATTTATAAGAAACATCGATTTTTTCTTGATGTTTCTGGGAAACGGCTCTCTTTGATTGCTTAACAATATTTTCATTAGGACGACACTGGGTGTAGTCACGGACGAATGTATCTGTTATATCGCTACTGCAACCGAGAAATAGAAAAAAAAATCTAATCTTCGACAAACAAAGTTGAACTTACCAAAAATTTTAACAAAAAATTCGATTTCATTTTGTCCATGTTCGTTGTTACCGATACACTTATAATCACCTTCATCATTATAGTTTGCATTTGGAATTTCGAGAACTTCTTGAAATTCTTTTAATAGCTGTCCATTCTTATACCATGTTATATTTGGTGGAGGATATCCAATCAGATTACAATTCAATTTCAAATATTCACTCAATTCTAGCTGAATATATTTTTCAAATTCATTATCTTCAGGTTTTGGTTCAGATGTAACTATTACTTCATGTTCCTGTACTTTAGCACCATATTTGTTTTCAGCTATGCATTTATAAATTCCACTATGAGTTAAATCTAACTCATCAATCGTCAACAATGAAAAATTTGTAGTCTTTTCGTTTTTATTATTTAACCAGAAAATGTTCGGCTCTGGGTAACCGTATGAGTTACAGTCAATTTTTAACGGCTGTCCCGATCTTAAAACTAATTTAGGTATTGCGTCTCGTTCATCTTTCGATTCAATATTATCATATTTATTTGTTGCATTAAAAAATGTTGATTGAATTTTTGTTGGTGGTTCCAGTGTTATTATCTCTGTATTGTAATACATTTCACCTGCAGGATTTTTTCCAATGCACGTATAATTACCAGCATTATGTGATGCTAACGATGGTATTGTTATGGTTAATTTTTCCGGATTCAAAATAAGAGAAGATGAAAGTTTAAAATTTATTGGGCGTTGATTTTTATACCAAATAACGTTATCCACATTATCAATCGGACATTCAATTTCAACATTAGATTTAAGTTCTTTGTATATAGTTGGATTTTCGGAATGAAAACGTTTAATACGAGGATGTTTTATGACAGTTACCATAACTGATTTACTATCTGTACCGACAGAGTTTTCAGCAAAACACGTATATATCCCAGTTGGTGTGCTTGTGTCCAGAATTAAAAGATGGTCCAATTTTTCCAGATCATTATCATCATTAGTTATTTGACGTTTGGTTAATTTTGTTTCGGTTGAATTTAATAACCAAAACACTTCAGGAGTTGGATTACCAACTGCTTCACATTTTACTGTCATATTTTGTTCATATATCAATGTAATGTTTTCGGGAATACTTGACGTAATCTTTGGTTTTTCTGAAACGAGATATTATACCAACTTAATGCATAACAAGTTAAGTTTGTGTCTCACCATTAACAATTATATAAAAAACTTTTTGTGAAGATCCGATTGCATTGGCAGCATCACAGATATATGGACCTTCGTTCTCTTTAGTTATATTTTTTAAAACTAAACTTCCATCATCATCACTTTTAATTGACTGATCACCAAAATGCCATGAAATTGATGGCTACAAGAAGTTTCCAAATTTAGTTTATAAAAAAAATTAGCAAAACCATTTTACTTACAAAAGGCATTCCTGTTGCTTCACACTTAAGAACAATATCACTTTTAGATATAACTTTTACAAATTCATCATTTATTGGATAAATAGTCGGGGGAACATAGATGACTAAAACTATTTCTTGTTCTTCTACAATTCCTGTGTTGTTAATTGTATGACACTCATATATACCGGAATCATCAGAGTTTGCGTTAAAAGTTAAAGCATTTTCATACTGTTCAAAATTTTTGCTTTGTTGATCGAAATTAATTTGACGACCATTTAGAAGCCATGTTAGTTCTGGAGATTTTAATTGATTTAAATTACAAGGTAGAACAACTTTATGACCTTCAACAGCTGTTTGAATTGTGTTTGTCTTACGAACTGTAAATAAAAAAAAAAAAGAATGAAAAATAATTCTTTATTTTAACCATTTCTGGATAAACTCTTGATCGAACTTACCTACAACAAGTAAAGTAAAGTTTTTTCTAAAACTATTTTCACCGTTTGTAGCAAAACATGTATAAACCCCCGCATCACGTTCAACAACATCGTTTACTGTCAATGAACTATCGTTACCAATGATAGTTTTATTATCAGTTAAAATAACTTTTCCGTCTTTATTCCATTGATAAACTCCGATTGTGGTTTCATTTACTTCACACTTAATATAAGCATGGTTCCCTTCAGTAACTCTATAATTATTTTTATTATTCTCATCAAATTCAATTAAATTATTTTTTGGAATAACTTGAATTTCAAAACTTTGCTCATCTCCGCCTACATCATTTTCTATGTAGCATTTGTACATGCCACTCTGATGAGGTTTTATTTTTAAAATTTTAATATGGTAATAAAATTTCATGACTAATTCAAACTCATTTGTTTCAGGATTTGTAATATTTTCAAGCTTCATAAAACTAGATATACCACTATCTATTGAAGTTTTTGAATCAAAAGTCCATTGTTTTGAATGTATTGGATGGCAATTGGTACATTGGCAGAATAAATGTACGTTATCATTTTCATTAGCAATAATAGTCGATTGAGACGGTTTTAATAAAGTAACTGGTTGATTCGATTTTCCGTCCAACTGAATCCTCCGTAATTGTGTCTCACCAATTCCATTGGATACTTTACACGTATAAGTTCCTTCATCTGCCACTGACATTTTATCAATCGAAACAAAAGTTTTATTTCTGTAAAAAGTTTCGAAATTATTACGAACTATAAGCCACGATGTTGTTGGTTTTGGTTGACCATCTGAATCACACGAGATATTTACATGATTACCGTAGACAACTTCGAGTTTTTCATCAGAAGGAAATATTAGTTTTGGTTGATAGTTTACAGTTACATTTACAAAATCGGATTTCGTTTGATGTCCCATCCTCGCTGTACAAGTGTATACCCCAGTCATGCTTCTATCAACTTCTTTAATACTGATATCTATTCCATCGATTAATTCTATTGCTGGTGTTTCATAAGTTAATTCTTCTCCGTTAAAACTCCAATAAATTTCTACATCGAAAGTTGGATCAACATTACACATTATTATTTTATTGGTATCCCCCTCAACCAATGTTAAAAATTTTTCTGGCGTCACAACGGAAAGTTTTTTTTCACGTATTTTAACGCTTACAATTTTTTCAACAGTCCCCAAGCTATTGTTGGCGGAACATTTATAGTTTCCGTTATCAATGTCAATGTTTGTATTTTCAATGTTCAAATAAAAATCAAATGTTGTATTTGATGAAACCGTTTTTAACGTTCTCATGTCTTTGATCCAATTGCCAGTAACGGGAGTAAATGAATTTATTATACATTTAAGCTTAACTGTCTCTCCTTCATCTATTTCAAATAAATCTGGTTCAACAATAACGTCCGGGAGTTCTGAAATAAATTAATATAGAACATGAGAACTAATTCAAATTAAGTTATTACTGTTTTACATACCTTCGACAGTTGATTGAATAACAGTGGTTAATAATCTCTCAAATCGGTTTCCCTCAGTATCTTTTCCATTAATCTAAAAATTATAGAGTAAAATTATTTATTTTTTTACGGTTCCGTTTTGAAAAAAAATTTGAATATATTGTTAGTTTGAATTTTTTTGTACTTTGTGCTATTTACTAAAAACCGGTCTATTGATTGAACTTTTTTTTTGTTTAAAATGAGCTTTTTACAAAAAAATTACACTGACAAATTTTTTACTTGTTTTAAATGAAATTTTTCAGTTTTAATTTTTTAAAAATTTAAATTTCAAAGATGGCGAACGCCAAAAGTAACTTTTTTATTGGTCTAATTTTTTTATAAAGTTTTACTTAATACTTAATGGTCCAAATACATGTGCAGAATTCTGCATGCAGCGAAATTAGAACATGTGTTGTTATATGAGAGCAATTACAAGTAAATTCTGCATGCAGAAAAATTCTGCAAGATATCTCTAATTCTAGAGTGCGTTCGATGACTAAATGAGATATTAACCATTTAATGAATCATTTACGAATGACAGATGAAAGCGTTCGAGAACTTGAAAAACCGATTTCATTTAAATTTTCATTTAATGAAACCACGCCTCTTTTCATTTAATTTTAAATGCAGTAAATAGCATATTTAAGTTTTAATGAAGTTTTTTATTTAAAAAAATTTCAAATCGAAAACCGCAAAATTTTGTTTTATAATTTTTAATTAATTTAGCAAATTAGGTATTACGAATTAATTGTATTATAATGAATTAAGGAATCAATTTTATATATTATAATAACTAATTCTCAATTGAAAAATATAAACAAAATGGATGAAAATTTTGAAATTAGTGAGAGATAAAACCAACAGCTTCTATTACCAATTACATTTAACGATCGAAAATAAAATTAATTAATAAGTTTTTGCAACCAATTCAATCACCAGTATCAAACTACTGATTCCTTAAAGTTTTCGAGTTAGTTGTAAGGATCTTTAGAATACTGACCGCTAGCGGTCTGAGGAAACCCACGATGAAGTACCGTAAAAATAAAACACTTCTTCTACTGATCGTGGTCTGTTAAAATCTGACTTTTTTTAAAACTTTATTCATCTTTTCATTTTTATTTCTTTTATACATTTTTGGTTTATAATTTCAATTTCCATTTAAACAATAACAATTCCATAATATTTTATAACTTCTGAATTACTTTAAATAAACACGATTGCATTTTATTTGTTTTAATACAATTTTGGATTCTTATTTCAATTCTTTTAAACAATAACAATATTTGCTACTTTCAGATTTTTAAATAAACATGACTGCATTTTATTTGTTTTAATGCATTTTTGGATTCTAATTTCAAAACGAAGTAAATATTTTAAACAATAACAATTTCATGATATTTTCTTTTAGCTTACTTAATATAAAAACGACTGCAATTTATTTGTTTTCGTACATTTTTTGATTCTAATTCCAAACATTTTTAAAAGATTAACTAAATATGAAATATTAATTCAAAGGTTAATGATCACATCATAGTTATAATCTTAAAATTGAATTTGTTTTTGAAAATTTTTAAAATAAATTTAATTACGACGGAAGTAATTGAAAAATAATGCATTAACAAGGAGTAAGATTTTAATTTGATTATAACTTTTATACTCCAACATTTCGTTTATTTATTCATAGAAGTGTCAAAATTTTTCAAATTTGACATTATATACATTAAATGAAATTCGTTCGAATACTAAATGAACATCGCGTTTTTTGATTGGTTCATTAAATATTTAATGAAAATGAGATCTCATTAAGTTCTCGAACGCACTCCTAATTTCGCTGCACAGAGGCAGTGCTACCACAAGAAAAAAAACAAAAACTACTTGAAAACTCAGTTAAAAATGGATGATTTTGACATTTTGTTTGAAAATGAATTATTTTTTTATAACTCAAATAAAAATGAATGATATTTTTTTGAAAATGAAATTAAATTTTGTAATGATTATTTGTTTATAAAGATATTCAAATATTCTAAATAATCCAAAATATACTATAATTAAATTAAAACTAATATTGTTAATAAATAAATTTTTGGGAAAGGATTATCGGAAACAGTGGTATATGTAATTTGAACTTAAATTTTAATTTAGACATAAACATTTTTACAGGCAACGATTCAATTATTTTCTTCTATCTTTTAATTAAAAAGACAGTTTTCTTCAAATTGCGACAACTTTCACTTATAAGTTATAACTATTTCATAATACGTAAGAACACGAACTGTCATTGTTACAAAAATTCTGCACGTCAAATATATAAAAATTCTGCACATCTATTTTAGATGCAGATATGCATGCAGCACTGCGTGCAGACTTTCTGCACATGTATTTTGGGCATAAACAAACAGTAAATTATTAAAATCGGTAAGTGGTTTCAGTAGTACAAACTTCGTAGCATGATCCAGAACTATCAATAACACCGTATTCCCAAGTGTAGAACGAGGGTACGGTCCCAAATAATCTATATAGACTCTCTGCCATGGACGTGCTGTTTCGAATTGATATTGCATCGGAGGACGCAATATCTGATTCGTGGCTTTTGTTTGTTTACATGTGTCGCAGGACACAACATAGTTGTGTACCTGTGACGCCATGCCCGGCCAATAATAAAGACGTCGAAGTAAATCAAAAGTCTTTTTAACACCTCCATGAGCAGCAGTACTATCATCGTGATGTCTCTGAATCATGTTGGAAGTCATCGGTTTTGGTACCCAGAGCTTCCACACAGGAACATCGTTGGGTATTGCATCAGGTCTTGGCTCAATACGTATGTATAGCTTATCATCCACGACTTTAACTGAAGGAAAGTCCTTGGGTGATAATTGAACTTTAGCTATCATATCCGTATATTCGTTGTGCCGATAACCTTCATTGTCGATTTTAATGTCGTTAATGTGATGTGTTAATGCTTCCGTCAATTCCTCGTGTGTATCGTCATAAAGACGAGATAGAGCATCAGGGCCTATATTTTGGGTACCTTTTTGGTGGACAATGGTAAAATCCATATGTTGGAGTTTTAGGCTCCACCTAGCCAGACGACCACTCAAGTCTTTTTGTGACATAAGCTACTTCAGACTTGAGTGATCAGTCACAATCGTAAATCGGTGACCTTCAACATAGCCCCTGAATTTCTTCACACTCAGAATTGCCGCAAGACATTCCAGCTCAGAAACCGAATAGTTCCTTTGAGCTTTATTAAGTTTTTTCGACATGAAGGCTATCGGACACTCTTGTCCGTCCTCGTCGACCTGATATAATACGCTACCTATCCCTGTCAGACTTGCATCGCATCTAATAAAGAACTCTTTATTATAATCAGGGTTAATTAATATCGGTGCTGTAGTCATCAATCTTTTTAAGTTTTCAAAAGCTGCTTGAGCTTCCAATGTCCATTTCAATTTTCCAGAACTTTTCTTTAATAAATCCGTAATCGGTGATACCACGCTTGCATAATTTGGTATGAAACGTTGGTACCAATCGGCCATTCCTAATAATCTCCGTATTTGTTTCACTGTTGACGGAGCTGGATACTCAGCAACAGCTCTTACCTTGTCAGGGTCTGTTCGAAGACCATCTTCACCAACCAAAAATCCCAAGTATTTCACCTCTCTCAGAACAAATTTACTTTTCTTGAGGTTTATTGTTAACCCAGCCGCTCTTATCAATGAAGAGACTTTGGACAGCAATTCCATATGTTCCTGGAACGTGGAAGAGACTACCAATAGATCATCTAAATAAACAAAGACATTTTCGTGATATTGATGTGGTATCACTTTGTGCATTAGGCGACACATTGTCTGGGGAGCATTGCACAATCCAAAGGGCATAACCCGGAATTGATACAATGGACGACCAGGCACTGTGAAGGCTGTCTTGTCTCTAGATGCTTCTGCCAGAGGAATATGCCAGAAAGCATCTTTGAGATCAATACTTGAAATGTACTTTGTGCTATTTAGACGACCTAGTAAGCCATCAATCAAGGGAAGTGGGTATGCGTCCTTTTTCGTGAGTGAATTGACACGACGGTTATCAATACATAATCTGTTTTTACCAGATTCTTTTTGTACCAGGACCACTGGCGAGCACCACGAACTGTTAGACTCTTCGATCACGCCCATTTGAAGCATTCGGTCAAGTTCGGCATAAACCTTTAGTTGAACAGCCGGCGATGTGGGATAGTGCCTCTGTTTAACAGGTGCACTATCACCAACATCGATGACATGTTCAACCAAAGAAGTCTTTCCGAGCCCAGACACTTCAAATGACGGGAAAGAATCCTTGATCATATCCAGCTCCCGCTGCTGGTCAGTGGTGAGGTTGTGTGTATTTAAAGTTATTGGCTCTGTACGAGTCAGTTCACTAACAAAAGAAGGAACAATACCAAATTTCTCCCAGAAATCTATGCCCAGGTAGAGCTCTTCTCGTAAACCAGGGACTATATGGAACCGCATTGGTTTAGTGAAGCCATTCACAGTTATTGGAATTTCGATGTAACCCAAAATTTTATTTGCAGTACCATCCGCCGTACGAATACACGAAGTGTATTTACGGTAGGTTGTACCTGATGATTCCAATAATTCCAAGGAATTTCTTCCAAGTATTGTGATTGACGCTCCACTATCCAATAAACCTGAAATATGTTTGTCCAAAATCCTGATTGTCAATCGCGGCCGAGGATCCTTTGTTTCTGAAAGGATAGATGAAATACAAGCTTTACGAAATAATTTCCTCATCCTCCAATATCTAATGTTACGTTCAAGACGTCTAAAATATGTTCGATGTAATGATGAGAAATTAAATGTGTTTGATGATTTTATTCGGGTTTCTTTGGTGGTGGCCGATCGTCCTGCGTTCCTACATCTCTCGTCGCTTTCTTCGGGCTCATTGGATGTTGAACCGAGGGTACCATCCCCGAAGCATGTACTCTCGGACGGTAGTTTAACGACGGGTGACAATATGAACAATTTGCATAAATTACATCCGGTTTGTTACATTTCCAGCAATATAATTTTATCCGATTCTTCCGTGGACAATCCGGAGCTCGGTGACCAGTCACACCACAACTGAAACATACTATTGGTTGTCTGGACAATGATGGACCAGGTTGACTGTTATCCGATGTTATACCAGGTCTCTGAAATATCCGTCTCGGTGTTGAATTTATCGCTTCAATATATCCATGTTGTTTTGGTTCAACTTCCACCTCATAATCATCCATCTGCTGTAGCTCGCTAATTCTTAAGTTTGATGTTCTGGTCGGAACTGGTGTGGACCACAAACGTTCAAACTTCTGACATAAAGTCCGAAGTTCATCCATTGAATTTATTGTTGCTGCTAGTGTAGCATTTTTGAGTTCCACACTCAGTCCCTCCCGAGCAATCTCTAGCATTTCACGGTCAGCAAATGGACGTGCTAAACGACGGTTCAACGAACCAATCTTCACTAGATACTCGTACACGCTCTCCTTTGATTTTTGTTTGCGGTTCAGAAGAACGCGCAAGATCGCCTTATCATCAGTGAGCGTACCGAAGGTTTGTAGGAGTCCCTCCCTTAACACTGGGTAAGTCACCACCTCATATTCATGAGTTAAGTTCAAATAGTATCTGTCGGCAGCCCCCTTGAGGTACCGTGGAACGATAAACCTAAGGTCGTCCCAATTCACACGGTACCTCCTGGCAGCCGCCTCCACTCTATGAACAAACTCATGAACATCAGGAGAGTGACCATCCCCTGTGAAGGTTGGAACCCAATTTGAGTCATAACGACTCAAATTGTTCCCACGAACCCCGCGGTACTTCACTGGTGCTAACGCTGGAGCCGCGTCACGCCATACCTGAGGAGGTTGGTTGTATGGTGGTGGTGCTGTTAGTGAAGCTGGTGGATATACTGTTGGTGGTTGTACCTGTGGTACTGATGGTTAATTTAATTGTAATTGCGGTTGTACTAATGCTGGATTATTGTGTATGTGTTGAGCTTGGAATGATGGACCCAATTGTGGTATTGCAAAGTCCTCCGCTCTCAAAATCGATTGCTGAAAATAAGCCGGTGGTAATTGTTCTGACCGTCTCTGTTGTTGATGGTTTGGACGATTCAGACTATGTATTGTGTCCGTTATTGGCTGCACTGGGATCAGTGTGGATCTCTCATCTGGTTGAAAAGCAGGTGAAGCAGATGGAGCAGATGATACTCCTGGTTTATTCTGCATAATTGGACGTGTTGACAACGATCCTATTATATTCCAAGCGCGTGACAATTGTGAGATAGCGTAGGTGCGGGCTCCTTGCAAGTCATTGCGAGGACCCAACCTATTCACCCTACCCGTGTAATGCAACACTCGATTCGCCAAACCATCTAAGAAGGTCTGATTAATCGGTGGCTGAAGTCGACGTACCTGATCTAAAACAAGTTGTGCTGCCTGCACCACCATTTGAGATTCCTCTATCAAATCTCTCGCATGAGATACTGTTATTGGAACTGCACCATGATCTGCGTGGTTTCGCAGTTCCTCTGCCCAGTTGGCCCCCCCGAAGTTCACACCCCGAACCAAACATTCGGCCTGTAGTTCGGTGGGTTCCAAACCATAGAACGGATAGTCAACGTCTATGTCAACGTTTGACATTTCGATGGAAAAATTTGTAAAATTATGAACTCACAATCAACAACAATATTAAAACCAATTCCAAAAAAAAAAGTGGAGTTAGTACGATGGAAATGTAAAAAAAAATGAAAAACGCAAAAACGAAAAAAACAACGAACAGCCCAATTCGAAAACACAAAAATTTTTGTAAGAACAAACTTCGTAAAAGAACAAAAAGATTACTGTTGTACCCAATTTTGCTTCACCTTTCACAAAAATTCCTAAAATATTATATATAAAAAATATAATTTATTTATTTAATTTCAGATATGCTGAAATTCAGAATCATATATATACCTAAAATTATTTAGTGACGACAACACAACACCCCTAAAGAAAATATTTATTTATTTTAAAAAAATTGAAAAATAAAAAATATTTATTTAAATCTTGATGTTATTACCTATTTAAGAAAAATTTGTATTTGCTTAAAAATTATTTTGTTTAATAAAAATTTTATTTATTTATTTTCAAAATTTTATTGTTTTGATTTAATTTATTTTTTTATTTAATATATAGATAAGAGATTCCCAAATTCAGATTCGTTTGGAGACAACATAAAAGTAAGTATGGCTACAATATCCATATCATTTAGTATTTGAATTCTCGCGCTCGCGAGCCCACTTCAACAATGCATGTGAGAACCGACTAGAAAAGCCCCTAACGACCAGATTCTACAGAACAGTTTCTCCCCAACCTAACAAAAACAATCGCAACTGTCACGATTAGACCCTAGGCCCATTTCTACTGAACCAGCTGCGGTTGTTCTACCTAAAAATAAATTATCATTAAACTAATGCCAAAGTTGAAGAACGCTCCCGAGCACCAGACTTCAAATCCCAAACTCCATGAAAATTGTCTATTGCAAGTTAAATGTAAAAGTGGAAAAATTTTGAAGTTGTGTGAGGTGAAGCCTCGATCCTGATAAAAAAATAAATTGGTTCTCCTCTTCATTTCGTTAAAGAAGCTTCTGTGCAGGGAATGGTACTACTGGTTTGCACCTAAGTACAGACCAGCAGTAGTCATCCCTTTATCACCAGAAAACTCCTTCTGAAATGAAGAGAAGAAACCAATGAACTTCGATCGCATATCCATAATGGACAGAGGCGATCTAAGAACATAATTTTGCTAAGGGGATAAGCCCCATGGATGGCTTGTTAGGCCTACCGCTAAGGAAAAAAGATTTATTTAATCACGCACTTGTAATCATTATACAATAAAAAAAAAATTCAACAACAAAAAAACATTCAATTTATTCTAACCCTTTTTTAATTACATCTACAAATGCTCAACTGTAGTGGAATGTACAATATTTGGTCGTAAGTTTAAAAAATATAATTCCAATCTACCACAACCAAAAACAAGATTTTTATCAATTATAGCCATTAGGGGTAAAGAAAATAAAATCATGCATGTATTACAAGCAGGCCAATATGCATCGTTAAAACGAGCATCAGATTCGAGATCTAATTCATTAAAGTATAAATATTTAAATATGATCTACTATCTAATTTCTATCAATGGACAAAGTATAATATTTGCCAAAGCTACTCACAAAAAGTTCAAATGGCTAAATCGTTTCATCGGTTTGGTTTCTTAATTTCATCTCGTTGGTGCTATTTATTTCTAAGAGATGACCATCAACCAAGAAATAAAATATTGCAACATAACACTCTACTCAAACCACTACACCCGCTTCCTATATACAAAAATATGTACATATATGTACAATTATACAACTATATATTTACACTATGTACATTGGCAGTATAAAAAAACAGTCTCCGAAAAAAATTACTGCCCCAAAACGGTTTTTTTCCAAATTAAAAAAAAATACATTTCAAAGATGCACACAATTTCCCGGGGCCACTTGCGGTCCCAACCACCGTCGAGGGTTCTCTTCCCTGTGATTGGACTCGAAGATGGCGTTCTCCTCAGCCAATGTCTCCGCATAAGCGTGCATGACTGAAGAGAACTCCACCTCCTCGACCAACCACGCCGCCTTCTGTTCCTTCCTCCTGCTCTTCTTCTCTCTCCACCTTCTCCTGTCCCTCTCCGGCCTCCTCAAGCGTCGCCTCTCCAACACATCCACTTCCTCATTCACCTCATCCACACACTCATTCACTTCATCAGCTACCACTTCTCCTACCAACTCCTCATTCATCTTATTCACAATCTCACCTATTATTATATCCATCATTTCATCATATTGCTCCAACACTATATCGTTCATTAACTCCTCATACATTTCCTTCCTTCTCTCATTCATTTCCACGTTCATTGTTTCCTTCTCCCTCTCATTCACCACATTCATCACTTGCCTTATAATTTCTTTCATTACGTCATCTACCTCATTCACACCTGGCTTGACCGCTGCCTGACCCAGCTCTCCCGGCCCCGGCCGCCGCTTGCTTCTAAACGAGCCAAAATTCCCGATTGTGTGCATAATTGAGTATAAGAAATATATTGCTAATTCAAATAATAGTGTAATACTCGTTAAGAGCAAATTCTACACTATTGTAAAAAAACAAATTAAATGGTAGAAGCAGAATTTAATCTTTAGAATATTTATTGTATGACTAAAAGGTTAATGCGGATGCAGAATACAATTAGAATTTATCTTTTTAAATAAATAATTATATATTTAGAATTAAATGTACATAATGTCATTTAAATTCGTTATAACAACAAACATTGTATTCGTAAATTGTTTTTGTTGTTAAACACTAAGGAAATTCTTTATGGTCATTTAATCCACCACAACACCGTATTCAACCGAATTATTCCAAAAAAAAATTATATATATATATACGACAACACCATATATACCAAAAAATAAAAATATATACCGGTTGGCAACACCCAAACCGGTTGACAACGCCCTAACCAAAACTGGTTATATAACTTTAACAGAAAACCTAAAGGGTCCCTTTTGTTCGGCGCTAATTGTTAGCAGTGCCACTATGGGCTTGGACTTTTAATAACAAATATTTTAACCCTAAAAAAGAACGGAGTCAGCGGATTGCCTCCACACAAAGCCTCAACTTGGGAATCCCTTAATACCTGTATTTAACCACACATACTAATTTTCATATGCAATCGATAAGAAAATTTAAAAAACATATATTTGTAAAAATAATATAAAAATAAAACTTATCTTATTATAATTGTTGATAGTTGACTTCGGTTTCGTGTAATTTATTAGTTCCAATCCAATTCATGACAAATCTTAAATCCTTTTTTGGTTAACAAAATACATCTTTTTATAACTTAACCTCGAAAACATCTAATTATTCCTTTACAACATTCTTATCATTTAAAACATTGCCAATTCCTAAATCCACCGATCTTGTATTTTAAAATGAATATTCGCCATTATTTCATTATTTAATAGTTTTTCAGTTATTTCTCTCATAGATAGGCTTTGATCGTCAAATAATTCCACCGTTTATAGACAATATTATATAATTTACAGATCTGCTGCACCAACTTATCCAAACCTTTGTTAGTTTTTACATATCCATTTTTTATTTTTATTGAAAATACAGTAATTATGATGAAAATCTTAGTTTGATTACAACTATTTGCAAAATAATTTTAGCAAATATATATATATATATATTTATTTTTATCTATATAAGTTTTATTTATTAACAAATCAAACCTTTACCAATTTTTTTTATATTAAATTGAAAATTTTAATCTGCGATGGAAAGAAGGAAAAGGTTAACTTCAAAAAAATGAACTGACTTGCAAAAATTGAAAAATAAAATGTGATTTCTTTTTATGACATTTTTATCTCAAAAAGAAACACGTGAAACGAAGATCAAGCAAAAACTGAGTGATAAATCTGTGTTCGTTAAAATTGAAAATAAAATTGGTGCGTTCGTTTATTTTTATAATTGTAATTCGAAATTGAACTAGCCGTTAATTATTAGAAAATTTTAAAATTATTATTAATGTAAAAATGAACTGAAATTATTGAAATAAATTTTTATTGAATTAGAAAAAGAATATGAATTGGTTTTATTATTGTTTAGGTGAATATAGCGGACGTTACATCGGTTAACCCATTCGAGTACAATTTAACTCTAAACTTTCCTTGTCTCTCAATTTCTTAACAAATTTCGAACTATCCTGCTATTGTCGAAGTTTTAAGAAAATCGGAAATGGTTAGGCTCAATTTTTTTATTTTATTGACGTCTTGATTCGATTTTTCATCAAAAACGATGTCAAAAATAACCTTAATTGGTTCAGTTGTTTGAAAACCCCACCACTTACTAAACCTTAAAACCAAACTGAAAAAGGGGTTTGTGTATCTTACTTACAAAGTTTTTTTTTAGCGTATTAATATCTTATATATTAATACGCTAAAAAAAAACTTTGTACAGCCTAAGGCTTTTTTATTCGAATTTTGATTCTCTTAAAATTTTCACTGCTAACTGATATTAGTGTAACTTAGATTTTAAAGATTTTTGGGATTTTTCGGATCATAAATAAAAAAGTTATAGACGGATTAAAATGTATTTTTGAATTTAACGGCCTCCCATATACAATATGAAATGGAATTCCCCAAGTATATATTTTTTTTCACATAAACGATAAGCAGGCTACAGACCTTCAATCAATTTGTCAATCAATTCGAAAACGAAAACAAACGAAATAAAATTTAGCGTAAAAATCCCCTTAATTTTATTTCGTTTATTTTCATTTTCAATTGATTGACAAATTGATTGAAGGTCTGTAGCCTGCTTTAAGAGAATATAAAAAAATTAATATAAAAAAATTAAATTTCAAATTTTAATTTAGTTTATGAATGGATTTAGGAGTGGATAGACGTAATATTTTTCTTTGTTTTTTTTATTATAGGAGTGGATAGACGTAATATTTTTCTTTGTTTTTTTATTATTTGGTGAAATAATTGTTGTGAATGACGTATTATTTTTCTTTGTTTTTAGGGTTCCATTTTTTATACGGAACACTATTGGTGAGAGTACAACATGTTTTTCACATTATTTCGATTATCTCGTGAACCATTAATCCGATGAGCTTAAAATTTGAGGTGCTTATAAAACTAACCTATCCACACAAGATGGCGGGCTAAAAAATAAATAAAGTTGTGTTCGTTTGTTTTAAGGAGGTACGATGTAAAGCCTTTGAAAACATACATTTTTTAGCGAGACGAGTAGGGTATCATATGAAAGGGCTTCATTTCAGCATTATTTAAAAATATATTTTGGAATTTTACTCCTCACCATTTTTTGTATAATTTTGAAAAATGACGTTTTCAGGATGTTTTATTGCCCCGATTAACTCCGACCCTACTCCATCGAAAATCTTGAAATATATTTGGAATGATAGAAAATTGAGAAGGTTTTTAATGAAAAATATAGAAAAGTGGCAGACACTCATAACTATATTTATTAAAGGGGTGCGAATGTTAAGGGGTAAAAACATCATTTAAAACCAGGTCATGTGGAGTGTCATTTGAAAGAGCACTTGATTTTAGAAATATTGTCAGTTTTTTTAGAATTTTGCAATGCATAGTTTTTGAATTATTATCACTAAAGTGACACAAAAAGTTGGTATTGCATTTCGAGCCTAATACAGAAAAAATTGAAAAAATTCACAGAGACAGGAAGTTTGATAAACTTTGAACGAAAAATATAGCGAACTCTCAAATAATTATATTTTTGTGTTTTTAAGGGATTGGGGTGGGGAAAGGTAAAAAAAACTTTTTTGACCCAAGCGAGTGGGGTGTCATTTGAAAGAGGATCAAATCTCAAAAACTTTGCAATTTTTTTTAGAATTTTGTGGTACACAGTTTTTGAGTTATTTTAAAAAATGTGCAAATTCCAGACCGTTCCCCCCCCCCCCTACGTTTCGACACTGATTGACAGAAAAAATTGAAAAAATTCATAGAGACAGGAAATTCGCTATATTTTGAACGAAAATTATAGCGAACTCTCAAATAATTATATTTCTGTGTGTTTAGGGGAAGGATGTAAGGAGGGTAAAAAAAAACTTTTTTTGACCCAAGCGAGTGGGGTGTCATTTGAAAGAACACCAAATTTCCAAAACATTGCAATTTTTTTTAGAATTTTTCGGTACACCGTTTTTGAGTTATTCTAAAAAATGTGCAAATTCCAGACCGTTCCCCCCCCTACGTTTCGACACTGATTGACAGAAAAAATTGAAAAAATTCATAGAGACAGGAAATTTGCTATATTTTGAACGAAAATTATAGCGAACTCTCAAATAATTATATTTCTGTGTGTTTAGGGGAAGGGTGTAAAGAGGGTAAAAAAAAACTTTTTTTGACCCAAGCGAGTGGGGTATCATTTGAAAGAGCACAAAATTTCCAAAACATTGCAATTGTTTTTAGAATTTCGCGGTACACAGTATTTCAGTTATTCTAAAAAATGTGTAAATTCCAGACCGTTCCTCCCCCTACGTTTCGACACTGATAGACAGAAAAAATTAAAAAAATTCATAGACAGGAAGTTTGCTATATTTTGAACGAAAACTACAGCCAACTCTCAAATAATTATATTTCTGTGTGTTTAGGGGATGGGTGTGGGGAGGGCAAAAAAAAACTTTTTTGGAACCAAACGAGTGGGGTGTCATTTGGAAGAACACTTAATTTAAGAAACATTGCAACATTTTTTAGAATTCTGCGATGCACAGTTTTTTAGTTATTGATGAAAAAAGTGCTATTTTAAGTGTATGTATACCACCCTATATTTCGACGCTGATTTATAGAACAAATATTCCCAATTTAGACCATTGAAATACTGGTTGAATCTTTCTTTAGCTAACATAAACAGCTATGGATAAGATTTAACATCAAGTAACATTTTTGATCAATGGAGATGTGATTGACATTTACTATGGACGTTTACGATTAAACATTTTTTCTGTTATGCGTCCATAGCCTGGCGATATAAAGACTTTACAACATAACTTTATGTCATTTATTTTTGATATTGTGTTCTTTTACATTCACGGAACCCTTGGCGAGCGAATTTTATTCGCACTTTTATATTATTAAATGAATGACTTCTCATTCATCCGACTTTTTTATTATTAAATGAATGTTGTGAATGAAGAAATGAATTGCACGTGGTATTTATCATTTTAAAATTCATGTGTTTGTTAAATTTGTCAGATGAAGATAGAATTGATTCGACGTTATAATGGTATGAGTGAGTTTATATTATTTTTCTTTGTTTTTTTATTATTATTATTATTTTTATTTGATTTTCTTTGACTTAATTATTATGTGTTAATGGTGAAATGAATGTTGTAAATGACGTATTATTTTTCTTTGTTTTTTTATTATTACTAGGAGGGCCCGGCGTGCTTCGCTACGCTTATAAATAAAGTTTTTGCATAGACATTTTGTTGACGTAGAAGCAATGATTTCAAAAAGTGGTAATGAGAAATGCTAGCATATAATTTTTAATTTTTCTTTTTAAATATATGAATGAAAAATAATCAGAACTCTAGCTGATCAGTTCGGATATATGAACAATTAGCGATCAAATAAGTTAGAGATCAAATAAGCTTACTTAACTTACGAGTTGAATTGGCATGAAATTGCTAAAATGAAATGAAGTGAAGTAAACACGATAACGTCCTTGAAATGTATAATAATCTGGATCCGTCTGAGTTTGTTTGGCAAAATCAGTTAAATGTGGATTGTGGAGCAAGAGTCAGATTGGCCGTTGCTTTCAGTAGTAAAGTGGACATTGTTGGCGTTGAACATTTTTTGTAGAAAACAGAATTTTGGCATCATTAAGGAAAGATGGGCAATATCTAATAGAGAACCATAAGATATATGTATAATTTAATGCAGTACATTGGCTGTGAGCATGTTACGTCTGTCTAATTTTCTTCGACTCAATAAAAAATCTTAAACTGTAAAAATTTCGCACAATCCGTTGAATAAGAAATTTTATATAGATTGGCCGAAGTTGGCCATTGACTTTTTTTCGCCATTTTTTGAACGATACAATTTAAATGAAAAAAATTGAAATATTTGTCTTACGGGTAATTCTTTTACAAACCGAACAGATTTGGACAAAATCTGACCGACACATTTTTGATTCGGCTGAAATTTTTTTTTACTGGTTTTACATCGAAAAAAAAAGATATACCTACGATGCGATGTAAGTGTTGGAGGTTTTTTTTTTTGAAAATATAGCGGTTCTAAATTTCGAGAATTTCGTGATTTTTGGCTTCACGAATTATTTTCAAATATTCATAACTTCGGTTTTTAGTGCAGTAATTTTATACATCACAGCATGTGTGAAATCCGGTAGTTCTGATTTTTTGCAGACTTGTTTATGATGTTAATGAATAATCCAAGTTTGTGACCTTGAGCGCCGAACGCAACTTTGTCAAAAATCGAAAAAACCGCGAAAAATCTTTTTTTTTCTCAAATTTTGGCGATTATAACCCTAAAGGACTAGTTTTTGAAAAAACTTTCTTAGGATGTTTTTAAAGGAGACTAAATTTGCTACAATATGATACTAGAACTGTCTCTAGACCCAATAGTTTCCGAGGTTAAGCCTTTCAAAGTTTATCATATTTTTTGAACTTCGTGATTTTTGCAATTCTGTCGTTCTGAATGAATTTCGACCAAGAAGGGTTTTTACACCTCTTTCCTTCACTAGGCGCACTTGACCTTCACTTAAAGTCTCCTTACGTATAAAAAAAAAAACCACGCTAGGACTGGGATCAGACATTCTGTAGATTTTGAGTTCAAACGGCACTCAGGTTATGGGCAGCAGGCCCAGTCAACTGAAATGAAAAAAAAAATTAAGGAAGGTTAAAAACGTGCTACAGGTGGGCCGCAATCGTGACTTCACAAGAGCAATACTAACACACTCCGTCGGAGGTAATTGGAACTTCATCCCGCTAGAGTTATTCGAGTGACGTCTAAAATATTGCGAAGTTTGAAAAAAATGATAAACTTTGAAAGGCTCAATCTCGGAAACTATTGGATCTATAGAGAAAATTCTAGTATCATATTTTAGCAAATTCAGTCTACTTTAAAAACGTTTTAGAAAGAAAAACTAGTCCTTTAGGGTTCGCCAACATTTGAAAAACTAACGATTTTTTCGCGGTTTTTTCAAGTTTTGACAAAGTTGCGTTCGGCGCTCGAGGTCAAAAACTTGAATTATTCATTAGGCCAACATCGTAAAGAAGTCTGCAAAAAATCAGAACTATCGGATTTGATGCATACTACCCCAAACTTTAAGGCGACAAAGTTACTGGATTATTTATTAAAGATAGAAACCTCCAGTTTGTTTTATTTGAAAGTTAAAAGATGGTAGTTTACAAAAAAAATTAAAATTAATAAAATTTATTAACAATTTGCTATTGTTATAAACAAATAAAATGTTCAAATCGATCTGTAGTCATTGCCCCACCCACGAAATTAGTTTTTAGTATAACCATCGTAGTCTACGTTTCATTTCCTATAAAAATGTATTTTTAATTAATGGAAAAATGATTTTTACTGTTTGCAATAAATAAATTTATCGAGCGCGGGACGACAAAAAATTCCATATATGGGTCATTCTTTTCCAAACCGAACAGATTAGGACAAAATGTGACTAAGACATTTTTGATTCAGCTGAAAAATTTTTTTACGGGTTCTATATAAACAAAACGATATACTTGTTCGAAGATTTTTTCTTTTTAATTTTTTTTTTGGGAAAATCGAGCGGATCAAAATTTCGAGAATTTTGTTTGATTTTTGGCTTGGACTTATTTTCAAAAATTCATAACTTCGGTTATGGTAGAGATAGACACATTTTGTTTGTTTTATTTTAAAGAATAAAGATAAAATTTAAAAAAAAACTGTTATTTATAAAAATTATTAACAAATTCCTATTGTTATAAACAAATAAGATGTTAAAATCAATTTTTAGTTATTATCTAACAAACATAAAGAGTGTTTAGTATGACCATCGCATTCTACGTTCAATTTTCATTAGAAACGTATATTCAATTAATGGAGAAATGAGTTTTACTGTTAGAAATAAACTAATGTATCGAGCGCGAGACGATAAAATTTTTTATAAACTTTTGTCTCTGCAAAAATTAACTTAAGTATAACAGTAAAACTCAATTAACTAAATATACGTTTCTTATTGAAAATTGAACGTAGAATACGATGGTCACACTAAACACTCTTTATTTTTGTTAGATAATGACTAAAAATTGATTTTCACATTTTATTTGTTTATAACGAATTTGTCAATAATTTTTCTAAATAACAGTTTTTTTTTAAATTTCATCTTTATTCTTTAAAATAAAACAGACAAAAAGTGTCTATCTCTACAGATCCGAAGCTATGAATCTTTGAAAATAAGTCTTCAAACCAAATATCACAAACTTCTCGAAATTTTCATCCGCTCTACTTCCCCTAAAAAAAGAAACAACCCTCGAACAAGTATATCGTTTTGTTTATATACAACACGTAATTTGATTCAGCTGAATCAAAAATGTCTTATGCCTACCACTAGTATTTTTTGCTAAATCACTGACTTTTCTAAATTAATTGCTAGTGCACATATGATATTCATAGACGTCACTCGTATCAAACGTACAACCTGTGCTTGACCTCATATTTAAATTATAATCTTTTTAAATGTCAAAATTTGTAAACATTGTCATAATGGAGGGTGATAATGATACAATTTCGGGAGCTTGTTTTTTTAAAATACTTACATCATGCCGAATATTTTCTTTTGCATAATTTTGAATTATTTTCCATTTATTTTAAATAACTGTTTTTAAATATATTGACGTTTCAATGAATTGATAACTAAATTGAAAAGCAAGCTGACGAGGAAACTTTTCGTCCGCCGTCTGGTGGTCAATAGCGCAACTTGGGTATGAAATGAAAAGTCACTGATTTAGCTCAAAAAGTTGGTGTGAGGCACACAGCATAAGTTACATTTTGTCCTAATCTGTACGGTATGTAAAAGAATGACCCGTATATGTAATTTTTTGTCGTCCCGCGCTCGATAAATTTATTTATTTCTTACAGTAAAAATCATTTCTCAATTAATTAAAAATATTTTTTACTATACTAAAAACATACCTAAAACTCAGATCGATTTGAACATTTTATTTGTTTATAACAATAGGAATTTGTTAACAACTTTTATTAATTTTAATTTTTTTTGTAAACTTGCATCTTTTAACTTTAAAATAAAACAAACTAGAGGTTTCTATCTTTAATAGAACCGAAGTAAAGAATTTTTGAAAATAACTCGTCATGCCAAAAATCACGAAATTCTAGAAATTTGGAACCGCTATATTTTCCAAAAACAAAAATCCTCGAACACGTATATCTATATTTTAGCCAAATCAAATATGTGTCGGTCAGAAAGGTGTTCGGTTTGTGAAAGAATTACCATATATAAAATAATACAAATGTTCCACAATTTTCTTAACATTATAAAAAAATAAATTTAAATTTTAGTAAACCGACGTGAAAAATGACACCCAAAAAATATTAAATAAATATAATTTTTTTTTGAATCACTAAAATTATTTATTCAAAGAGCCAGTTTGTTTTTGTGAATGTTTGCTTTAATATTCACAAAAAAATTTCTTTTGCATATAATTTTAGATACAAATAAAATTAAATCCATCAATTACTTCGGTCTGAAAGACCTAAGTATTACATTCATGAGCTAAAAGTGAAATTCTTACACCCACTTTATTTGGCATTTCTCGACGTTTTAGGACTCACTCATTCTAAAAAAGCAACAAAAAAATGTAAGTCTGTCTGTCGGCCATCCGGCCGTCACAACCTACGAAATCTAGAAAACCGCTGGACGGATTTCAAAAATTTTTTTTTCTCAAAATAGGTTTACTCAATGAGAAGAGCCGAAAAGACGATGTGTTCGAAAACTGTACCGGAAGTGTGTCAAAAAAATCAAAACAAAGAAATTTGCATATTTTTTGCTTAAAAAACTTTCATTTTAAGTGATTACGAGTAGGAACATTGAATTTGGAGAAATCTTGATGGTCGGGATTAGGTATGTGAGACCAAAATTTAGATTCTTGCATTATAAGTTTGTCAAAAAAATGTTGTAAAGTGTGTCGAAAGAAAGATTTTTATTTATTATTTTACCCAATTTTTGGAAAAAAATAAAATTATTTATTTGTTTGACATAAAATTTTATAATTATTATTGAGAATTATGGCATTATAAGTTTGTCAAAAAAATATTGTCAAGTGTGTCAAAAAATGATTTCATTTATTTCTTTTGATAATTTTTTTGGAAAAAAAAAATTCAGCTGTTTGTTTACGTAAATATAATTGAACATGGAAATTTTTGAATTTGTTATAGTTTTTGAAATATTTTTGCAATTTTGAAAAAGTTTCAATTTTTGATTTTGTAAGAATTTTTGGAATTTTTTTAGAATTTTGAAAAATTTAAAATTTTTGATTTTATTATAATTTTTATAATTTTGGAAAAAGTTTCAATTTTTGATATTGTTATAATATTTGCAATATTTTTTGATTTTGGAAAAAGTTTGAATTTTTGATTTTTAAAATTTTTTTGGAATATTATTAGAATTTAGAAAAAGTTTAAATATTTGATTTTATTCTAATTATTGGAATATTTTTAGAATTTTGAAAAAAAAAAATTTTGAATTTTATATATATTTATAGAATTTTGAAAAAAATTTCAATTTTTGATTTTATTATAATTTTTATAATTTTGTAAAATGTTACAATTTTTGATTTTGTTATAATTTATGCAATATTTTTAGAATTTTTGAAAAAAGTTTTAATCTTTGATTTTGTAATAATTTTTGAAATATTATTAAAATTTTGTTTGAAAAAAGTTTGAATTTTTGATTTTATTTAGTTTTACAATATTTTTGGAATTCTGAAAGAAATATGAATTTGTGATTTGGAAATATTTTCTCGAAACGCTAAATGGAGGGGTTTTTGAGTAGTTTGCTGATTGTATAACTAAATTATGTTAATTTATGATCTGTTATAATTTTCCGACAACGTATTGATGTTTCGTGTTAGCTTTGTAATACATATCTAAACAGAGAAAAAAAATACATGTACTTTAACAAAAAGTTATGTTTGATATATGTACATCGCTGTCCAAAGCTAAAAACCATGTCTCCATAAAAGATTTTTGCTGAAAACTATATCAAAATCCTTAACCCAGACCGAAGTCTTGATATCTCAGAGCTGTGAGATTTCAGCCCCTCCATATTTTATTATAACGAAGGTCATAAAATCTCATAAAAAGATGAATGAGTCATTTTAGAAAATGTTAACCTACTTTTTCACTCTATTTTTTTTATTTCCTTGCTTATCATTAAATAAATTTCGTTTCACTTCGTTTTTTATTATTCGTGAAGCATGCGGCTAACGTTTGTCTTCACATATGTGCTAATGTGTTATACGACATGTGTACGGTATGGTGAACATCATGTGTATTACGTCATGTGTACGGTATGTTGTACATCTTGTGTATTACGTACAATCACATGTATTATGCACAATTTTTTTCAAAATTGTTTGACGGGTTATATACTGTTACCATGGTATTATTTTTGGTTATTATTTGTTGTTTCATAAATCATAATAAAACGCATGCTATCCAATGTCCATACATTTTGAGAAAATTCATAAAAGTCATTTGAAATAGTTGTACGTAAATGATGCTTTATTTTTTAAATTGAACATTTATTTTCGATTATCCTTGTGATTTGCATTTGTTGAAATTAAATAATTTTTTCGTGACAATCGTTGCCATGACAATTTTGGATTGTTTATGATTTCATTACGCATTAGTGCGTAATAAATATATTACGTTACTGCTACCTAGGTGATTTTATCATAATAAATAAACAATAATAAAACGCCCTACATTAAATTACCAAAAACTGAATCAATCAAGTTCTAGTTTCGTTGTAAAAAATAGTATATTGTATAACGATGCCAAAATGATACTCATTTCACTCGAGTATGAACTGCAAGAGTGTGGTGAGGAGAGAAATATAAAAAATACAAAAAATATAAAAAATATAAAAAATCCAATTCACCTTACTAAATTTGAATAGATTTTTGAATTAATTAGGATTTGTAATGGGCAAGATATTCCATGTCAGTTGTGCTTATAGAGATCTTCGAATATATACTATATAGATCTTCGAATTCAATAAACTTCTCAACCCACTTGTGTGTAAGAACACAAAGTATAATTATAGTTTAACTTTTAAAACCCATTATAATTTTAACACAAAAATAACATTCCTCCTTCCTCAAAAAATCAACCACTCTCACCAATCTAATGTCCAAAAACCAATTTCTTGTTACCACTATCCAAAGCCCAAATAACTAAATTTAAAAAAAAAACCATTAAAATGCCATGGCACGAGCAAAACCGAAAATTGTCAGCATAAATCTTTCTGTATAAAATTATTTGCTTCGTAATTTTTTTCTTTTAATTCTTTTTAGTTTCCATAATTACGCAAAAAAAATTAAGATTTAATTTAATACGGCTTCCCTCCCAGTAGTGTCATATTTAAGAAATGTTTTAAATAATTGTGTTCTTACACACAAGTGGGTTGAGAAGTCTATCGAATTCGATGATCTCTATAGTGTATTACTAATATAGGTAAGGAGGACGGAAAATGGAAGCACAACTGATTTGGAATGTCTTGCCCATTACAGATTTTTTTAGTAATTAAACTAAAGTAACTAAGAGAAATGTTTTTTATGTTTTCGAAAGAATGAGTTTCTCTCAATTAATTGTTTAGTTTATTAATATAAGGTGACCGCTTGAATATTTTCAAAATTAGAAAGAATTATAATTTTCAACTGCAACACTCCTCTTCAACATATTAAAACATATACTACTAAATGCACATTCGTATCGCATTAGAAAACCTGTTCTAACTATATGAACAGAAATGATAACCTCGCTTTAGTTTTGCTATTGTAAATTAAAATATTGGCATACGTCATATTTTATAATATAATAAAATTTCTTGTTTATACATCAACTATTTAAAAAAAACAATTTTACGATCATCGCCATCTTAAAACGCATGCCATGGAATGGTTTCATTCAATTAAGTCAAAATATTCAACAAATAGACGGCGTTGTAGTGTTACCTTTGAATTTGCAATTTAAATTCATTTGTTTTATTCTTAGACTATTTTATGCGAAATTGTAATTATAAAAATATCAAAACCTACCAGCAGTCTGTCACGTTCTGTGGCATATTAGTCCGGTCAATTTAGACCAAAAAATGAGAGTGAAGTTACATAAAGTCCCAACAAGCTGAATTTCAGTGAAATTGTTCAAAACATAATTATAAACAATGTCTAGAAGTTCCCCATCATTCCCGTGCATGGAAAAAATTTTATTCAAGGTCAAAGGTCAAAAAAATGAGTTTTTCCCGATTTTCAGCAAAACGGTAAGTTTTATCATAAAAGTACCTCAGACAAAAATTGTAGATCATAAAATTATCTATAAAAAATGTATCAATACTTTTTTTCTTACAAGCCACCGTTTCTGAGATATAACGATTCAAAAAGTTATAAAAGTTGTTATCGTCATAATATGCATGAGTACGCCACGTATATACATCTAGAGTTGTTATATTTTATATAATATATATAAAACTAACGGTAAAATGAAATCAACTAACTGAGATGAGAAAAAATATATATAAAAAAGAAAATAAATTTTTAAGTTTCGTTTTTGATGTTCGATAGCTAATATATAAAAAAGAAAATATAAAAAAATAAAATAAATTTTTAATTTCGTTTTTGTATGTATGCAAACTTATAATGCATATGTATATAAAAAGTTTTTCGTATATGTTTGTAAATAATTGAACAACTTTTTGTTTGGGTAAAGAGATGGCATTCACAATAGCTAAATTTTAGTTTGTTTTTTAAAGTGCAGATGGCAATTGCGAACTCGTCTTTATTTGAGCGGAGAGTTTTTCTATTATAAAATTCAGTCTACTTTTAAACCTTAACAAGGTAATAAGTTGTGTAAAACAAAAAAAAGGAAAAAAAATTTAATTAAATAAAACAAAACAAAATTAATCAAAACAAAGGTATTTTGCTTCTTTGATTAACATTTTTGGTGCCGAAACCCGGGAATGCTGTTGATGGAGGTTTAACAATCAACAAATTACCAAAAGATAAGTAGATTTTTATTTATAACTAAAATATTTCATAAATGGTTGCTTAAATTGATTGAATTACGATTTACCAATAAACAAATTCAATATTAAACTAAAATTGAAGAAAAAAGACAATCTATCAAAATTAAATAAATAAATATTTTTGGTTTAATTAAACTTTGTTTAAAGTGAGTGAAATTAAAATTAATTTTTGGAATCATATTATTTTGCTGGCCATTTTAATTTCATTAATTGCTAGTTTACGTAAAATTGGAGAAATTACTATTTTAATTTGTGCAAAATAATAATTAATTGCATAAAATTGGAAGCATCGCCATTTTAATTTCATGAAAAATTTAATTGCTGATTTAAGTAAAATAGAAGATATTACTATTTTATTTTGTGCAGAATTATAGTTAATTACATAAAATTATAAGCATCGCCATATTAATTTTATGATTATTGGAATAAAATAATTATTAAACGGTGGACTAAACTTCTAATTGTAATTATAAAATAAGAATTTATCACCAACAAGGTATCGTTTAAATTTGATTGTAACCGCGTTAAACTAACTCGGTCATTTTAAATAAATAATACAATTACTGTGTTCAGAAATGGAGAGACAAATTAGATCGCGTGACCGCACGCTAAACCAAATGAAGGCAATAAAGAATTACAGCGAGTCAATTAATAGTGACACTGCGTTGGAAGCGTTGCAAATAAGAGAAGATCAATTATTAAAATTATATAAGGATTTTAATGAGCATGAATTGGAATTAATTACATTCGATGAATATGTACCTATTACCCTACAAGTTGATGAAATCTATTTTCATACGCTTGCAAATCTAAGAACAGCTATAAATTTAAAACCTCAGGAGAAAATTACCGAGGTCCAAGACTTAAATGCAATTATAGGACAATTTGTAGGTCAACAGCAAACATTTCTTCAAGGCATTAGCCAAAACCAAACCATGCGCTTACCAAAACTTAACATTGAGCCTTTTACTGGTGACTATAAGTTGTGGCCTTCTTTCCACGACTTATACCTTACCTCAGTGCATGAAAACAATGCCATAAGTGCAGTGCATAAAATGCAAATTTTGAATGGACTACTACGTGGTGATGCAGCGTCTCTAATCAGACACATAAAGGTCACTGACCAAAATTATGTGGAAGCATGGGATAAACTAGTTAGCCGTTACAACAAACCAAAATCAGTAGTTTATTCTCTAATTCAATTATTTTTAGAACAAAAACATTGTACTCAAGGTAACCATCGAGAGTTGAGAAGGTTATGCGACGTATCAGATGAAGTTGTTGTTTAATCTAGCAGAATCACGAGATCCGTGGCTAGTACATCTTCTGATCAGTAAGGTAGATACAGATACAAGACAGTTATGGGCAAGTGACACGGTAGAAGATAATTTCCCCTCGTTTGAAAGATGTCTTAAATTTCTTAACAAGAGATGTGATGCTTTGGAAGCTAGCCCTCCTGCCACAAAACTGACAAGCGCAGGTCAAAGAAGTCTTAGATCCTACCACGCGATTGAAGCAAAAAAATGGAATTGTGTAGCCTGTAAAAGGGATCATTTTATCTATAAATGTCCCCTATTTAAAAGCTTAAATAGGGAACATCGAATAAAACTAATAGAGGACTCAAACAGTTGTACCAATTGTTTACGTCAAGGACATTTACAACCACAATGCTACTCAAGAGTCTTCTGTTTGATTTGCAAAGAGCGACATCATTCATTACTACATAACGATGTACCATCAGCCAAATTAGATTCCACATCTATAGCGAAAAAGTTGTATCAATCATCAAATCAAGGAAATCCTCAATCAACTTTTACTTCAACCTCAACAGCTCAAAATTTACATCAATCAACAAGCAATGCAGATCTTCACTCAACATTAGCGCCACAATTAACCATACAAAATTCACATCAATCAACAAGCAATGCAGATCTTCACTCAACATTAGCGCCACAATTAACCATACAAAATTCACATCAATCAACAAGTAATGATGTACTTCATTTAACATTAGCATCACCATCAACAGCACAAAATTCTTACCATGCAACAAATAAAAGAGATTCAAGTAAAAAGGATGACATAACGTCTTTATACGATTATCATACACCTCTTAATATTTTACTGCCAACAGCCTTGTTATATATTCAAACAAGCACAGGGTATCCAATACTGGCAAGAGCACTACTTGATTCAGGGTCACAATCGACCTTCATTTCAGAATCATGTGTTCAACGCTTGGGTTTAAAGCGGAGTTTTGAACAAATTCCCATCTACGGCCTAGCGTCTTGTTCAGCTGGACAAACAAGAGGAAAAACAACGATAGTCATAAATTCACGAGTAATTCCACATTACTCAAAGGTTATTTCTGCTCTGATAATAGAAAAAATATCATCAGCTCTGCCCAATTCTTGGATAGCAATTCCGCAAAATAGTAAAATATGGAAATTGGAGTTAGCTGATCCATACTTCAATAAGCCATCATCGATTGACCTTCTGATTGGAGCTGAGCATTTTTTGGAATTATTAACAGATCAAAAAATGAATATTCCAAACTTACCAGTTTTACAATCATCAAAACTTGGTTGGCTTATAGCTGGAAACATAAACCAAGAACGAGAAACTCCATCATATTTACAAAACTACCACTTAACATCAGACCCCAAAATAACTAATGAAAACTTAATGGAACAATTAAAGAAGTTCTGGACGATTGAAGAGGGATTTGAGAATCCAGCCACAGATAAATCAATTTTGAACAACCCATGGGAAAAATTATTCTGCGAAACTACCACCAGATCATCGGATGGCAGATTTATTGTCAAACTACCATTTATAACACCTAGACCAAAATTAGGAAACTCTTTTAATAATGCACATGCAAGAGTGCTTGGAATCGAGAAACGTTTTACCAAGTTGATGGACTACCACAATGAATATAAATGCTTTATGGACGATTTTATAAAACTGAAACAAATGGTGCCCCTTTCCTGGGCGGACATACCACGCGAAGATGATCAAACTTATTTTATGCCACATCATGCAGTGGTTAAATAAAGTACAACTACGAAATTGCGAGTGGTATTTGATGCGTCATGCAAGACAACTACGGCCGTATCTTTGAACGACTGTCTACATATTGGACATAAGATTCAACCTGATTTAACTACAACCTTGCTGCGTTCTCGGCAGAATATCATAGCGATAAATGCAGATATCGAAAAAATGTATCGCCAGATTTGGGTAGACCCAGTCGATGCGAATTAACAACTTGTGTTATGGCGCAGAGAACCTGAGGAGGAGTTAAGAGCTTACAAATGCAATACCGTTACATACGGTACATCCTGTGCACCATTCTTAGCTATACGTTGTTTAGAAGAGCTTGCTAGGAATTATGAGAATACTTATCCTGATGCTGTAAAAATTATCAGACAAAATTTCTACATGGATGATCTACTCGCTGGCAGTACTACTGTGGAAGGTGCAATTAAGATTAAGAATCAAATTAACGAAATCCTGAATAGTGGAGGGTTCACACTCCGGAAATGGAAATCCAACTCGTCGAATTTTTTAGAATCTCTCACAAGCAATCACTGTGAAGAAGTACCCAAACTTATTGAAGACGATACGAGTACTAAAACCCTGGGTATTATGTGGTATCCTCTGCGAGATATATTTACCTTCAAGCTAAATATTCTGCCAAATGAAGTGACATGGACGAAAAGAAAAATGTTGTTCGAAAGTTCCAAACTTTACGACCCATTAGGCTGGCTTTCACCAATTATTATAACTTTCAAAATGCTGCTTCAAAAATTATGGACAACAAAAACGGAATGGGATCAAGAAGCTCCTACTAACATTTTATGCGCATGGAGAAAAATTTACTCAAACTTGCATCATCTTCAAAATGTAGAGATTCCAAGGTGTTTGTTTACTACATCCAATCCTACTACAATACAGCTTCACGCATTCTGCGATGCATCTGAATTAGGCTATGGTGCGGTAGTATACATTCGAACGGAAGGTGAAAATGAGGAAGTTACCAGCCGTCTTGTGTGTTCAAGGAGTAAAGTGGCACCCATAAAAACCATTAGCTTACCAAGGTTAGAGCTTTGCGGGGCTGTACTATTAACAGATATTTTAAGTTACTGCAAAACAATATATTCTATAGAAGAAGCAAACATATATGCATGGACGGATTCCATGGTGGTATTACACTGGTTGTCAGATATTCCAGCAAGATGGAAAACGTTTGTTGCCAACCGAACGAGTATGATATTGGAAAATATTCCCAGAGAAAGATGGAACTACGTAACATCATCTGAGAATCCGGCTGATGCCATATCAAGAGGACTTGCACCCAAGGTGATAGTAAATTTAGATAGCTGGTGGCATGGACCAAGGTGGTTGCAACAAGATAAATCTACGTGGCCCAAAATTTTAAAAGGGTCGCAGCCTGTTGAAGTAAGTATTGAAACTAAAAGGAATGGAGTAATGGTCTTACTGGAAACGGATAGTATAAATGTTGTGTGCCAGCTATAGAATAAGTGTTCATCTTGGTTTAAAATCAAGAAGATAATGGGATACGTCCTGAGATTTTGTAAATTGCCTAAATCACGATGTAAGGAATATAAAACAAAGATATTATCATTTCGGGAGTACAGTTCAGCTGAAATGTATTTAATACGGACGATTCAACAAACCAAGTTCAAGGTGGAACTAGCAACTCTTAAAAGGGGAGAACCGTTGGCTGGCAATAATATACTTTCTTCATTGGATCCATTTATTGATTCCAATGGAATGCTTCGAGTAGGTGGAAGATTAAAAAATTCGGAACTAAGCTATGCTGCCAAGCATCCGATTATTTTACCAAAGGATCATATTGTCAACAAACTAATAATTCAAGAAATACATATTCTCAATTTACATGCAGGCAATACATTGACATGGAATTTACTGCGCCAACAATATTGGATTATAGGTGCCAGATATTCCATCAAAAGATATATAAAAACATGTGTTACCTGCATACGATTTCGCAGTAATCATAATAAACAAAAAATGGCTGATCTACCAATAGAAAGGTGTACTAAAAACAGACCATTTTTAAACACTGGCGTTGATTATTTGGGCCCTTTATATATTAAAACCTCATCACATAGAAATGCGTCAGTAACGAAAGCATATGTAGCGGTATTCATCTGTCTTGGCATAAAAGCCGTCTACTTAGAAGTAGTGAGTAGTCTTAGTACCGAATCCTTTTTGGCTGCGTTAAAAAGATTTGTGGCCCGCAGAGGATTGCCAAATCAAATCTGGTGTGATAACGGCTCAAACTTCATTGGTGCAAATAATGAATTGAAAAAATTAAAAAGAGAAATATTAGAGCAACAAAACAACGAATTAATATTTAATTTTATTTTGCAGAAGGGCATTGAGTTTAAGTTCAACCCAGCTTGCGCACCACACTTTGGAGGACTTTGGGAGGCAGCTGTAAAATCCATTAAATTTCATTTCAGAAGAGCTACAAGGGAAGCTAAATTAAATTTTGAAGAAGCGACAACCATGATAACGCAAATTGCGTGATTATTAAACTCCAGACCGTTATGCAGAATTGAGGACGAAATAGAATGTCCAATTGTCTTGACGCCAGGTCACTTCCTGATTGGTGAATCTCTTCATGCCGTTCCAGAACCACTATTAGAAGGTATTCCACTGCATAAACTTTCTCGGTGGCAAAATATTCAAATTCGTATACAGTCATTTTGGAAATTGTGGTCAAGGGACTACCTCAACACACTTCAACAACGAGTTAAATGGAAAACAAAAACCAACAATACCAATATCAATGATATAGTTCTAGTCAAGGAGGACAACTTACCACCAAATCAATGGGTAATAGGTCGTGTCATTCAAACTCATCCTGGTAGTGATGGAATTGTAAGAGTAGCAACAATTAAAACCGCCTTTAATAGTATTAAGAGACCAATTACAAAACTAGTACACCTTCCGTGTCAGTAACCCTAATTGTAAAATTTTGTTGTTTAGATTTAACTATAATGCAATATTAATTATTAGGGAAACTGTATTAAACTGTAAATCTATTAGTAGAAGTAGAAACTTAAGAAAGCACATTCTGACAACTTTCTTAACGCGGGGGAAAATGTTTGTAAATAATTGAACAACTTTTTGTTTGGGTAAAGAGATGGCATTCACAATAGCTAAATTTTAGTTTGTTTTTTAAAGTGCAGATGGCAATTGCGAACTCGTCTTTATTTGAGCGGAAAGTTTTTCTATTATAAAATTCAGTCTACTTTTAAACCTTAACAAGGTAATAAGTTGTGTAAAACAAAAAAAAGGAAAAAAAAATTTAATTAAATAAAACAAAACAAAATTAATCAAAACAAAGGTATTTTGCTTCTTTGATTAACATTTTTGTTATTTTGCACAAATTAAAATAGTAATTTCTCCAATTTTACGTAAACTAGCAATTAATGAAATTAAAATGGCCAGCAAAATAATTCTAAAAATGTTAATCAAAGAAGCAAAATACCTTTGTTTTGATTAATTTTGTTTTGTTTTATTTAATTAAATTTTTTTTTCCTTTTTTTTGTTTTACACAACTTATTACCTTGTTAAGGTTTAAAAGTAGACTGAATTTTATAATAGAAAAACTCTCCGCTCAAATAAAGACGAGTTCGCAATTGCCATCTGCACTTTAAAAAACAAACTAAAATTTAGCTATTGTGAATGCCATCTCTTTACCCAAACAAAAAGTTGTTCAATTATTTACAAACAGTATATAATAACTTTTTTATTTATGATCCAAAAAATCCCCAAAAATCTCTAAAACCTAAGTTACAGCAATATCAGTTAGCACTAAAAATTTGAAATCAATCAAAATTCGAATAAAAAAGCCTTAGGCTCCACAAAATTTTTCGTTAGCGTATCAGGTAAAATGAAACCCAGTCCCTTAATTTTTAAGCCAGTGTAACTTCGAGACATCTGTCTCTTGTTCTATTGTGTGCGTGGCTAGGGTCTTATACCTGCTATAATAAATGAAATACCGTTAGTCTTGAGCGTCACTCTATAGTGAAAACACGTGTTTATCCTCACCTATATTGTGCTGTTTTGAGTTTTATATTAAAAATGTCTGAATATTGTTTTATTTGTGCTAAACTTTTAACTGAAAGTGAAGTTGTTACTGTTGAACGTGGTATGAAGACATTAATTAATGCAAGTATCGAAAGAGCTGATGATTTTTCGGAATATCTCAAAAATCAGAAATCTGTGACAATACATGAAAATTGCCGTAAAAATTATACTCGAAAGTCTTCTATTGCTGCAGCTAATAGAAGACAACGTGAAGAACAAGAAGCCCGTACATCCACAGCAAGTCCTCCTCGTACTAGATCACGTTTCAGTGAATCAGCCTTTTGTTTCAAAGAACTATGCTTATTTTGTGGCGAGAAATTAAATGAAGAGTATGAAAGAAAAAAATCCTCAGATTTTCGGCGTCGAATCAGCCAAGTAAGTACACTTCAATTTAAAGATTCAATTCTGGAAACAGCTCGGACTCGTGACGATGCAAAAGCTGTTCTTGCTCGAGTCGAATTTGAATATGATTTAGTTGCTGCTGAAGCTAAGTATCATCGAGATTGCTATGCTAATTTTTTAAAACCTTCCACTGGAGCTGTTGACTTACTTGTATTACTCACTGCTCGAACGCCAACTGAAAAAACTATTTTTTTTTAAAACCAGGAAAAGCTCAGCATCAGTCAGATATATATTCATCAAAAAGTTTATTTACTTTTGTAAAGTGTCAAGATCATGTACTATTTTTACACGCAATAACTGGCTGTGATACGACATCTGCATTTTACAGGAGGGGTAAAACAGCAGTTTTCAAAATGTTTGAAAAACAAGATTTAATTCAATGTGCAGAAATTTTTAAAAAGAGTAATTCAACTCAACAAGAAGTTATTACCAACGGTATCCGCTTTCTTCTTTCTATGTACGGAGCTCCTAAAAAAAACTACCTGTTTAGATAAGCATCGATATGCATGTTTCGTTAAAAATACTAAAAATAAAAAACAAGTTCAATTAGCTTGTCTTCCTCCAACCTCAGTTGCTGCTCACCAACATCTTTTTCGAGTATATTACCAAATTCAAGTGTGGCTTGGTTATCAGCTAGACCCTACAGACTGGGGTTGGAAGTTGGTCAACAATATATTAGAGCCGGTTCAAACTTTGCTTCCACCTGCGCCGGAAAAACTGCTGAACACTATTTTTTGCAACCGCAAAAAGGGATGTGGTGCTAAATGTGGTTGCAAAAAATTCGGACTGTTTTGTTTTTTGGCATGCACAAATTGTCTAGGCCGGTCGTGCTCTAATATTGAATCACAAACAATGGAGGATTCGTTTGACTCCGACGAAGTATCATGCGATACATCGCTATTGACGCAATTTACTTGCATCCAAAATGAAGATGAAGAAGAAGCAGGAGAAGAAGAACAAGAAGAAGATCAAGAAGAAGAACAAGAATTTGAAACTTACGAATAAAACGAATAAACTTCAACACTTTTTTTTAATTTACATCGCTTTTATCTTTTCCAATCTTTGAAAATTTCCGTTATTTTGCAATAGTTTTACATTAAACAGGATCACAACTGACCCGTGGAGTAGTCCTACTGGGGAAACAACGTTAAAAAAAACGCGCTAAGTACACTACCTCATAGGTGGCGTGGAAACGTGTGCATATTATGACGATAACAACTTTTATAACTTTTTGAATCGTTATATCTCAGAAACGGTGGCTCGTAAGAAAAAAAGTATTGATACATTTTTTATAGATAATTTTATGATCTACAATTTTTGTCTGAGGTACTTTTATGATAAAACCTACCGTTTTGCTGAAAATCGCGAAAAACTCATTTTTTCGACCTTTGACCTTGAATAAAATTTTTTCCATACACGGGAATGATGGGGAACTTCTAGATATTGTTTATAATTATGTTTTGAACAATTTCACTGAAATTCAGCTTGTTGGGACTTTATGTAACTTCGAATGTCTAAATTGACCGGACTATATTGTCTTTTGAATATTATTATAAATAACTCTGTCATTTACGACTAATCCTATATTGAAGTAAAACTTCTTTAGGCGCGTTATGAGAATTTTGCAACGGAAGTACAAAAAACGAATATAATATTCGGCAAATATACGATACAATCCGATTATGACACACATATTTTAAATATTCACTGGTTTTTGGTGCATTATATAGAAATAGTTCATATTTTTCGATGCTTAAAAATTTAACAGAAATTCAATTAAAAAAACATAATTTTGAATTAAATTTAATGATTTTCAATCCGAATTTTTGGAGTATGTATTTTCATTTAATTTAATATCAGTTTTCAAAATATTATATGTCTGTTCCAGTTTTGTTTACAATGGATGCTTAGACTCGTAAATTAATAAAAATGGCAGCATATTTGGCTTTTTTAAAGGCAGAAAAATAAGTTGTCGCAAATATGGATAAATGACATATATAATGAAATATAAGATGACAAAAAGCACCGTTTTGAAATTTGAGCAAAATCGAATAACTGGTTCAGGAATGGAAGCATGTTTGGTGGATATTTTTGGTTTGTATGGTCAAGTCATTCATTTGTTCATTTGTTATTATATTTTTTATTCACTTATGCAGTCTCGTACTAAATGTTCTATGAGTTGGATGTGTCGATTGTAGATGGTGGTCATGGTGGTCATTGTGGTCATGGTGGCCATGGTGGTCATGGTAGTCATGATAGTAATAGTGGTCATGGTGGTCATAGTGGTAATGGTGATCACGGTGTTCACGGTGGTCATGGTGGTCACGGTGGTCATGGTGGTCACGGTGGTCATAGTGGTCATGGTGTTCATTGTAATCACGGTGTGTAATCACGGTAATCACCATCATGGTGGCCATGGTGATCATGGTGGTCATGGTGGTCATATTGGTCATGGTGGTCATGATGGTCATGTTGGTCATGGCGGTCACGGCGGTCACGGTGGTCATGGTGGTCAAGGTGGTCATGGTGGTCATGGTGGTTATGGTGATAATGGTGGTCATGGTGGTCATTGTGTTCACGGTGGTCATGGCGGTCATGGTGGTCATGGTGGCCACGGTGGTCATGGGGTTTATGGTGGTCATGATGGTCATGGTGGTCATGGTAGTCATAGTGGTCATGGTGGTTATGGTGGTCATGGTGTTCACGGTGGTCAAGGTGGTCGTGTTGTTCACAGTGGTCTTGATGGTCATGGTGTTCACGGTGGTCATGATGTTCAATGTTCATGTTGGTCCGGTCATGGTGGTCATGGTGATCAAAGTGGTCATGGTAGTCATGGTGGTAATGGTAGTCACGGTGGTCATGGTGTTCACGGTGGTCATGATGGTCATGATGGTCATGTTGGTGTCACGGTCATATATCTATTATCTGTCACGGTCATATATCTACATATCTATTTTATTTTATATTTAATATTTTTAGTAATACCTGCTGCAGTAACCAAAGAAGTTTTACTTCAACAGCGTGTAAAGATTACGCACTTCGTTTTTCTATTGTGGAATTACTTTGCCTGTCAGTTAATTATTTATTAATATTTTGTAAATTGATTTATTACCCGTGTAAGTCACGGTTCACAAAATCTCTTTCACAGTCGCTGTGGGAATTGGCATCATTGGGGGAATTGGCACCATTTGAACCAACTTCCGCAAAAATTATGGATACAGGCAAACCGAAAATTTATAGTATGTACGTTTATTTACCGTAATTATTACCAAAATATATTTCGAATCAGTGGGAATGATGAGTGTGGGTTCTAACCCAACATAACTTTTCATTTATTTATGCAAAGTTTTTCATAAATAAACTGAAAGTTTATTGAGAGCAGCTTAGATATGCTTTCGAATTATCTTAGTTACTTTAGTTTACTCACAAAAAATTCTAATAAAACATTTTTTTGTAAATATTTAACGTTCTTAAAAGGAGAAATGGCCACCCTATGCAAATTGCGTAATATGGTAACAGAATTGAGAAAGGATACACACAGGATAAGTAATCAAGGAAAATACACAGGATAAGTAATATCTTTTTAAGTTGAAGTTATTTTTATTTACATAAAGTAGTGTGCGATTTTAACGTGATAGTATTTGTACTGAAAAAACACAGTAGCCTAGAAATTTAAATATCATCGAGGTTTTCCCTTGCTTGACCAAATATGCTTACAAAATAACAGACTTATGCAGAAATTTTGTATTTAACATTTTTACCGATTGGAGAATGACCAACCTTATTCAATTTTATTTTATATTTGTCAAAACTATTTCGATTAAAATAAAACTGATAATATTAAAACTGAAAATTTGATCCTAAATAAAATTTTATCATGTACGCTTTGGTTTTGTTTTCATTTAAACTAAATTTAAAGTGAAATGGATATTGTTTATATGGTTTACTGTTTCAGGTTTTGTTTTAATTTAGAATGTAATTAAAATGAAATATATATTATTTGGCAGTTACTTCTTTCTGGCAATAGAAGAATAATAATATATTTTTTTTTTCTATAAATGGAATGAGATAAAAATGCTGCATGGGACCCTGTATTTTTGTGTTTATTTTTACAGGAGCCTTTTCTTTTGTGGAAATTATTTTCAATGCGAAATTTGAATTTAAAAAACTGCTTCAATTTTTTTATAGTTTTATAGTGTGCATACACAAATATTACTTATTCTGTACATTTTATAATCTATGGCAACAGTTTTGTCCTTGCGTAGCGCAGATGCAACACCTTTGGCCGAAACCGACTAACACTTTCACAAGACATAACTCTAATTGAATTATGTCTTGTGAACACTCTTTCCTATTCAAAATTGGACAAAGTGGGTTCGATGGGTATTCATACGCCAAAAATACTGGTTAAACTTCAATAATTTGAGAAACTGATTAGATTTTGATGAAACATAGATCCAAAATTTTTCTAAAACTTAAAATAACATAACTTAAAAAAAGTTCTGGTTGTCACCTTTGGTGAAAAAAAATTATGTTATTCTTTTATTGTAATACATTTTTCTGATATTTGAAGAATACTATATTTTCAGGACTGGTTGTGTAACATGAAAAAATTATACTCACATTTATCTTAAATAATGATCGTGGTGGTGGAAAAGGTTTTGTCACAAAAATTTCCTTTTCTCCCAATGTAATTTTTTTTAAAGGCAAACTAAATTTAAACGAATTCTTGTCACTATCACCATCAAATAACGTAATATCAACGTTCATTAAATCACCAATCATAGATGAGTTTGATGGTATTATACTCAAAACATTGTCTAGACCATATAACGGACGAAAATCAACACTCGACAATGTCTTTGGATTATCTCCGACTGTAAAACCAAAATCAAATGTTACATCCGCTATCCCAGATAAGCGTACAGAATGTGCAGAGTTTGAACTTGCTTTGATGTTCCATAATCCAGACTCAGGTTCATTTACTTTTACAATTTGTATATTTTTCAAATTCAAAACTTGTTGTGGATTTTCAATAGTTTTATTGTTGGGATTTGTTACCGTTATGTTTGGTTGACCACCAGCAACACTAACCGTAAATTCTTTTAAATTTTTATCAACATTTAAATCGATTGAATGAAGATCTTCCTTTTTTGAATCAATATATTTAACAGGAATTCGATTTACATCTAATAATGTTTCAATACTTTTAATAACTGTTTTGATATCATTCTTTTTTAAATCATAAATCTGTCCATTACTTGCGGATGCAATTTTTTCAAAAACCAAATACTCTGTTGAATTTTCCATCTTACAGTATCCGGTAATGAAAAACGTTATTGGCGTTTGTTTCTTTTGGATTAATTTTATGAGGGTATCCTGTAAAGCATAATCACTTGCAACCGCATCAGTAAACACATAAACAAATGATTGTGGTAAAGCTGATTCTAATGCTGAAATTATGCCACCTAAAGCATGTTCTGGACAATCACCTCCTCCATGAAGCACAAGATTGTTTAGCTCTTTTAGCAACGTATCTTGATTAGTTGTTACAAGTTTTGGTCCTACATCTAAAATTTATAGAAAAATTAAAATTAGTAAAATCGATTTTTATTTTTATGATGAATGTGGTGATGTGGGCACTAAATATTAAAAACAATTGAGTCAGACATCAAAGCTTGAAATACACAAGGAAAATTTAAATTAAAGAACATGGATGTCACACCGGAAGATTTGCGTTTAGAAATCGCGATGAATGTTCTCAATATTCAATTGGGAAAAATTACAACATGGGTGATGGTAGCATTTCTTTTGGTGGCAGCCGATAAGTTATTTGAATTTCTTAGACTTCAATTTTCATGCGTTTTTTTTAGAGTGAGCAAACTAGGCAATATCTACAGCTGTACAGAAAATAGATTGACAAAAAGGAAATATATAAGAACGTGCGCTTTCTTCTTTTTTTTTCTGTTTGGCCAGACAGAGCCACAGAAACCTGTATGCGTTTTGTAATGCTCAAGATATTTTGTGTCAGTCTCGTTATCTCTACCTTATATACACTGAACCCTTGCAGCTTCAAGCTCCATTGTGTCAAAAGACCTGGCAGATTTTTCTGCTGAATTAACCACTTTAGAGAAGCGTGATCAGTAATGATCTTAAAAGGATGAGCCTGACTTATGCGCGGAATTTCTTAATATCTGATAGCAGCAAGGCATTCATTTTCACTAATGGAGTAATTACGTTGAATTGTGTTCAGTTTCTTGGACATTTAAGCTATAAGATGCTCGACACTCTCTTTGCCCAACTGTACCAGTGTAGGCTTTGACACCATCATTGCTCGCGTCACATTGTAGGATAAACGACTCGGAGTAGTTAGGATTCACCAGAACTGGTGCCGAAGTTAATGCTTTCTTTAACGAGCTAAAGACCACGGGCTTCGGGGGTCCACACTTATTTGTTATTAGATTTTTAGGGTTCCGTTTTTTATACGGAACACTATTGGTGAGAGTACAACTTGTTTTTCACATTATTTCGATTATCTCGTGAACCATTAATCCGATGAACTTAAAATTTGAGATGCTTATAAAACTAACTTATCCACACAAGATGGTGGGTTAAAAAATAAATAAAGTTGTGTTCGTTTGTTTTAAGGCGGTACGATGTAAAGCCTTTGAAAACATACATTTTTTTATCGAGACGAGTAGGGTATCATTTGAAAGGGCTTCATTTCAGCATTATTTAAAAATATATTTTGGAATTTTACACCTCACCATTTTTGGTATAATTTTGAAAAATGACGTTTTCTGGATGTTTTATAGCCCCGAATAACTCCGACCCTACTTCATCGAAAATCTTGAAATATATTTGGAATGATAGAAAATTGAGTAGGTTTTTAATGAAAAATATAGAAAAGTGGCAGATACTCATAACTATATTTATTAAAGGGGTGGGAACGTTAAGGGGTAAAATCATCATTTAAAACCAGGTCATGTGGGGTGTCATTTGAAAGAGCACTTGATTTTAGAAATATTGCCATTTTTTTTAGAATTTTGCAATGCATAGTTTTTGAATTAATATCAATAAAGTGACACAAAAAGTTGGTCCCCTCCTTGCATTTCGAGCCTAATTAACAGAAAAATTTGAAAAAATTCACAGAGACAGGAAGTTTGATAAACTCTGAACGAAAAATATAGCGAACTCTCAAATAATTATATTTCTGTGTGTTTAGGGGATGGGTGTAAGAGGGGTAAAAAAAAACTTTTTTGACCCAAGCGAGTGGGGTATCATTTGAAAGAGCACCAAATTTCAGAAACATTGCAATTTTTTTAGAATTTTGCGGTGCACAGTTTTGGAGTTATTCTAAAAAATGTGTAAATTCCAGACCGTTCCCCCCCCCCCCCTACGTTTCGACACTGATAGACAGAAAAAATTGAAAAAATTCATAGAGACAGGAAGTTTGCTATATTTTGAACGAAAATTATAGCGAACTCTCAAATAATTATATTTCTGTGTGTTTAGGGGATGGGTGTAAGGGGGGGTAAAAAAAACTTTTTTTGACCCAAGCGAGTGGGGTATCATTTGAAAGAGCACCAAATTTCAGAAACAGTTTTGGAGTTATTCTAAAAAATGTGTAAATTCCAGACCGTCCCCCCCCCCCTACGTTTCGACACTGATAGACAGAAAAAATTGAAAAAATTCATAGAGACAGGAAGTTTGCTATATTTTGAACGAAAATTATAGCGAACTTTCAAATAATTATATTTCTGTGTGTTTAGGGGATGGGTGTAAGGGGGGTAAAAAAAACTTTTTTGGAACCAAACGACTGGGATGTCATTTGAAAGAACACTTAATTTAAGAAACATTGCAACATTTTTTAGAATTCTGCGATGCACAGTTTTTTAGTTATTGATAAAAAAAGAGTGAAATAGCTCTGTCGAAATATAGGGTGGTATGTATACCACTCTATATTTCGACGCTGATTTATAGAACAAATATTCCCAATTTAGACCATTAAAAGGCTGGGTTAATCTTTCTTTAGCTAACATAAACAGCTATGGATAAGATTTAACCTCAAGTAACATTTTTGATCAATGTAGATGTGATTGACATTTACTATTGACCGATTAAACATTTATTCTGTTATGCGTCCATAGTCTGGCGATATAACGACTTTACAACATAACTTTATGTCATTTATTTTTGATATTGTGTTCTTTTACATTCACGGAACCCTTGGCGAGCGAATTTTATTCGCACTTGTCCGACTTTTTTTGAATAAATCTGATATTGGTGCCGTTAAACAGGCGATCGCAGATATAAGCTGATGGCATTAACTTCTTAAAATCTGCTAATCTGTTCCACCGTGGTTGGCATGGGAAACTCAGCAATTGGGGCGGTTCTGTCTTTATCGATTTAATACACCTTCACCTACTATACTACGTAGTCCAAGTATCTAACTTTCGGGATTAAGAAATTACTCTTCTCAACATTGGTCGTCAAGTAAGCATGTCTTAGACTCTTGAAGACTACTTTCAATACATCAATACGGTTCATCAAAAGGCGTCAGTGACGTTCAGAAGATCTTTTAAATATACGCAGACACAGGACTTTAAATACGAAGGGATCACCTGAGAACCAATAATTTCGTCATGGTTCCAGGTGCATTCCGTCCCAGGTCCCAGGTGCAAAGTCCAAAGGACATCTTTATGAACTGGTACAACGGCTGACCAGGTACTGCGTTCACCCAGTTTTTTTTTTAGACGATTTTTCTAGAGAGATCTGCCAGAAGGCATCTTTTAAATCCTAGCTGGAGACCCTGAGCTGTGTGTTCAATCTATCGGTTAAACGAAGATGTGCTTGCAGGAAGTCGTCAAATGTTTCACCAGCTCGTTGTTTACGAGATCCCATGAGCTCTCGGATCTCATCCTCACAACGACGATCCTTGAACTCTACGTGTAAAATTTGACAAACGTTATGCCAATGAAGTTGTTAAATCCATCGATTATATCGTTAAAATGGAAGCGCGATCGACGATAAAAGGTAAAGGTGACAAAAAAGGATATCAGTTGAATCGTGAAAGTAATTGTGATTCAGAACTCCAATTCGATAAATAAATTCTTCTACTTCCAGACCATCAGGTCGACCAGTAAAAACTGCATTCCAATTCCGGATGGTATTGGCATGTTTTTCAGTAAAAGTCGACTCACTATTCCGAGTAGGAGTTGGTGGAAGATGGATCTGTGGCGGATATCTAGAAAAGATGAGGTTTATTGAGAGTACGAATTCTTTCTGAAACACCAATGGTGGAGGGACTAAAGAAAAATTGATCCCGGGTGGATGTCCCACTTGGGAGGTCTAGAATGATGTTTGGGTTTGTAATTCGAAAGATAATTAGACAGGGAATTTTAATGTTGTTGAAGAGGTTGATTGGAAAATTGGATGGATTGAGGCTCCTGACCACGGGATATAGAAAGTCGTGCGACCTTTCGGGCTACCCCTCGCAAAGCATCCATGGTTTTGTAGGTAACCGATGTATTTGGACTGCATACAGTCCCAGAAACAGGTGGAGAAGTGGAAATGCTATGTACGGGTTTCACATTGGTAGTTACAACTTTTTCATAGAAATTCGAGGTGCCTGTAATAAATTTGTATTTGTAGCTAGTTGGCGGGGAGAAACGATTATGACCAGGATGTAAGTCGTCCTCGCTAATGTCTTCCCAACTTGCTTGACGATTGGTAGGTTAGACAGAATGTGGTTCTGGCCTGCCTGAAAAAGAGATTTTCTTTCGGTTAGCGATCGGAAATTTAGAAGGAGGTTTACCTTTGGAATTCGCCTTTAGTCTTGGACTTCGGCGATATATAAAACAATGACCATCGGTGTCCGACTGGGAAACAGCTGGTACCTCGTCTCGAAGACGTTGGGCATCAGCTTTGGAGTGCGAGTGAACATGTTTTTGATGGCTCCTAAGGACTGAGAGAGTATCATTTTGAGGTCCTGAAATGGGGCTTGGTAAGTTGGACAAACATTAGCTGGCAAATGCATCTTTTATAAAACCGGACTTGTAAAAGGTGTTAAACCCACTAATTCAGTGTATAGACAACACATGGAGGTAGAAGTGAATCATTGATGCTCATAAGATGCGTTCTGTCACTTTCCATAAAATATCTAAATGTAAATAAATTTAATTGAACAGAACAATCTGGAACTTGCAGTATTACAAAAATAGATAATAATAGTTATAACAACAATAACTATTGTCTGCTTTAATACTATATTATCACCTTTATGAGTGTCAATTTTAGGAACTTATTGACGATTTTATCAACCTAGTTTGACATTTATTATCGGACTCATTTTTAAATCTGAGTCCAAAAATATATCTTATCGAACTAAAATTTATTAATTTATTTTTGTTGTAGTCACGCAGTCACGAAAACGCCCCAAAACAAATACAAACAAGCTAGCATTACATCTTTATGTTAAATAAAAATATTGTTGAAATGCAAACAAAGTTCAAACGCAATCAAAACGAGCTTTAACTTAAAACTATAAATACGTTATTTAATTAATAATTTCTTTAATTTTGTTAATGATTTATGACTTCGTGGTAGCAGACTCAAACTTTGCATATTGCTAACAATAACTGTAACAATAGCTCTTATGAATTATACTATACCTTGTTATACACTGCCATCTATATAAGCATAAATAAAATACACATTCTTTAATCTAGCTTAACACGTTGTTATCATTACATGGTGTCAGAGTAAAAGTTTCAATTATAATAAAAAAAAAAAGAAATAAAAATGACTGGAAACGAAAAAAATGAACGTGTTACTGTGCCAAATATACATCCACCAGAAAAGTTGTATATAAACTCAAAAGAAGACGGTAAAATGTATAAAAATTGGCTACAACAATTCAATTGGTACTCAATTGCGACGCAATTAAAAAGACAACCAAAAGAAGTACAAGCTGCTGCATTTATGTCGTCAATGTCATCTGCAGCAATCGACATATTTAATTCATTTAAATTAAATGATGAGGATCAACAAGACATCGATAAAATTAAAGAAAAATTCAACGAATATTTTTCAATAAAAAAAAATGTGACATTCGAACGCTATAAATTCAACTTACTAAAACAAAATGAGGGGCAAACATTCGACGAATTTCTAACAACAGTCAAAAAACAAGCCGCTTCATGTGAATATGAAACACTTGAAGACAGTTTAATCAGAGACAAAATAGTTATAGGAATTTTGTCAGAAGCTACTCGGGAAAAACTTTTAAAAGATAGTTACTTGACATTAGAGAAAGCAATAGAAGAATGCTGCATTAACCAACAAACTGCAAAACAACTGCAAGTTTTACAACATACTCAAAATGAAACAATTGATGCTATACATACACATAAAAAACGTCAAAAAGATACATACAACTGTAAACGCTGTGGAACAACACATGCTATAAAAATGTGTCCAGCTTTCCGTAACAAATGTGAAAAGTGTGAATTTACAGGTCATTTAACAGAAATGTGTCGTGCAAAAATAAAAAGAAGTGATCGTAAACAACATAATAAAAAAAAATCCAAAAACATTTATACGGTAAAAGAACAAAACAACAGTGAATATAAAAGCAACAAGCAATTTGACAGTGATGAAAATAATTCAGAATTCGAGTATCACGATAGTGAGAGTGAAGACGTCCTACATTTAAGCGCGATAGTAGTTGATGGTATTGAAATACAAAATGACAGCTGGATAGAATTAGTAAAATTTGGAAACAACACTGTGAAATTCAAACTAGATAGTGGTGCAAACTGTAATGTATTGTCAAAAAAGTTAGCTGACAAAATCAAAGCAAAAATAGTCCAATCAGACACAAAAAATTTAGTATCATACTCGGGACACAAAATGAACGTGATAGGAGAAGCTGACATCCCATGCCAAATAAAAAAATTCAAACAGTTATTAAATTTAAAATAATAAAAGATAAGTTTTTACCAATTTTAGGGAAACCTACTTGTCAGAAATTCAGCCTACTACTGAAACCGAACGATACTTTTATCCATCAAATTGATGAAGAAATTTTTAATGGTCTAGGGTGTTTAAACAATTACAAATACGACATTGATTTAGTCAAAAAGCCGGTATTTGAAAAACATCCACCGAGAAGATTACCACACATTATAAAAATGGAAGTAAAACAAGCATTAGATGATATGGAAAAAATACAAGGTGTAATCGAAAGGACAAAAATACCAACACCAGTGGTATCACCAATGACAGTAGTTCGTAGAAAACATAAAAAATTACGAATATGCCTGGATCCAACTAATCTGAATCAAAATCTTCTAAGAAGACATTATCCACTCAAAACTTTAGAAGAAATGCAAACATTAAAAATTCCAAACGTTTCACGTTGCTAGATTGTAAAAACGGATTTCGGCAAATCCCAGTAACAGAAAGAACGAAAAAAAAAAATTAAAAAAAAATATTCAAAAAACTTGAAATATTTGAAAAAAAAAAATTTGGGACGCTAATCCTACACGCGAAACATTGACTACTTGCGGAATTGCGACTACTATATCATTACTATTTACTTTCTATCATTCTGTGACTAGAAGCGTCTCAAAGCATCATGTTTCGGATCTAACGTTGTCAATAGCATGCGGTTTTTATATAAGAATTTTGAATTATATTTTTTTGTATATATTTGTGAATACTTTCGTTCAACGATGTAGTGCAATGATATAGTTATTTTATTTTTCATTCATTTAGAATCACAATTGATAGTAGTCGCAATTCCGTCAATGTTTCGCGTGTAGGATTAGCGCCCCACGCTTTTCTTTAACGAATGTGTCAGATTTTCTCGATTTTGAATTTTTTGGAAAATCTATTCGAGTTTTGGAATTATTTTTATTTTTGAATTTTTTACAGAAGTTTTTAGAAAATTTATTTGACTTTTGGAATTATTTTTTGCTTTTAAGTAATTTTTTTACAGTATGCATAACAATGACGTAAAGAAAAGCGTTTCTTAAAAAATTTTTTTTTTTCAAATATTTCAAGTTTTTTGAATATTTTTTTATTTTTTTTTTTATTTTTTAATTTTTAGTCATCAACGCCTTGAACAGTCGGAAATTCTATTTTGTCACGTTCTTATAAGAATTAAACACATTTTTCAGCACAGAATTTAACATTTGTTAATTTATTTTCCTTGATGCCAAGATGCATGGATAATGCGTGAACTACTGCCGATAGACACATATTCCGATATAATTTCCGCATTTTCATTAGGACCTTCAGTATCTTCATTACTTGGGCCATGATTTGATAGTCGAATCAAATCACGTTCATCAAGGTGTGCATTTTCATCAATAACAACGTCTCGGTACACTGGGTTTTTTGATTTAAACCATTCTAAAGCTGCGATAAATTTAGTTCTGGAAACAGTGTAGTATCGAATAGAATTTGCATTTTCTAAGCGTTCCGTTACTACTATAATATCAGCATCCAAGGTTGATCGAGGTAGAAACGTAGGAAAATTTGAAATGACGTCAAAAATGTCCAAGGCAAAAAGGATTGCTTGACCTTTAAATCCGTACTGCCCGTACAATGCAGAAAACTTGACAATTTTAAGAAAAGGGTGAATTCGAGACAAAAGACGTTGTTCAGCTTGAGAAAGTGCCTGAATTTCTGGTGGAATGTCGCCGGGGTCTAAATAGTTCCAGTAAGCTTTAGCAGGTGGAGTTGTTTTGTTACTTCTTAAGTGTGACTTGCAGCGGTGACAAACTGTAAGGCGAACTTTATTTTTTAATTCAAGCGGCATCCAATCTGGAGGTCGGATTGGAATCTGGTAGTTTGACACTTGCTTGGGGTTGCACTGCTTCGTAAAAATATCACATACTTTGTCTGCAAAAGTGTTAACTTTAGCCTCAAAATCGTCGTAACAACAATTTTGAGCTGTGGTAGTAAGCTGATTTCTTCCTTCATCTGGATTTTCTTCTTGACGTTCTGCTTCTTTACGTGCCCGTCGGCGTTGATATACGTTTAAATTTGATAACATACAAATTTTGGCCGAAATCGGCGAAAATTTTTGAAATTAATTGTTTATTTATCGAGAAAATACCTAATTTATGAACGTAAAATGCATAATTCTGTATAGTTTATCTATCGATATTTATGTTGTGAAATTTCAAGTCGCTACGTTAGAGAGAATTTGAATATTTCCGATGAAAATCGATTTTTTTATTTAAACAAGGAATAAACAATGAAAATTGTCAGTTAATATGATATTCGTGTATTGTCATCGGATATACGTATGCCTGCAAAGTTTCATTCATTTTCATTGAATATAAGGCAGTCAAATTAACGTTACAAGATTTGAACCAATAGTGTGAAGTAAAGAAAAGCGTTTAAAAATACTTAACATTTAGTACACCATGGGGACGTTATTCATTTCTTAGACTACCCTTTGGTTTAGCATCTGCTCCGGAAATTTTCCAGGAAATAATATCGACAATATTAGAAGGTCTTGAAAATGTCGAAAGCTCCATGGACGATATTTTAATACATGCCAAGGATGAAAAGGAACTAAAAATAAGGACAGATGAAGTAATCGAAAGAATTGCCATGTCGGGATTAAAACTAAATAAAGAAAAATGTGTCTTTAATACGAACAGAGTAAAATTCTTGGGACACTTACTAACCGATAAAGGAATTCTTCCGGATAAGGAAAAAGTTGAAGCAATAGAAAAAATTGCTACAACAACTACAAAGGACCAACTAAAACGGTTCTTAAGAATGATAACATACCTTTCAAAATTTATTCCCAACATGTCAAAAGAAACCGAACCGCTTAGGCAACTTATTCAAAAAAAAATCAATTTTTATATGGGATTGTGAACAAGAAAAAGCATTCAACAAATTAAAAACGTGTCTCAAAACAGCTCCAATACTAAAATATTATGATGTCAACAAAGACGTTTGTATATCGACCGATGCAAGTTCAAAAGCATTTGGTGCTGTACTCATGCAAGATGGTCACCCAATAGCATATGCCACAAAAGCTATGAATAAATATCAACAAAACTATCCTCAAATTGAGAAGGAGGCTGCTGCAGTACGCTTTGCTTGTAGCAAGTTCCATGAATATATCTATGGAAAAAATATCATCATCGAAGCTGATCATCAACCTTTAGAAACGATCTTCAAGAAAAACATACACAGTGCTCCACCACGACTACAACGACTCATGTTTGATATCAAAAGATACGCTCCAAAAGTAATATATCGCAAAGGAAGTGATATTCCAATCCCTGATACACTAAGTAGAGATTGTGTTGAAGAAACTATATCTAAAAAAGATGAGGATGAAATCGAAGTTCATTTGGTATTGCCAATGTCAAAGCAATATCACCTAAAACTAGAGGATGACATAAAAAATGACAACATTTTAAAAACCTTGGTTCATTATGTAGTGAATGGATGGCCACAAAGTGATAAACGATTGGAAAAAGAAATAAAACACTATTTTAGCTTCAGAGATGAACTAGCTTACTACGGTGGCTTACTTCTTAAAGGTGAAAAGATAGTAATACCGAAATCCACAGTTCCAGAAGTGATACGAATTGTTCATCAAGGACATTTAGGAATACAAAGTACAATAAAACGTGCTCGTCAAACACTTTATTGGAAAAAGCTAGCCACTGATATAGCAGACTTCATAGATAAGTGTCCAGTTTGTCAGTCAACTCAAAGAAATCATCAATCAGAGCCACTTATTCAAAAGGACATTCCAGAGTATCCGTTTCAGATAGTAGCATCAGATCTGTTCAAATTCAATTCAGAAGATTACATATTAGTCGTCGATAGCTACTCAGGATAGTACGATTTTAAAAAATTAAAAACCCAAACATCACAGGAAGTAATAAAGATATTGAAATAATATTTCACAACGCATGGTATACCTGAAGTACTAGAATCGGACAATGGACCACAATATGCTTCAGTGGAGTTTCGGGAATTCGCAAAACAATGGAAATTTCATCATGAAACATCAAGTCTTAAGTACCCCAAATCAAATGGTCTATCCGAAAGATTTGTACAAACAGCAAAACTACTATTACTAGGTCATTCAATAAGTCCGCAGGATGACACATAGATGGCGTTACTAGAATTTTTTCCATATGATTTTTATTTAGTACTAACCTTCAAACGATACGTGTATAAATTTGACAGCAATCTGACTATTTATTCGTGAGTTATAGCATTTTGTGTGAAGCAACTTTTGTTTTTGAAAAAAAAATGGAAAAAAGTGAATTTCGAATTTTAATAAAGCATTGCTTTTTGATGAAAAAAAATACAGTGGAAACCAAACAATGGTTTGATAAACATTATCCAAACTCTGCTCCATCGAGACAAATGGTAGAGAAGTGGATGGCTGAATTTAAATGTGGTCGTACCAGCACAAAAGATGCAGAGCGCAGTGGACGCCCAAATGAGGCTGTTATTCCAGAAAACATAAAAAAAATCCACAAATTGGATATGAACGATCGCAAATTGAAGGTGCACGAAATAGCTGACATTGTAAAGGTAGCAGATGGTAGTGTTTTTACCATTTTACATGAACATTTGGGTATGCGAAAGCTCTGTGCAAATTGGGTGCCGCGTGAGCTCACAGTCGACCAAAAACAACAACGAATCGATGCTTCGGAGGAGTCTTTGGCACTGTTAAACCGCAATAAAAGGGAATTCTATCGTAGATATGTGACAATGGATGAGACATGGCTTCACAATTACACACCAGAATCCAAAAGACAGTCAGCTGAGTGGACAGCAGTCGACGAACCGAATCCAAAGCGAGCAAAGACGCAACAGTCGGCCGGTAAGGTGATGGCGTCTGTATTTTGGGATACGAACGGAATAATATTCATCGACTATCTCCAAAAAGGAACCACCATCAACAGCGAGTATTACTGTGAACTTTTGGATCGATTGAAGGCTGAAATCGCAAAGAAACGGCCACATTTGCAAAAGAAAAAAGTGTTGTTTCACCAAGATAATGTACCGTGTCACAGATCGATGAAAACGATGGCAAAATTGAATGAATTGGGCTTTGAATTGCTTACCCACCCACCATATTCTCCAGATTTAGCCCCCAGCGACTTTTTCCTGTTTTCAAATCTCAAGAGAATGCTTGCTGGAAAGAAATTTAAGTCCAATGATGAAGTAATCGCTGAAACTGAGGCCTATTTTGACGAGAAAGAGAAATCGTATTATAAAAGTGGTGTAGAAAAGTTGGAAAATCGCTATACTCGTTGTATCGCCCTCGAAGGCAACTATGTTGAATAAAAAAATCGAGTTTTGTCAAAATGTTGTTTTTTTCTTACTTATCCTACGGACTTATTGAACGACCGTTAAAACTATGTTTTAAAGACAAAACTGATCCACAACTAGGTCTTATGAACTACAGAAATACATGCCGAAATAATGAATTGCTGTCTCCAAATCAACGATTACATTCGAGACTAACAAGAACTCAGCTACCAATATCAAAAACATTATTAAAGCCAAAAATAGCCGAAGGGATTCCAGAAAAATTAACCAAGGCTAGAGACAAACAAAAACAGTATGCCGATCAACATGCTAAACCACGAAAAACTTACAATAAAGGTTATAATGTGTTACTTCAATTTGGTCACAGAAATTGGGTAAGTGGAAAAGTACTTTCAAAAACTCCTGCCCCTAGATCAATTGTCGTACAAACTAACAACGGTAAAATGTATAGAAGAAATACAGTTCAAATTGCACCGTTCCACACAAGTATAACCCAAGATCCTGATCCGGTAAGCAATCTTCCAAGTTCACCAATACTTACTAGAGACATCACTGATGAACTTCCAGCAAAATAAAATAATACCGCTCAGCTTCCAACTGCTAATCCACGAGAAGAAGAATTATCGGAAATACTTAGAAGTCAACAATCTTCAAGTAATACTACCACACAACAAACAATCAACACCAGAACTCGTTTGGGAAGATTAATGAAAAAGCCACAGAAATTAGATTTGTAAGAAAAACAAAATTTGTATTTAAAGTTTATTGAATTAATTAATAACTTAAAGTAAAATTAAATAAGCTTAGATTATCATTAGCTGTTCTATAAATAGAGTAAAAAGGGAAGATGTAACAATAGCTCTTATGAATTATACTATACCTTGTTATACACTGCCATCTATATAAGCATAAATAAAATACACATTCTTTAGTCTAGCTTAACACGTTGTTATCATTACAATAACTACAAGGGCCATAACGATTGACAATACGATCCACATGACATAAGTAACTATTATTAGCTAAATTTTCAAAACAAGAGTCGAGTCGAATTCCTAAACTCATCATCCTAGACAAACAATCATTTGACGGACCAATTGCAGAGGTTAAAAATAATCTATTCATCATTGTAATCTGTTCGGTCATCCTAAATTAGACATCTTATAAAGAAAACAATATTATCTATTACTTACATGCATGTATTATTTATTACATACGTATCACGTCAATTGTTGTTAGTAAAACTTTATCAACATATTTTTATAAATAAGTTTTAAACTTTGTACAACTGAATGAATTTTTTTTTGTTTATACGAAAAATAGTGATGAAACCGAACTTTACAAGAAAGACTAGTGTGCAATATTCGTTACCAGCTGTTGTTAATCAGTATTCTATTAGTTAATTTATTTTTTCTTAAACTCAAAGTTACAGATAATAAATAAGCTCAAACTTGGTTCTATTTTGGAAAACACAAGTTGAGATAAAATTTGCACAGTATTTGTCTTGACGTTGTAATCAGAGCTCAAAAGACACATAGTGGGATCCTATGTGACTTTTGAGCTCTGATTACAACGTGAAATTTTTTTTTTCACCGAACACGATAACATTGAGGTATAAGCTGAGTAATTTTCTACTCTACTTTTGCCGCCATACTTATGTCATAGAAAATATAGTAAATTTTGAGCGAAAAATATAGCGATGTTGTCATATTTATTTTGAGAAGCTAGGAATATGGAAAGGGGGGAGGGAAAATTTAATTTTTGAAATAGTCGAGTATTGGTTTATTTGAAAGAAAACTTAACTTAATTAACACAGTAATTTTTTATTTAAATTTCATCTAACAAATTTTGATAACTTGTCGAAAATGTGTGTTTTTAACCTCGACCACCTCGTCGCAATGAAAAGAGGGAGCCACAATCATAAAATTTGAGCAGAAAAAGCATAAAAAATAGTACATTTTATGTACTCAGGGATACAAAATCCGATTCGTCAGGTGTTAAAGAGATTGCCAATGGATATATAAGGACAAGCAGTTAAAATGGTTATAAAAATAAAAGCGACTGATGTAATTGAGCTATGTAACTCCATATTGCATCTATAGATATAGTTGATAAAATGGAAAAACTATAGGCTGATTACCCATTTAAAACTGAAACTTGATGAATTGATGAAATTAATACATGTGAGGGAGAGACTTGTTGATAGCCTACGTTCCTGTATGGAATATATACAGTACAAAAAAAGAATCTACAGAGCAGTGGAAATTACTTAAGAAAACCGATTGAAAACGGCTGCGCCAATTCAACGCAAAGCTTTGGCCTATGCAACGTAGCATCAACTTTTAACGAGTAATGAAACGTATGCTAAAAGGTTTGCATTGGAAAACAAACCTTTTCTATCTCGATGACATTCTCGTTATGAAAAACGACTTGAACACTAGAAATTTGGCAAAGGTCCTGGAATGGCTACAAGCAGCATTTTTATATTTATATTAAATCATTCAGTATTCGTCGCTTGACGTGTAAGGTTGTGCAGTATTTTCTTCTCGGGAGTAACTAAAATTAATTATTTATAATTGTTTTTTTTTTTGAAGTTAAAATATTAAACTTAATCAATAAATCAAGCATTAAATTAGGAAGCAACCAGGGTGGTTATTTTGTAGCGTTATCTCACTAGGTGAGATAAATAGTGTTCCAGCGGGAAAGAGTCACCTTTAAAATTATAATTTATTGGGTTGTAAAACAAATAATAAAAAAATACACAAATACATATAAATTTATGTTTTGCATTATATAAATTTAAATTATATAAAAAAACACACACATAACTTAATATGTTCAAATTCATGTATTTGCATTATATAACTTCAGTTATTTATTAATAATTTTTTGTGATTAAATTTTTATAATCATTCGTTTAACAAATCTTCTGGCTATAAGTTTCAATTATTTATTGTAAACTAAACAATTTCAAATTAAAAAATTAAATAAAGATTCTAAATAAAGATTTTTAAAGATTTTATGTTTAAATCTATAACTTGATTCTCTTAATTGTGAACTTGGTGCAATTTAGAAGATACAGTCCACAAGTGATATTAGGGGTTACCTTCGGAACCTTATTGTAGTGTATAACAATTGATTTTATTCACTACCCGAACATTTGGTCCTATTCGAGCAAGATATTTAAATCAACGCGTTGCAAACCAGTGTTGTTCATGAATTATTGATTCAACCAAGAGATCCAGCTACGTTAAACAATTGGACGTTTTTTCACACTACATTCAGTCATATAAGATAAGTATAATTTCATTCCCTTTGTATTTTATATAATGAAAGTTATCTATCTTTAATTATTGAGCATATATGACAATTTTAGTGAATTTTAGTGAATAAACGTTGTTAAAACTTTTTAAAAAATAATGATATTGGTGATAGAGTAAACTCAAATATATTGAAAAACTATTTTAAGCTTATATTGTTCTATTGTTTTAATCAATTATAAAAGAAAATTATTGTTCGGCTTCGTAAATTTGTGGCCACATATATAAGTTATATTTTGTGTGGTGAACAGTATATCTTAAAGTGGAATTACGTAGCCATTATCGTCCAAACTCTACAGTTTAATAATACGGGACAATTTTATGGTGGCATTAATTCTTGATAATGTTGTTTCAAAAAAGACTTACAGTTACAAATGAGTGAATTTTTTTTATCATAAACATTGATTGAAATTATTTAAAAAATATGATATTGGGGAATTGGAGATATTGAAAACTATTTTAAATTTATATTGTTTATAAAACCTAATAAATTATAAATAAAATTGTTATTCGCTCTCGTAAATTAATTGCCATATATTTTAGTTTATGTATGGTGTAGTGAAGAGTATCATAAAGTGGGAATACGTAGCGGTTATGGTAAAGACTTGTATAATTTTAATAATACGGGACAATTTTTTGGCTTGAATTCTTGATTACATTGATTCAAGAAAGAGACACAGTTAAAAATTCGTGAATTTGGTGTATTTTCATAAACACTAAAAATTATTGTTAAAAACTTTAATATTGATTATTTATATTTCAGTTAAATTAGCTAAAATATATTGCAAACATTTTTAAATCTATATTGTTCGTAAAACATAATTACAAAAATTAAAATTGTGTTCGCGTTCATAAATTAATTAATCGGTGAATTAACTTGTAAATAAATTTTATTGAATTACATACGCAATGAGTTTAAAAAGTCTTAAAGGTACGCGTTCAAGTCTTAAGGGACGAATGACTGGTCTAGTCAACTATTTGCCTACCATAACAGCTGAAACTGATATTGAAGACTTAAAGGTGCGTCTCGTGTCTGCTGAAAAATTTCTGGATGAGTTCTCTAAAACAGAAGCGCTTATTTTTGATAAAGAAGAAGTCATAGCATCAGAAATTGGAGATTTTGAAGAAAGCTATTATTTAGTGGTTTCAACTTTGAACAATTGGATTCGTAAGCTTGCTATATCCAATGATTTTTCTTTCTCCATCAATAACTCAACAAGCTCACAGTCCGAAGTTAAATTACCAAAAATACAAATTCCACCTTTTAGTGGTGATTTTACCGAATGGCAATCATTTTATGATTTATTTCATGCCACTATACATTCAAATGCAACAATAAAACCGGTTGAGAAGTTTCAGTATCTTAAAACTTTTCTAAGGGGTGAAGCTCTAAGTCTGTTAACACACCTTCCTGTAAGTGATGCTGGCTATCTTGAAGCATTTCAAAAGCTTTGCCAAAGGTATGATCACAAAAAGCATATAGTTAGTTCCTTCATTAAAACATTTACCGATCAACCCTCTATAACGTACCTTTTAACGCAGCGCTAAATTTGTGGGTGGGACGGGCCTTTATCAGAAAACTTTCACGAAGCAGTCTCTTTTCATTCCTTTAAAAAAAATCACAAACAACAGCACAAAACACAAAAACACTTTTTGTATAGATTACAAAACAAAACTAAAATGCACAATTAATTTTTATATTTATTAAACATCATCATTTTTTTTTGCAAAACTCAAAACATAAATCTTTATAATTTAATGACCAAGTTAGAAAAATAAATTTAAATTATTAAGCGAACTAATATAACATAAAAAAATACTCATATTATTTTTGATGATCCGGTAAGTGATGTCCTTCAAAATATCTCCCAAATTTTCCTCGACTATTTCTTGAGCATCAATAAATTATTGGTGTTGACTGGCAAAACATTCCCATAAATTTTTTTCATTTAATAATTAATTAATTTTCTATTAATTGACAACTGAAGCCAAAACTAAGATGCTAGTGTTGCTGTTGAAAGCCAAACTCGAATAGACAGATCCATTAATTTATTCGACCCAGCTTTAGAATTTTCCCCTACTATTTATTTTCTCCAACTTTGTTTACAACAACTAATTATGTTGGTTGTCCTTTATTAAATGTTTGACGACTTGATTGTCTCCAATTTTTAAAGTAGATGTTGTTTTCTTTTCCATAAAGTAAAAATGTTCCGAAATTATACAATTTAAACAATTCCAAATTCCAAAGGTGCATAAATAAACATATTATTTCATCTATCAATCGAAATTTTAGTTTAAGTTAAGTTTTAGTTTCAACATTGAATTAGGCTGCAGTAACATATTCAATAAGTCTACTTTTGCACCATCTATCGGTCCACCATCTACTATTTGCACCATCTATTTGCCATAATTGTAGCCAACCAGACATCATTATATTTTTTTATGAATCCGCGGATCTCTTCTTTTGAAGGACATAAGCATTATATGTAGTTATTTATGTTTAATTTAAGATACTAAGCCTACGTTTTAATTCTAAATCTTAACTACAGTAATTTATTTACATAAACAATAATTCACATATAAAATGTAACAAAAGAGATCAGCTTACGTTTTAACATAAAAAAAATTAACGTTAATTCAATTACAATTATTTATTTTGAATTTTAATAAAGGAGAGAAAAAAATGAATATGAAAAAAAATATCAATGAAACTCAAAGAAACCAATTATTAAACAAAACAACACAGATGAGTGGAAATTAAGTTCAATTTTAATTAATTGAATTTAAAAAGATTTTCTTCGCGTTACACCTCTTTGAAGATAGCTGATGCGACGAACATAAGAAGATTATTAGATAAGTCTGATGAAGTAATTCGTGGACTAAAAGCGATGGGCTCACAAGCGGAATCACGTGATCCATGGCTTATATTTATGCTATTGAACAAACTGGATCCTGAAAGCCAAAGGCTTTGGTCACAAGCTTCCACGAGTAAAGATTTTCCAACCATTATGGATTTCTTTAAATTCTTAGGTGAGCGAGCAGACTCTCTGCAATCATTACAATCTTTCATTCGTCCCTCAAATACTAATAGAAATACACCAATCAAGGGTATGGTAGCAACATCGAGTGAAACGTGTCCTGTATGTGAAGCAGAACATAGTTTTTTCAACTGTCCAAAATTTAGTGGAATGTCAATTGAAGATCGTAGAATATACATCAAAACGAATAATCGATGCTTTAATTGTCTAAATAAGTCACACGGAGTTTATCAATGTATGTCACGCAAACGGTGCCAGCTATGTAAACGGAAACATAATACTATGTTACATCTGGAAACAACTGATAGTGTAGGTGAGAACACAAATATTAAATCACATTGTTCAACAAATACGCAAGTTGGAAATGATAAAATTAATGAAAATACGTCGCTACACAGTAACCAAACACAACTTTCTCAAAATAGTAATATTGAATCATATCGTATTTCAAGCCAGTTTCCAAAGGCATTATTACCAACAGCAATGGTTCAAATCAAAACCAAATTTGGTGAATACCAAGAATGCTGCGCATTATTGGACTCAGGTTCTCAAGCATCTTTTGTAACAGAATCACTAGTCCAAAGATTGCAAATTCCAAGAAGAAGCGCTCGTGTCACCATATCAGGGATGGGTCAAACTGAAGCCGGTTGTTCTCGTGGTATTGTTTCAATCAGTTTAAAATCTACAATTAATTCCGATAGTGTATTTGAACTTCAGGCTCTAATCGTATCAAAACTTACATCAACACTTCCCAGTTCAACCATAAATATCGAAAATTGGGAACATATTAAACTATTGAAATTAGCTGACCCTAATTTTAATCAACCTAAAAGAATTGATCTAATTATAGGTGCAGATCAGCTTTTTAATTTCTTATGCAATGGGAAATTAGTTGGCGCTGAAAATCAACCTATTGCGCAGAATACAGTTTTAGGATGGATTGTGTCTGGACCAATAGAGTCAGCTGAAGAGTCAACTATTACAAGTCTGTATACTGAGTGTGATGTCGACAAAAGCTTGAGGAGATTTTGGGAAATCGAAGAGGTCCCATCTACAAAATTTAGATCAATTGAAGAGCAAAGGTGTGAAGACCATTTCATAACTAACACTAAAAGATGTGGAGATGGAAAATTTTGTGTGAAACTACCGTTTAAAAGAGACCATCCACAAATAGAAAGTACATTAGTTATTGCAATACAAAGACAACGAGCATTGGAACGCAAATTTGTTCGTAATCAAGAATATGCTCAGTTATATAAATCATTTATGAAAGAGTATGAAGATCTCGGTCACATGATCAAAATTCCACCAAATAATAATTCAACGGATGGTTATTTTTTACCACATCATGGTGTTCTAAAGGAAAGAAGTAGCACTACGAAACTAAGAGTAGTGTTTGATGCATCTGCCCACACAACACAAAATGCATCTTTGAATGAAGAATTAATGGTTGGGCCTGTAGTTCAAGATACTTTACATAATATTCTGCTAAGATTTAGAAAGCATAAGTTGGTTCTATGTGGTGATATAGAGAAAATGTATCGGCAAATTTGGGTAGATCCAAAGGATACAAAATATCAAAAAATTGTGTGGAGAGAAGATGTAGCAGCACCTATGGATCACTACCAGCTTTTAACGGTTACCTATGGCACTTCATGTGCACCATATTTAGCCACACGCTCACTGTATCAACTTTCGCTTGATCATAAAGATATAAATCCTGATATATCAAGGATAATTGGCAATGATATATATGTTGACGATTTAATGACAGGAGCGAATGATGTGATAGATCTTCAAAACTTGAAACTTTCAATACTAGAAGTTTTATCCAAGGCAGGGTTCAATATGCGAAAATTTTCTTCGAATTCTAATTCCGTCCTTGATAATGTCATCATAAATTCTGATCCAAAACCTATAGAAGAAAGGTCAACCGATTTAAAGGTTTTGGGTTTACAATGGAATCCAAGCGGTGATGATTTCAAGTTCCAGGTCAGCTTGAATTTGGATGTAATAGCAACTAAAAGAGTTATATTGTCTGAAGCTAGTCGAATTTTTGACCCACTTGGGTGGCTAGCTCCATCAATTGTTCGAGTTAAAATATTTTTTCAGAGCCTTTGGCTACAAAAACTAGATTGGGATGAGGAACTGGCACCGGAATATAAGCAGAAGTGGTTAGAAATAAGAAGTGAATTATATGACTTGCAATTGATAAATATTCCAAGATGGTTGCATACTAGTAGCGACAATATTGAGTTGCACGGTTTTTGCGATGCTAGCAAACATGCATATGCCGCAGCAGTATATTGCCGTGTTAAACTAAGTGAAGGTTATTTCGTAGTTACATTGATAACAGCTAAGACAAAAGTAGCTCCCATCAAGCAACTTTCCATTCCTCGATTGGAATTATGTGGAGCGTTATTGCTATCAAGGTTACTAGTTAAAGTTAAGTCGGCACTTCAAATGAATATAAGCAGCGTTACAGCATGGACTGATTCAACGATAGTTTTGGATTGGCTATCAGATCTTCCAAATCGTTGGAAAACTTTCGTCGGAAATCGTACATCCGAAATTTTGAACAACTTGCATCGAGAGTGTTGGCGTCATATTAAATCAGCTGACAATCCTGCAGATTGCGCGTCTAGAGGGTTAAGCCCTACTCAGCTGGTGAATTTCAATTTATGGTGGAGTGGTCCATCGTGGTTGAGTGAAACTCATGCAAACTGGCCTCAAGATGTACCATTAAATAATAATGAATTTTTTGAAGAACGCTCTTCAGAAACGGTTTGTTTAAAGAATCAAATTGTTGAAAGCCCCATTTTGGACAATCTTATAGAAAAAATGTCCAGTTTTAACAAGTTATTAAGGGTTGTAGCCTATATTCAACGCTTCATTAACATTGTGTGTAATACTAAGAAACAACGAACGTCTGGAGAACTTACACCACTGGAAATCAATGAAGCTGAAAGAGTAGTGGTGAGAATTCATCAAAAAAAATGTTTTAAGGAAGAGATTGACTGTGTGATTTTGGATCAACCTGTGAGTAAACAGAGCCCGTTAAAAAAAATGAGTCCATTTCTGGATAACTTTGGAATTCTTAGAATGGGAGGAAGAATAGAAGAGTCTAATGCTAGTTATAACATGAAACATCCAATGCTTATGTTTGGAAAGGGACATCTATCGTTCATCATAATGCGTGATCTACATCTAAAGCTCAAACATGCAGGTATTTCACTAATGGTGCATGCAAGTAGACAACAATATTGGTTTTTGCGAGGTTCAGATATTGCCAGAAGGGTTTTAAATATGTGTGTTACATGCTGCAGACATCGTGGGAAGGTAGAAGAACAGATAATGGCTGACTTACCAAAATCAAGGGTCGAGTATTTTCGACCATTTCTTAAGGTTGGAATTGACTACGCTGGTCCACTTTCAGTCTTACTTACCAGACGTAGAGGTCAACATCCACAAAAGGCTTACGTTTGTATATTTGTGTGTATGAGTACTAAAGCAGTACATATAGAATTGTCATATGATATGACAACCGAAAGTTTTTTGGCAACTTTAAAAAGATTTGTTGCTCGACGAGGACTATGTTCAGACATTTACTCGGACAATGGCACCAATTTTGTAGGAGCGAACAATACATTACGAGAATTTTACTTAAACTTAAATAAAAATTCTAATCTTATTTCCAATATTCTTCTAGCTGACCGGATCAACTGGCACTTTAACCCACCAAGTGCTCCAACTTTTGGTGGCCTCTGGGAGGCTGCCATTAAATCAGCCAAATTCCATCTATATAGAGTCATTGGTCAATCACTATTGACAATTGATAAAATGCGGACATTGTTGGTTCAAATAGAAGCAATTTTGAACTCGCGGCCACTTTGCTCAATGTCAAACGAAGAAATAGATGCTTTAACACCTGGTCATTTCTTGATTGGATGCCCATTAACAGTAGTTCCAGAATCATCATATCTCGATGTTAAATTATCGTATAATGAGAGATGGAAATTAGTTCAGCAATTTGTTCAACATTTTTGGAATCGGTGGCAAGCTGAATATTTAACGTCACTTCAATTACGAAATAAATGGCTTGGTCTCAGGCGAAATATTCAACAAAATGATATTGTACTTATTAAAGATGCAAACTTACCGCCTACTAAATGGATTATTGGTCGTGTAACAGAGCAACATCAAGGCAATGATGGATTAGTTCGCGTCGTCGACATAAAAACATCAACTGGATTACTACGTAGACCAATTAATAAGTTGGTTCTTCTTCCTGTTGAATCAACTGATTCAAGGGTGGCGGAATGTTCCAGCGGGAAAGAGTCACCTTTAAAATTATAATTTATTGGGTTGTAAAACAAATAATAAAAAAATACACAAATACATATAAATTTATGTTTTGCATTATATAAATTTAAATTATATAAAAAAACACACACATAACTTAATATGTTCAAATTCATGTATTTGCATTATATAACTTCAGTTATTTATTAATAATTTTTTGTGATTAAATTTTTATAATCATTCGTTTAACAAATCTTCTGGCTATAAGTTTCAATTATTTATTGTAAACTAAACAATTTCAAATTAAAAAATTAAATAAAGATTCTAAATAAAGATTTTTAAAGATTTTATGTTTAAATCTATAACTTGATTCTCTTAATTGTGAACTTGGTGCAATTTAGAAGATACAGTCCACAAGTGATATTAGGGGTTACCTTCGGAACCTTATTGTAGTGTATAACAATTGATTTTATTCACTACCCGAACAAATAGTGAGATAAAAAATTATGTTTAAATGATTTCTTTTATCTGATATAATCGATCAAAGACAAATATTTTATCTCACCTAGTGAGATAACGCTACAAAATAACCACCCAGTTGTTAATAATTAAATTTCCTGAACTTTCTGTCATAGTGAAGAAAAGTATTTATTACTACCTGAAGTTATTGTTCATTGTGTGTGACTATTAAATTTAACATACAAATCTGCAATCAACATTAATAAAGTAAAAGTGCCAGTAGTCAAAGGTGCCAGTATTCTTAAGTGGCTGTTGTCATGGTGGTGTGCTGTTGTTGAATTTCAATTATACTACATCGTTACAATTCATTTTAAATTGCTGAAATTATTAATCACATCTGAAACCATCATTGTGTGTGACTATTAAATTAAACATTTAAACCCAAATCAACATCAGCAACGCAATCAACAACAGTAAATACCACATCGTTACAACTCATTTTAGATTGCGAAATTATTAATCACATCTGAAATCATCATTGTGTGTTACTATTAAATTAAATATTTATACCTGAATTAACATCAGTAATGAAATCAACAACAGTAAAGAAATGGTGCCACAATTCATCTTTACCTATCAAGACACCTGTTGTTAACGTTAACATTTAATTTGGTTGCTTGAATTCAAGTCATCTATATATTCAACCAACTGAAGCTGATTCAACTATTGAGACTCTAACAACCGCTGTTGTTAATCTGAATATCAAATTTGTCTGATCACAGCAGGTGCAACTATATCTGGCTAATATTCAATTAATGGATGATAATCTCTAAATCGTTGCTGTCGTTTCAATATAATATAATATTTAACTCATTGTTAATTACGTTTTTTTTTCTTTTTTAGATAATATTGGATCTGTTGGAATTGGAGACTATCAACTATACTCTGCTGGGAACCTTGTTCGACTGTGGAGAAGTTTTAACTATTTTCAAGCTTGATACTATTGCATTTTTTTTAAGGTGGGAATCAGTAGGTAGTGCCTTGTTGGTTATTAACCTTTGTTTTTTTTTTTTTTTTTTGTTCCTGATCCCATTATGCCTCCAAGGGTTGAAGCGGGTGGAATGTGCTTGACCTGTGACAGAAGGGTGGCGGAGGGAATTTCTTGTGACATTTGTGCCAAGTGGTCCCATTTCAAGTGTGCTGGGTTGTCTGCGAGTACTGTTAGGGAGTATCAGAGTGACAAGACTAAAGAATGGCTTTTTGTGACCTGTCAGGGAATTAGTGGGGATCCTGTTGCGCTTATGAGAATTCAGATCTCCAGTCAAAATTCTCTTCGCTCTCATTGTGAGGAAGCTCACAAAAATTTTGCCCAGGAGATCATTGATCTTCGAAAACAACATGCAAATTTTTTATCTGAACTTCAAAATTTATCTGATACCATTAAAACCTCAATGCTTGACTGGTCTCGTACTAAAGCCTCTGTTGCTGAATGCACAGCTATGTTTTCTTCTCTCAAAGCAGATTTTACTGATCTCAAGCGTAAGACTGATGATCAACTTAATGTATCGGCCCCCGATTCCTCTCTTGCTTCTCGTGTGTCATTCCTTGAGTCGCATAATTTGAGGCTCCTTAGATTGCAAAGAAGAAATGACATCATCATTTCTGGTCTCCCTAATTCTAGACTTGACCTCCTGGACGCAGTCGTTAGGATATTCCAATTTTGTGAAATAACCTTTGATAAAACTCAGATTGTTAGCTGTAGATGGCTTAATAAGGGCTAGACTTCCGCTATTGCTACCATGTCTCATACCCATATTCGTGATAACATTATGGCAAAATACTTCAGGGGTAAGAGGTTAATGATTTCGGATCTTTTTCCTGATATCAATGTTCAATCTGCCATATACCTCAATGATAATCTACCACCTAGGCTGGCTGCTGTTGCTGAGTATTCACGTGTGATTAAGAAAAAAATACTGATTGTCAGCATTCGTGTGGGTTTGGCATCGGTTCGCATCGTACCTAGGAGTGGACTACCGTTTGATACAGATGACCTCCAGTCTCTGCAGACCCAGTTTCCTATCTCTGAATGATGACAGGCTTTGATCCTGTTTTGCTATTTTATTCTTGAAAATTATTGTTTTTTTTTCTGCATCCTGCACTGTGCATCTGTTTGATCTCTTACTTTATCCTTAAAATTTTTATTTTTGTTAAACACGTAACCTTTAATCCCCCCTTATCCTCTTCCCTCCCCCACCCCTGCTGTCCCAGGCTTTCTTTTTGCCATTGTTTTTATGCCAGATAGCCCCATGGATCGGTCAACTGGTGCACATAGCACAAATTTTAGCATCATGCACCGTCTTGTTAACCAGTTTAACATTGGCCATTTTAATGCACAAAGTTTAAATCCCAGACTCAACTCGTCTAAGCTTGATGAAGTAAGGCACATAGTAAAGCATAGTCACCTTGACCTGGTAGCTGTGTCGGAAACCTGGTTCAAACAATATACGCCCAATGCTGCTGTTGCTATCGAGGGTTATCGTATCCACAGACTAGATAGACCAGTTAGACGTGGTGGTGGTGTGGCCCTGTATGTCAGCCGTAAATTTCAATCCAAACTTGTCCACTCTTATCTTACCCCAGAAGCTGAGATGCTCCTGGTTCAGGTTATTGTAGGGGGTTTGCCTATGCTTGTTGCTGTCACATATCTCCCCTCGGGTGGTATTAATGTTATAGAGGAAGGTCTTGCCGAATTCAGTACTCGATACCCGGTTGTTACTGTGGTCGGTGACTTCAGTACTAACCTGCTGTTCTCTTCTCTAGAAATCTGCAATAGTCTCTGTAAAAGGCTTGACATGACTTTGGTAACTAACGGCTGTCCAACACATCATGCTCGTGTCGGCACTACAAATTTAACAAGCATATCATCTGGCTCCTGCATAGACTTTTTCATGACTAGTGATAGCTCACTTGTGAAGGAAAGCAATCAGTTCTGGGTACCAGGTATCTCTCACCATGCCCTTATTACCTTGTCGCTTGCCATCAGTAAAGACAACTATATTGCTCGGAAGAGTGTGCCAGACTACGGTTGTACCAATATTGAGGCCCTGCTACTCGAGCTCAATTCGTTGGATTTTGATCAACTTTATTCTTCTACTGATATTGATCAAAAGCTGGACTGCCTAAATGAAGTTCTGCTATCGCTCTTTTGCAGGTTTGTTCCAACTGTTTCTGTGAGTGGACAGAAAGTGACTACTATCGTCCTCACGTCAGAGATGCGTAATATTAAAGCCCTGCGTGACTTTGCTTATGCGGCTTATCTTCATGATGGCTCCCAGTATAACTGGAATTCTTACTGTTCTTACCGTAAACGCTTTAGATCGATGATACGCAGGGCGAAAATTGATCTCGGAACTAAATTGTTTAGTCCAATTGATTCGATGAATGATCGGTGGAGAAAGATTCGGAATATTGGCCTGATCAAGTCCCAAGGGGACTCTGAGTCCCTCAGTGAGGCTGAACTCAATCAGATTAACAAGTCATTTGTCAGCCCAAATCAATTTCCTCCTCTTGTCAGGTCAGATATTGGTCTCCCTGAGTCCGAATGCTCCTTTCTGTTTCAGCCTGTTTCACACGATGAAGTGGAGGCGGCTTTCTCCATGATTGGCTCAAATGCTGCTGGTCTTGACAATATTACTCTTAAATTTTTAAAATTAATATTTCCTTCTCTAGTTCCCCACGTCTGTCACATCATTAATTATTCTATCATGGTGGGTTGTTTTCCAGCGGCATGGAAACTGGCTAAGGTCCTTCCTATCCCCCCAAAAAATAGTACTGATTTTCGTTCCATTAGCATCTTGCCAGTTTTGTCAAAAGTTTTTGAGCGGCTCATCTATGTACAAATTTCTGACCATATAGCTAAGTCTAACCTACTGTATAGTAGGCAGTCTGGCTTTAGGAAGCGGCATAATACAACCTCGACATTGTTGGATGTCTCTGACCAAATAAGATTCAACACTAATAAGAAGATGCTGTCTATTCTCTTGCTACTTGACTTCAGCAAGGTTTTTGACTCGGTGGATCACTCTCTTCTGGTGGCTAAGCTCAAGACTCAATTTTTATTCTCCTCCAGTGCTTGCAATTTTATGTATTCATACTTAACAGGGAGGTACCAGTCTGTTTGCTCTCTGGATGTTATCTCTGATGCTCTTCCCATTGCTAAGGCTGTTCCGCAGGGTTCCATTTTGGGACTCCCTGTTGTTCTCAATGTTTATCAATGATATTGTTAAGTCCTGTCGCTTCTCTATGGTTCATATTTTTGCTGATGATGTTCAGCTTCTTCATGCTAGGCCCCGGTTTAATTTACATAGCTGTGTTGAAGAAATTAATAGCGATCTCAAGTCTATTCTGGTGTGGGCCCTTGAAAATCGGATTTCGTTAAATCCTACCAAGTCGTAAGCATTGCTCTACAATTACTGCCTTCGAACAGCCACCAACAGCGCATCTATTCAGATGGGCCGTGATGTCATACCCTTCTCATCTCAAGCGAAAAATCTGGGAGTTGTCTTTGATGACAGGTTGGATTGGAAGCTGCATGTAAACTCACTCGCTGGTCAAATTACTGGTGTCCTGAGGAGGCTACGTAGTGTGAGTTGTTACTTGCCATTTCATATAAGGAAGCAGCTGGTACTGTCACTAATACTACCCCTTGTTGACTATGGCCTTGAAGTTGTGTCTGGTTCTACGAATGATACCTTCATGGTTCTGCGGCGAGCCTTCAATTATGCTACTAAATTTGTTTACAATTTAAAGCCTAGGGATCATGTATCCTCCTTCGTCCATGATCTTCTTGGGACTTCCTTTGCAAATCATGTCAGTGTGCGACTCTTTTCTCACTTCTATCGCCTTGTCAAGTTTCAGTCTCCTTCGTATCTACTGAGGTGGTTTGTAATGGGAAATTCCAGACGGCAGCACAATTTTGTAGTACCAAGGGTGTGTTGCGATCTTTGGGCAAAGTCCTATTCCGTAAGGGTCATCAAGCTTTTTAATTCATTGCCACAGTCCCTAAAGAGGTTTAACTTATCCCCGTTTCTTTTCACAAAGCGTCTGATTGACCACCTTAACTCGCTGACCCTTGCGACTGTTTAACCTTACTGTCGATATCGTCGAATTATGTTGTGTTATGGTGCACTGTTGTTTTGACCTTCTGCCTGCCTGCTGTCTGATGTTTGTTTCTACTGGGACTCCAATATCCTAAATCCTCTCCTATTCCTCCCTCCCCCTCTTTCCCTCTCCTTCTCCTCTTCCCTCCCCTATATCCTCTTGCTCCTTTCAATTCAAATTTTTTATTTTACTAATAACCTACCTGAGCTTTTTCTGTTATAGAACTATCTCCTCCTAATATCTTATCCATTTCTTTTTTTTTTTGCATGACGCCTACTACTGGTTCTCTCCTGGACTTTCTGCCTTGTCTCTTGGTTCAAGTTGAGGTTTGTTGCTTACCATTTTCTGCTGTGCAATATTGTGGGCCATAGCCTTATTGCTAAATTTCACTAAACTTTACCGATTTATGCTTTCTAACTTCGATGTTATGCCTCCAACTCTTATGCAGATCCAATATTGTCCAGCATAGGAGTTTGCCGGTGGTAAGCTTTATGCTGACTTTTTAATACTAATGAATTGATATATATTAAATTAATGCATATTAATATTACTACTTAATACTAATGAATTTATGCTAAATGGATTTTGATTGAATAATATTTATTTTTCTTTAGTTTAGTTCTACTGTACATTGTTATGGGCTATTGCGAGAATAATTTTAATCGCGTAGGCCTGCATGAATAAATTTTAATTAACGAGACATCTGCATCAGTTATAACCTAAACTAACAGTACTATTTAAAAGAGATTTCTGTGTATATGAAAAGCTAATGAGATCATAATTTAAATCAAGGCGAACTTTAAACAAATATTGAAATAAATATTTACAAATAAATTTTTTAGCTGTAAACAATATAGTCACACCACACGAAACGGTTTGGAACATTTAAGAAGAAATGCTTTTGATATTAGGTCATTTGCAAGGTTTAATTTAGAACATTTTTTTAAATAATTTTAATATCTCACCTGGATCACGAAATGGAACAAATATGTAATTATAAATTGGGTTATCACTTCTTGATGTCAACTTTTTAACAATATGTGCCGCACCATCTCTTAATTGTTCCAAATCATCTGTCATCGATGCAGTTCCATCAAAAACAATAACTAAACTTCTTTGTCCTGGTTTTGGACCACTAGGTGCATCTTCAGGATTATCTTCTTTAACTTCACTGCTACTTCTAAGATTTGAATTTAAATCCAAATCTGTAAAGTTGTAATTTTCATAATTGATAAAACGAACGCCAGAATTTGTTAGCGATGATGGTTTTGGAGGATCGTCAATGTTGTCAATGTTATATTCAACATCATCATTACTATCACCACTTCCTGGATCGTCATCATCTAACACCATTATATCTCCTCTATTATTTTGCTTTAAATCAGTTGATTTTTTGTCACGTTGGCTAAATTCAACGTTAATATATTCACCATTGTAAATGTTCGTTGAATAATCAATTTCATGATCATCATCTTCAACACTCTCAACACTAATATCCTTAACATTTTTACTATCGCTTATTTCTATGTCACTTGTTATCAATTCAATATAATTTTTATTTTTTGTAACATGTTTTGCGTTGTCATTTTCATTGACTAAAATATTCAAAAGTTCATCCTCGTTATCATTTACATTACATGATATATTATTAAGAATATTCGCTATTAATATTAATGAAAATAATAACTTCATTTTGTTTTTAATCATATTTATTTTAAACATTTAGAATTTATTTATAAAAAATAATGCAAAAATTGCCTTGAATTCACTTATATCATGCACAATCACATCCCGAAATTTATGATTTTCTTCCACTTATATTTTGGATTGATACACTCAAACTATTAACTTTACACAATTGGTTATTGGCTATTGTTAAGAAAAGTTTAAGTTAAACCGTAGAACTTACTTTTGATTCTAACTAGTATGAGATTAAAGAAAAGACTGCAGAATTACGAATTTAGAGCAAAATTGTTCTACGTTATCAAGTATACTTTCAACCTTTTTGACTTGTAGTATTTTAATATTCTGGTATAGTAGAAGCCTTATTCCTTTCAGTTTTATTTTATTCAATTGAAAAGAAAGAAGTGAAAAATTAATGGACTACATTCGGTTCAGCTCCAGCACTTTTAAGCTATCAGTTTTCTCTGTGACATATCATTTCTATTGTCGGTGGTAATTGTTCAGAATCATCACAATCTCAAAAGAAAAACGGAAGCTGAAAGAAAATTTTATTATTGTTATTATATTCTTTAAATAATTTTGTTTACACTTATCTTGCATCATTTACATTTTCCTTTGATTTATATTCCGAGTTATACTGAAAAGAAATTGAATTATATTGAATTAATTTATATTTGTAAATATTAAAAGCTAAAAGCAACCAACTTACCCGTACTGCCATCTATAGTTGAGCATGTCTAACTAAATAACTAATTATATTTACCAAATTTATGTCAAATAGTGGTGTATAATAATTTGGCGCGCTTTTAGTTTATATGACTACAATGTTTTCTCTGTTACTTCTTTTTTGGCAAGCAAGCTTAAAACACCTTTTTTTGAAAACTACATATTAATAGTAATAAAATTAAATAATAAAATTACATATTTGTTTTTCATCATTTCGAAACTGGATATTTATATTTGTGAAAATTCATTCGCACATTTTTTGGTCCTTCGAGCCGGATGATTAGGATCCAGGTTTAGAAATCAAATTGGAAAGGAGCTCTACATCAAGCAAAACTACAAGCAGATCGAGGAAAAACGCATTGAGTATAAATTTATTTTAATATTATAAATAAAAAACAATTCACTGGAAATAAGTTATTATATACTGTAATTCTAAATAAATTAAAAAAAAACCGCATTTCATAGTGTGATAAAGTGATTATTCATTTCATCCTAAATTTAAGTGAATAGTGAATTAAAAAGAATTCTAGTGAAACAGTGTGGTGTTTAAAACTTTAATTATTACAAGTTTATTATACTCGTACTTAGGTACCTTGGCGTTTTTCTCGTCCCACGTGTTGGTTGTTTAGTGATCCAAATTGTAGTTTTGCATCAGTTGTTCGAAGATGGAACTACTAAAAGGAAAAAGAACCTATATTAAAGGTCAAATTACGAGAATAGAAAATTTCGTAAAAACTATGAAAGACGACACAAATCTAGATGATATAACGGTGCGATTAGAGAAAATAAATCAGCTATACAAGGACTTCGCAGAAGTGGAATATCAAATGATTGAACTCTCAGATGTTATTCAAACGGATATAGAAGCTGTCGACGTGCAGTACTATTCAGTTGTTCCAAAACTACAAGGCGCTATTAGAAAGTCGGCTGCATTGAATCCGACCCCGGTAAATTTGGACCAAACTCTAAATACTACGCAAACGTCGGGTAGTGAATTTCGTCTACCTCGTACCAGCATTCCTCCCTTCGATGGGAATTACACGGAATGGCAATCTTTTTTTGATCTTTTTGGATCAACAGTGCACGTGAATGCCACTTTGTCGCCCGCCCAGAAGTTTCAGTATCTTAAAGGACTTTTGAGGGGTGAAGCACTCGCTCTTGTTCGTCACTTTCCAATAAATGATGCAAATTATGTCGAAGCATATCAGAAGTTGTGTAAAAGATACGATAAAAAGCGATATATTGTTGATTCATTCATTCAAACGTATTTTGAGCAGCCTGCAATCACACAAGCATCATCACAATCGATAGCACGTTTACACGATACGTGCGATGAGGTGGTACGTGGCCTAAAGGCACTTGGCACTGATGCAGAGAGCCGGGACCCTTGGCTCATTTACATTGCATGTCAAAAGATGGATGCTGAGACAAAACAGATGTGGAAGCTAGAGTCAGCCGAGTTAGAATATCCGACCTTCGATAAATTGTTATCCGTTCTAAATAAACGAATGGATTCTTTGCAAGGTGTTAAATCAGAACCTTCAAAACGCATATCTCCAAAGCAGAATTTTCAGCACTCTAAGGCAATGCACACTGCAGTGGCAGTAACTTGTGCATTTTGTGGTAAAGACCACAAATTCGTCGATTGTACTGATTTTCGCGCTTTGGATGTTCAACAGCGGCGAGATTACATAAAGAAACACAACAGGTGTTACAATTGTCTGAGTGATACGCATTTAGTGTACCAGTGCAGATCTAAGCATAAGTGTAGTTTGTGTCAGAAGAAGCATAGTGAAATTTTACACTTGCAAGTCAGCACCAGCAACCTTGAAACAACATCATGTGGCCACTCCAACTCGATTGAAAATGCAATTCTTCCAACGGCCCAAATTCAAGTCGAACGTTTTAGTGGCGATTGGCAACGTTGTCGAGCCTTGCTTGACTCTGGATCTCAAACGTCGTTTGTCACAGAAGAATGCTTAGAGCGATTAGGATTAAAAAAAGTGAATGGCAGAATAATAATTCAAGGGCTCAACGATGTTACTGCGGGAGTATCAAAGAGGGTTGCCTGTTTGCGTATAAGGCCAAGATTCCAAGATGACAATTATGAAGTATCAGCAAAGGTGCTAATTGTTCCGTCTATTTCTTCGTATCAACCATCTGTCAAAGACGTTATGGGTTTACAAATAATTAACAACGTCAGATTAGCAGATCCAGATTTCTACAGGAAAGGTAAAATAGACATCTTACTTGGGAGTGATCTATTTTTCGACATCATAGGTGATGGTAAAAAACGAATTCCAAAGTCACATCTTATTGCCCATAATACGAGTTTAGGATGGGTGATAGCCGGCACTCCAATTGAAAACGAAGATAGAACAAGTAATCCAGTCCCAGTTAATCTGCATCTTGACATTGATCTGACACTGCGAAAATTCTGGGAGATAGAGGAGACTGCGGAAGCAGTTCCGTACAACGAAGAAGAACAGAGATGCCTTCAGCATTATCGAGACACGGTTCGAAGAGCAGCAGATGGCAAATATATCGTAAGTCTACCATTTAAGAACGATATACCCAAACTAGAGATTTCAAAATTTATGGCTGTAAGACGTTTGTATAGTTTAGAGAAACGTTTTGTACGTGATAGCAGCTTCAAGAGACGGTACACTGAATTTTTAGACGAATACCTGCAACTGGGTCACATGCAGATATCAGAAGATGCTGGTACTAATCAGTATTATTTACCACATCACGGCATAATGAAAGAAAGCAGTACAACTACCAAATTACGGGTGGTTTTTGATGGATCAGCCAAAACAACCAATCTGCAGTCGTTGAATGATCAACTGTTAGTGGGACCGATCGTGCAGTCAAGTCTGGTAGAAATTCTTTTAAAATTTCGTACTCATAAAATAATCTTTACGGCTGATATCGAGAAAATGTTTCGACAAATTTGGGTTAGTCCAAAGGATAGCGAGTACCAGAAAATAGTTTGGAGAAAAGAATCACAAAATGAACTTAAAACTTACAAATTGTTGACAGTTACGTATGGCACAGCATCCGCTCCATTTTTGGCAACGCAGACGTTAAACCAACTCGCATCAGATTACCAAGGTGAATATCCAGAAGCAGCAGATGTACTAAAAAATGACTTCTACGTTGATGATTTAATGTCCGGAACGAGTAATCTAGAGGACGCCCAGCAGATTGTCCAACAATTAACTGTTATGCTGAGTAAGGGAGGGTTTAACCTACGCAAATGGTCCTCCAACAGTGAAGAACTTGTACATTATTCCAGAAGTCAACAGGGATGTTTCTATTAAGAACTTTGAAGGTATCAGTTCTTCTCAAGCTATATCAATACTTGGTATAAGATATGCGCCCAAAGAGGATGTGTTTCAATTTAAAGTGAAATTGGAAAATAATGTACTCACAAAACGTTGTATGCTGTCCGAGGCGTCGAAGATATTTGATCTTATAGGATGGTTATCGCCAGTCATAATAAAAATAAAAATATTATTTCAGAAGCTTTGGTTATTAGGTGTGAAGTGGGATGAACCGTTACCAGCCATAATCGCAGAGAATTATGCAACAATTAGACGAGATTTGCATAGATTAGAAGAAATTAGAATACCCAGATGGCTACACACGGAAGGTCAAGAATTGGAGTTACACGGATTTGCGGATGCATCTGAATTGACATACGCGGCGGTGATATATAGCAGAGTGAAGACGCAAGATGGCTATATTATAACTATCGTTACTGCGAAGACAAGAGTGGCACCGATAAAATCAATAAGCATTCCACGTCTTGAATTGTGTGCTGCAGTATTACTGACTAAATTGATGACATCACTATTGGATATTTTCAAGCGCCAAACCATCAAGTATCGATTGTGGACCGACTCAACAATAGTGCTGAACTGGATATCATCATGTCCGAGGAAATGGCAGACCTTTGTGTCAAACAGAGTGTCATATGTTCTACAATACACAAACCGTAGTCAATGGAGTCACGTCCCATCAATTACAAATCCTGCCGATTGTGGTTCGCGAGGTCTGCTTCCAGGCGAGTTAATCAACCATCACTTATGGTGGACTGGTCCAGAATGGTTAAAGAAACCAGAGATAGATTGGCCCAATCAAGACCAAGGGGGTTTATTGCGAGTCGGTGGCAGATTGAGTAAGGCAGATGTTTCATATGATATGAAGCATCCAATAATCATACCATCAAGAAGTTATATTACAACCTTGATCATACAAGATGAGCACATCAATCAGCTGCATCCTGGTCCAAAGGCTTTGATGACCATATTGAAGCACACCTATCATATTATTAGATGCAAGGATGAAGTACGTGCAGTCATCGGGAGATGTGTGAGGTGTGTCCGCTTGAAGGCACAACAACAACAACAACTCATGGGACAATTGCCGCAATATCGAGTTACGTATCATCGGCCATTCCTTAATACAGGCGTAGATTATGCAGGGCCACTACTCATTAAGGCATCCAGATTGCGAGGTGCGAAAGTAATAAAGTCATATTTGGCTCTTTTCATATGTATGGCAGCCAAAGCGGTTCACCTAGAATTGGTAAGCGACATGACGACTGAGGCATTTTTGGCAGCTTTACGACGTTTCCATGGTCGAGGAATTTGTGGTCACATCCATAGTGACAATGGATCCAATTTTATAGGCGCTGAAAAGGAACTGCAATCCACTCTAAACATGGTGCTAAAGGATTCATCAATAATGAGGTATTGTGCAACGCAGAATATCGAATGGCATTTTATTCCACCTGCTGCACCAAATTTTGGCGGATTATGGGAGGCAGCCATAAAATCAACCAAATATTACCTAAAACGAGTAATAGGAGAATCACGGCTCACATTTGAAGAGATGACAACATTGTTGGTACAGATAGAGGCCATCCTGAATTCTCGACCGATATGTGAGATGACACCAAACGAAATAGATCCTTTAACGCCAGGTCACTTTATAATAGGACATTCACTAACACTATTACCAGAACCGAACCTCTTGGGTATCAAATAAAATAGGTTATCCCGGTGGCAACATATTCAGCGAATGGTACAGCATTTTTGGCAAAGATGGCATAAGGAATATTTATTATCACTGCAACAACGCCACAAATGGAAAACATCTGCAACAAATCCAAACTTAGGTGATCTTGTTGTGGTAATAGAGAACGAAATGGTTGATGGGACGCATCATCAAAATAGTTCCAGGTCAAGACGGCTTAGTTCGAGTTGTGGGCATTAAAACAAACCGTGGGGAAATAATTCGCCCAACTTCCAAAATATGCAATTTACCTTCTGACTCTGATGAGTCAATGGGCGCGGGATGTTCAGAATCATCACAATCTCAAAAGAAAAACGGAAGCTGAAAAAAAATTTTATTATTGTTATTATATTCTTTAAATAATTTTGTTTACACTTATCTTGTATCATTTACATTTTCCTTTGATTTATATTCCGAGTTATACTGAAAAGAAATTGAATTATATTGAATTAATTTATATTTGTAAATATTAAAAGCTAAAAGCAACCAACTTACCCGTACTGCCATCTATAATTGAGCATGTCTAACTAAATAACTAATTATATTTACCAAATTTATGTCAAATAGTGGTGTATAATAATTTGGCGCGCTTTTAGTTTTTATGACTACAAATTAATGTTTTCTCTGTCACTTCTTTTTTGGCAAGCAAGCTTAAAACACCTTTTTTTGAAAACTACATATTAATAGTAATAAAATTAAATAATAAAATTACATATTTGTTTTTCATTATTTCGAAACTGGATATTTATATTTGTGAAAATTCATTCGCACAGTAATATTTCACGTAAGAACGGGGGTACGGTTGTCTCACCCGAAAATCGAAAAGTTGAGGAAAGCTAACAGATTATCCACACGAAACAATAAATTGAAATTGTAAGAATTCATCTAGCCTAAATGTCACGATAATTATAATTATTTCCTTGATATTTGAAACAAAATATTTACAACAATATGAAAAGCAATTTCGGAGTGACGTGAATTATCCATTTTAATATATGATTTTTTGTAGTTACAATAACACCAAAAATAATTCACTTTAAAAATAAAAAAATAAAACAAAATTGATTTGATTTTTAATTTTTATCTAATTTTTTATTCTACTACGCGTTTCAATCTGATGCAGATCATCGACAGGTAATATTTTGTAGCTCAACTAACTTTTGTAACAGTTACAAAATATTACCTGTCGATGATCTGCATCAGATTGAAACGCGTAGTAGAATAAAAAATTAGATAAAAATTAAAAATCAAATCAATTTTGTTTTATTTTTTTATTTTTAAAGTGAATTATTTTTGGTGTTATTGTAACTACAAAAAATCATATATTAAAATATTTACAACCGATTTAAACACTTCTGTGCCTTAAAAATACAAATACTGTACGTTTGTACAAATAAGTCCAACATTATTCATAAATTATTGAAGAAATTAATATTTCCCCAAATATTTGTGAAATAAATTTCGCTTTATATTCCCCAAGTTAAGACTTTTAACAAAACAAGCTTTTTAGAACAACAAATTAATTGTTTGGTTTGCGTCTATACTTTATATTTGTATTTAGTACTAAAAACTTATCCAACACTTGGTAAGAAAACCATATTATGATTAAAAAATTATAACATTTAGAAAATCGAAACTAATACAATGGTTATGCATTTGGATTACAATTCGTATAACTGCAGGGTTAATTAAAAACAATTTCGAAACGCTGGACTAATTATAACCTCAATTATTTATTATTTATTCTTCACATTATTTACACGTTTTTACTACGACGAGAAGCTATAGTTACAATAATCAACCTTATTGTGAATGTTGATTCGATGTTAATTTCAAATCGACAACAAAAATTTACATTGTGAATGTCGATTGTGAATCGATGTTTGTCGATATGACGCCATATTTGAGTCGATGTAATTTTATTTGACGACAGATAATTGTGAAGTAATTTGTAAACAAATTTTAAAAATTTTAAACAACCAAGATCTCTAACTCGTGATTTATTTTTAAATTCCTCAAACTCATAAAACAGATCTATCATCATAGAATTTACTAATCGGAAACAATTTACTAATGAATCTTTTTTTAAACAATTTATTAAGTAAAAATCTTTATATTACGATTGTTCACATCAACATCACGAATTATAAAAACAAATAACAAATTTAAATTAAACAGGATCAGGTTAATCAAATTAAAGAACCAAAATATTTTATCACTCAAACGATATTTTGACCGTATGTAATTTGAATTTTGACAGATTATGTGTTTTAGTTAGTTCACGATAGTGGAATTTTCAAGTAAAATCACAATAAATCAATAAATATATTTTTTTAATTGGTAATAAATTGTAGTCGATTTGATTTAGTTACATAATACAAAATTAAATTTTTCACGACACGTCTCTACAAATCGTCTCGACAATCGACTCGACAATCGCAATAAGGGTGAATATTAGTAATAATTATATCTTCATCTGGCGTCGACCACCCAACCTAAATACAATTACGCCATTCAAATAAAATAATTACAATAAACTAATATCATATGGCACCACTATCAATTTTTAAATTAATTCAATTATAATGTTATAATCGGCCATCCTGTTAGAGGTTATGTCCTCATTCCTCTGCCTCAAAATTATCATCTTCGAAACTATCATCGGCTGGAACTTCTACTCTCCTCATGTGATCGGCTGGTACTATTGCACGAAATCTACGACGACCATCTGCATTAATAGTATCTTCAACACGATAACGATCAGCGTACAGTACTTCAGTTACCGTATACGGACCTCTAAACTTCCTCATTAGCTTACGACTACTGCCTGTAGATACGGGTTCTCTATATATTACAACTTTATCACCAACGACGCATGTAGGCGGGGATATGAATTTCAGCTCGAAACGAGCTTTTGTTTTTGTTGATTGATCTTGATCTTATACTCGCTTGCTCACGAATCTTATCCCTATTGTCGACAAATTCTTCATCATCGTCTTCTATTAAAGTTAATGTTAATTTATCTTGTATCATCGGTCGCGGAGAAAAGCCAAAAATCAATTGCTGTGGTGATACTTTGGTTATTTTATGAGGCAAAAGGAGTAACGAAGTGGAGGTCCCGTCCAAGTGGCGTAATAAAAATCCTCCACTCGGCTAAGACTTGGTCGACTTACTGAAGATGGCGGGAAGTGTTGGGAAAAGGCATGGAACTGACGACTCTATGCCAAAAGACGAGATTATTCCTCCAAAAAGAGTGAGGAACACAAATAAGAAAGTAACCGTCGAAGCACCTACTGATCAGACAAATGATACTGTTTTCACAGTTATTAATGAAAATGATGAATGCCCAGTTATAGATGAATGCCCTGCTGTAGATGAAGTGCAATCAGGTCTGAATGACATTTTTGCTGACTTATCAATCTTATCCACAATGACGAAAGGCGCTCAGAAAGAGTCGTTCATAAATTTAATCGAAGTGGTAAGAAATACACAGGCAGCACACGAAAAGGTTTTGATCCGTGTCGCAGCTCTCGTAGCAAGACAGGACAACAATCAACATCTAACATCCGAAATTTTAAAAGGAGTAGAGGTTATTTTTAACCGAAAAAACTTGATACCAAATAACGTGATACCAAAAAAAATAAACAAAAATAAAAGTAAGAAAAAAATCCTTAACGATGCCACAAACATGATCGGAAACGGAAGTCAGGAGAACACGGTACAGGACAGTCAAATCTCGTACGCTGAGGCTGTTCAGTTAAAAGATCTGCAGACGCCAGTTATTACTGACGCTCTGCTTGAACAAGCACATGACGCTGCTGAGAAAGAGGAAGGTTGGACCCGAGTTGGAGGCAAGAAACGTCGAAGACGTAAAAAGTCGAATTCTGTAAGGAACAAGACAAAAGCATTGATAATCCACCTACCTGGAAAGGGGTGCGATGATATCAAGGCTGGTCTCTCAACTCACGTCAATCCATGCGACGGCGGTTTGAGGGTTAAAGCTCTGAGAAACACGAGAGACAACGGCATTCTGCTGATAACGGACCAAAGCTCTGATCTCGATGCTATTTCAAATAACGAGTCATTAAAAAGCGCAGGTTTCATTATTAGTGAGCCCAAGAAACCACTACCGCGACTCATAATAAAGGGGATCAGAGCTGGCTTAACGGATGCAGAAGTAGCATCTGCCATCCGTAAGCAAAATGGTCTCGATGAGGAAAGCGTAATCAAACCGATTTTCAAAATCGGGGCGAAAACTGGTACGGATGTTTGCTGGGTTGTGGAGGTTAATCCTGAAACGAAGACAAAATTAGTGAGCAAAAACCGAGTTTATGTTGAGTGGGCCTCGTGCAGAGTTCAGGAGTACGTCACGCCACTTCGATGTTATAAGTGTCAATGTTTTGGACATGTGGCTAATAAATGCGCTCAAGCTGTATCAACGTGTGGTCACTGCTCTCAAACGGGTCATAAACTTGTTGATTGTCCGAACAAGGCTCTCTCTCCGGAGTGCGCTGCGTGTAAGGCAAAGGGCAAACCGCACGCTCACATTGTAGGAAGTAGCACCTGCAGCAGCTACAAAAAAGAACTCGAGCGCATGAAAAACCGAAACCAAAATGTGTAGACACCCAAAAACAACGAACAACGCTAGGCTGAAACTGAGGTTTGCACAGGCAAATTTACAACATTCGATGCTGGCAGTGCATGAAATGCGTGAATGCATCTCGAACCACGCCGTGGACGTTCTGTGTGCACAGGAAGTCTACGGCGTGAACGGGGTTGCATGTGGTTTAGGAGTAAACACGCATTCAGCCTCCAGTAGAAACAATGACGAACACTGCTTACCTGCTTTGATCAGCATCCATAACTCGGACATTCGAGCAATGACCCTCCAGCACTTCACAGATTCACACTGTGTTTGCGTGGAGGTCAGACATCCCGGAGGAACATTTCATGTTGTAAATGTGTATTGCCAGTTTCGTGATCCTATCGAGGACCACCTGAAAAAACTTGATGCAATCTTAAACAAGTTAAAAGGTCCAGTTATCATTTTAGGTGACTTCAACGCTCGCTCAGTTATGTGGTTCGATCGTTTCACCGATAGCAGAGGTCACAAGTTAGAGGACTTCATCTCGCGATGGGGACTCTTTGTGGCTAACACACCTGGGAACCTAAGCACGTTTGCACACAATGGTGAGTCCTCTGTGGACGTTACAATTGTGTCAAAAAACATGGTAAGGCGTATTAATAACTGGAAAGTCCATGAGGGCTGGACTTCCAGTGACCATCGTGCTATCTCTTTTGAGATATTGGGCGAACAGAACTGTTATGCTAGCGGCTCTCGTGACGATGATGACAATAACCAAAACAACTTCAATGTGAATGCTACCAACTGGGAACTCCTTACTCTTAACCTGCAACTTAATATTAAGCGCGTACACACACGTGCCGAAGAGATTGACTGTAAAGCGGACTGCGAATCGGTCGTGACCTTCCTCACGGATGTCATACAAAAATGTTGTGAAGACGCCATACCACGAAAATCGAATTGCATAAAAACGAATGGGGCAAGTTGGTGGACCAATGATCTAAGTCAGCTAAAGAGTGAGGTCAACCGACTTAAAAGGAAATACCAAAAAGAAAGGGACTCAGATCTGAGGTTGCGAAAACAGGCTGTATACCGTAACCTTCGTAACACCTACACACAAAAGGTTAAAACAACTAAGGCTGAAAGCTTCAGGAATCTTGTAACGGAAGTAGGCAACAAGGATCCATGGGGCTTTATATACAAATATCAGACAGGGAAGCTTGCTCAACGTCGAGTGCATGGTACCGTCTCTTCGAACGGAAACAACATGCACTCATGGAGCACCTCGAACAAAGTCTTACTCGACACTTTATTACCCGATGAAACGGAAGACTCTCCCGAGCACGCGGAAATCAGAAGGGTGGCTTTGTTACCTTATGATTCTCGTGATGACTCGGACTTTACAGCCGATGATCTAGATGAGGCTGTGATGAGTCTAAGACGTGGCAAGGCCCCTGGCTCTGATCAAATAGAAGTCATAGTTGTGCAACAGTCCTGGAAGGTTTTAGCTCCTACTTGCTTAAAACTCTTCAACGGCTGCCTCAGATTTGGTGTATTTCCAAAGGAGTGGAAAATTGGTCGTGTAATTATAATCCCTAAAGCTGGCGATAATGATCTTTCGGATCCCAAATCATACCGACCAATTATGCTACTCCCGGTACTGGGCAAAATTTTCGAGAAAGTCATTAATAAAAGGCTACAAAAATGCATCGATTTGAGTGGTGGGCTATCCGATAAGCAGTATGGCTTCCGGGAGGGTCGCTCTACTGAGATGGCAGTCTGCAAACTCGCTGAAATCGTCCATGCAACCGTTGAAAAGTACTCTCTTGGCATTTTCATTGATATATCGGGTGCGTTCGATAATCTTTGGTGGATAAGTGTTATGAGCTACCTTAAATCGATAAATTGTCCTGGTAATCTTTACAGATTGCTTGGCAATTATCTAAACGATAGAAGAGCAGTTATTAAGGATGACCTCGGCTCGGTTGAGAAAAACATAACGAGAGGTGCCCCGCAAGGGTCTATTCTCGGTCCAACTCTTTGGAACATGGTTTTCGACACCAGCATGTCGGACGGTGTTGTGGAGGTTGCATACGCTGATGACAAAGTAATTGTAATAACCGGTAACTCTAGAAAACAATTACAAGAACGAGGTCAACGAGCACTAGATAATATGACCTCATGGTGCAAATTGAACAAACTGAATCTTTCGACGCACAAAACTGTTATGCTTCAGCTGAAGGGTAAGTACGATCGGACAAGACCATCTACGATAAAAGTTAATGGAGTCTCAATCAAGATGGTCAGTACCGTGAGATACCTGGGTGTCGACTTGGATGAGAAAATGTGTGTATCAAGTCATATCAATCGTATATGTGATAACTCGAAGTCCCTCTTTCACAGCTTCATGAGGTTGTCTCACGAACGCTGGGGTCTTGACAAACACACTCTGCAATTAATTTATAGGACTGTAGTTGAGTCAATTCTGACGTACTGCTCGGCTGGTTGGTACGGGCGGGCCAACGTTAAGCATGTTCAACAGTTATTGGGCGCTCAAAGGAATATGTTGCTCCGCATGATCCGTGGCTTTAGAACCATTTCTACAGACTCATCTCAGGTCATTGCGGGTTCAATTCCAATTGACCTTCTTCTTAAGGAAAGGGTCAATATATACAACCAACTTCTCAGTCGTGCAAATGATAGGAAACAAATAAAACGTGATGCTCGGCTAGAGACACTCAGTAGCTGGAAAGCACGCTGGGATGTCTCTGAAACGGGAAGACATACGTACCAATTCATCAGCGATGCAACATTCATGCACCGTAATCCAAAGGTGGCTATAACCGGTCCTATGGTTCAGTTCATTACTGGACATGGCAAATTTAGGGAGTACCTTAAACGAGTTGGTGTAACAAACGACGGGAACTGCGGTACCTGTGGTGTGGATGAAACCGCACTGCACGTTCTTCTGACCTGTCCCGATCATGAAAATATACGGTGTGATCTTAGATCGCACCTACACGGAATTATCCCCCTGACAGTAGATGATACATTTAGTACTCTACTGTCGAGCACCTATATAGACGTCTTTAAAATTTTCTGCCATAGTGCTCTTGAGCTTCTGATGGATAGAAATCAGATTTAACCCTTCAGGTTAGTCTAACAGAGCTCATTGATAGTAGAGCATGCTTTCTAAGCATGTACGCCATTAACCTCCTAGAGGTTAGGGATGGGAACGAGCAACTTTATAACAATTTTTTGACTGAGATAATAAAATATTATTTCTATTATTTAAAGCGATAATCTAGACATAGTTGCGTCGGCTAATAAATGGTTTGAGCACATGGCAACCTCTGTAAAAGTTTTTAACTAGGAACAGAGTGACGAGCAAATAAAGTTAAGAGTGTACTTCCGTTCCCCCAGGGGTCACTTGACACGGGAACTTGCGCTCCCGGGGTTCCCGAGCCAACCGGTCGATCCAGCCGGACCAGCTCACTGGTGAATAGGAGAGGCGCAAGCCAAAAGTGTGACCCGATTGGCTTTCTCGGGTACTATGGGGTAAAGCATTAATGTTAGCCACAGCTTTACATTGAGGTTGGACTCGTAGTGGTTGTGGTTGGAGAAATTCTGATATATGGAAGGCTCCAGGGCCGCTATGTGGAACCATTATCAGTAGTCTTTTATGGTAGAATGGGTTACCCTGCCGTAAGGGAACCCGAGCAGGTGAGCCTGCTTAATGAGCTCCCTACCAGATGGGATCTGGTACTGGCATACGCTAGATTGCCGGCAGCGATACCAATGCTGGTTTACTTATCTGTGAGATCGGAAAGTAAGCAATTTGGAGGAAGTCTTACGGCTTCAAGCTGTGTGGTGCAGTTGAAAATAACCTGTGCCCCTATGTGAGTGGGCGTCTGCCGGGTAAAAGTCTTTAACTTAGGTACGGCGACTAACAAATACGAACACGGCGAAATGTACTTCTTAATAAACTGACGCAACCGCGGTCACCAATAATATCTTCGAATTGCGGCAAGGGTTTTTTCAGTTGCAAAGTGTCCCATGTCGTCGTGGAACGTTCGAGTAACACGCGCCCTTAGTCCACTTGGTACAAAAAACAACAAATTATCATCTACTTCTCTATAAAGTCTATTATTCTCTACTACGTAGTCATCATTTGCGGAATCGTTAATATTTGCTTTAATTTCGACAACATGAGGGTCATCTTGCTGAAGTGTGGCCATCAAATCTTCGTCAAGATATTCTATCCGAAAAATATCTAAAGACGCAGGATTTATTTCATTTGCATCATTAACGCGATTCCTACTGAGAGTATCTACATGGACCATTTGTGTTCCTGGGCGGTGTTCCAAGTCAAACTCAAATTCCGAAAGCTTGAGCCGCCATCTCGCAATACGTAGAATGATGTCTATTTTCGTGGATGCTGTTTTTAATGCAGCACAATCGGTTACAACTATGAAAAATTTACCTAATATAAATGGCTTAAATTTTTCCAATGTTTCTACGATGGCTAAGCATTCTAACTCGTAGCTGTGATATTTACCTTCAAGACTTGTCGTTCGCCGGCTATAATATAAACGGGAAGTAGTTTATCATCAGATTCAAGTTGAAATTTAATCCCGGCGAGACCTACGGAGCTGGCGTCAGTATGCACTTCATGTCGTTTATTATTGTCATAAATAGCTAATATTTCACGTTGCATAACTTCTCCTTAAGTAATTCAAAAGACGTTTCCTATTCTTGTGACCAATTAAGCGGAATGTCTTCTTGTGAGTCGAGTAAGTGGTTCTGCATGTTCAGCAAACTTGAAGACAAACCGACGGAAATATGACGTTAAACCCATGAACTGTCTCAATTCATGTACATTTTTTGGTCGTGGAAAATCTCGTACGCAATTAATTTTTTTACTTCCTGGTTTTAAACCAGAAGCGTCAATCTCAAAGCCGAGGAAATCAATTTGTGTCAACATGAATTTGTATTTTGACAGCTTTAACGTAAGACCATATTCACTTATCTTTGTAAGAAATTTTTCAATTAATATTAAACTTTCTTCGATGGTTTCACTTACGATAATAACATCATCAGATAAGTAATGATATCGCCATCAAATTCACGAGCTTGAGTCATCATTCGTTGAAAAATGCTAGGCACATTGGCGAGACCAAAGGGCATTTTAAAAAATTCGTAGTGGCCGTCAGGTGTGACGAATGACGTAAATCGTTGACTTTTTTCTTCCACCGGTAGCTGATAGTATCCAGAAACCAAATCGAATGCAGTAAAAAACTTTTTACCAGCAAGACGCTGAACGCAGTCCTCTATATTGGGAAAAGGGAACCTATCCTTTACGGTTTTACTATTTAGACGCCGAACGTCAATACATATTCTGTTCTCATCAGTCCTTTTCTTTACAACAACTATCGGTGAAGCGTAGTATGACTGAGAGGGTTTGAAAATTTTAAGTTTTAATAGTTCGTCGATACGTGACTTAACTTGTTCCCGTTGGGACGGAGATAATCTATACGGTCTATAGAATACCGGTTCCAAATTAGGCAACTCGATTTTCATAAATGCTTTTGTAGTCGTACCAATTTCATCCATACTCAACGCGAAACAATGTCTATTATTTAAAATCAATTGTTTAATTTTGGATTTGTAGTTATCGTCGATTTGTTTATTTATACAAGAATCAAAAATTATTTCATTTATCTCTTCGAATTTTGTATCGTCGCATATACGATTTATTTCTTTACACTTAAAGTTAATATTATCATTAAGAAGTTCATAATCGCCATAAGTATTAATAAAACTATTTGAAAACGTTTGTTCTGTATCAGAAAATAATTCTTCATTTAATTCCAAAATAAAACTATCATGACATTTGTCATGCTCACATTTACTGTCATCAGCGATTTCATGTTTAAGCGAGAGGGCAGCACCAATATCACAAACGTCAAAATTTTCTTTTGAAACAGACTCGGTGCCGATGGTAAGTGATTCATTTTTATTTTCCAGATAAATTACGTCTGCAAGCTGACTTTGTGGTAAACGCTCATTTGTAAAACAATTTTCTTGAGGGTCTTTAGTCCAATTTCCTTTGATTTTACAAATTGAATTCTCATCGAACTTTAAATCAATAGAGAGACATGAAGAATTACTGCTGTGTGGAAAAATATTCAAGTATTTTTTTGCTTTCACAACAACAACGTCGATCAATTACAGAGCGTTGTCTATTACAAGCGCTTCAACCTCGCCATTAAACTGATCTATTCTCAATTTAATCGCTATACTTTACCCAACGAATACGCGCAACCCTGACCGAATCCTTTCAATTTTACGCGATGATTAATAATATCTAATTGTAGTTCTTTCGCTATTGACGATGTTATTGTAATAACATCTGAGCCCAAGTCAATAAAAGCTCTTACTTTAGAACTATTTATTTCTACAATATTAATGTATTCTGACGAATCACATTCTACGCGTTTTATATTTTTCGAAGTTTCATTCTTTTCAGAATTTTTCTTTTTTTCAGGACAATCAATCTCGTAGTGTCCAAGTTGTTTGCACCAAGTGCACAAGTAGTTCAAGTTAATGGCTTTTTAACGTTTTTGTAAGAATCACAATTATTAGACAAGTAAGTCGATGAGTAACAATTATAACAACGGGGAATATCCCGACGTGTATTGAAATTAGTTTCATATTTATTAGAATTGACAGTAGTTGTGGTCACGACACTCTCGTAGGATTTAACTGCATTTATCAATTGATTTATATTTTGTATGTTCAGTAAACCTAAGGTACATTTCATTTTCTCATCTGACGGAGAACTTAAACCAGATATTATGTATTTAATAACAAACCTATCTTCTAAACTAATTTCGGAAGCTGTTATACGCATGAGATAAATAAATTCTAAGACTGTTTCTGTGGATTTTCTTTTCGAATTATTTAACGGTGCGTGTACGTCAGTTACATCACGAACAGAATCAAATTCATGTAACAGAGATTCGCGTAAACGGTACCAATCAATATTTTGACTAGAAATTGTGTCATAAAAATCCGCGGCTACACCTTTTAAATTTTTAATAACCGAGTACATTATAACTTTATCAGGTACATCGTAAATGTTTTGGATTTGGTCAACGGATTCAATCCATTTTCTAATTGACATGCATTCACGATTTGTTGTATCGAAGTTAGTAAATAAAAAAGTAAATAAATCGGTTATATCCCGAGGAGCTAAATCAAAACGATTCTCATTCTTACCTTCACGAGAGTCGGCGCCCAGCTTCGCATACGACTGTTGTGCATTCACATGACAAAAATTTTTCACATTTGTTTGATGTTGTAGATTAGGCTGATTAAATTCTGCGAGTTGTGGAACAGGTTGATAATACGTATGATACATTGTGGCTTGTTGCTGTGATGGAAAATTCGACTTCTGTTTATTTGTTTTGAAATGTATTGGCTGGTTGTTAATTTCGTTGGCAATCGGTTGGTGTTCTGTAATTTTGAACATTGGAACACGATTTTCCGACTGTGGCTGCGGAATAGGATATCCTTGAGGAATATATTGATCGTTCGATAAATGCGGCGTCATGACATGATTTCTGTGGTCATTTATTCGTAATGGATTTATAAAATTACTCGGTGGCTGATAATTATGTTGGAAATTGTTTGAAGGCTCCGTATTTTGCTGTTGTATGTTTGATGGTAAATTATTGTGTAAACTATATGCAAAATTTGGATGACGATACGACTGATCAAATTGGCTGCCCTAATTTATTCGACGATGAGAATTTTCAACATCATCCAATGTCATCCATGACGCAATGCTTATAAAATCATCCTGATTAACTTGACTGGATCGATTAGACATTGTAACATTTAATAGTGATGTTATTACGACGGAAATTTTTGTTTTATTTATTTTATAAATAAATTTCGGTTCAGGATGCTTCGGGGAACTGGAGTGAGCTTATTATCCCACTTCTGAATTATAACAGGGTTAATTGAAAACAGTTTCAAAACGCTGGACTAAATTTAACCTCAATTATTTATTATTTATTCTTCACATTATTTACACGTTTTTACTACGACGAGAAGCTAGTTACAATAATATTAGTAATAATTATATCTTCATCTGGTGGCGACCACCCAACCTAAAAACAACTACGTCATTCAAATAAAATAATTACAATAAACTAATATCAGATGGCACCATTACAAATTTTTAAATTAATTCAATTATAATGTTACATTTGTAGGGTTAAATTATCGTTAAACCCCTTGCTGGCTTACTAACGTACGTCTTATTTATCGGCCGTAATTACGACTTTCTATGCTGGCTATGATGTATAATGTGGTTATTTTTAGAACTTTCACAGAGAGCTTGACATGTAGACCGATCAAATCCTTGTTATCTTTAGTTACAATTGTGCAAGTTGTATTCAACACTCAATAGAGAAGCAAAGATGATGATGTAAAGATCATTGAGTTAATAATTAGATCGTGTTCCTAAAGTGGTGTAGTTGGTTTGATTATTTTAACAATTACGGCGAATAAACAAGCAAAAATAACAACACTTAATACTTTTATATTTAATTTATTCATATATTATTATAATTAATAGTTCACATAACTTTCCTTAACCAACTCTCTGTATTGAATACTTAAAACAAAAACTAGAACCAAAAATAATGTTTTAACAACAGCTCACTGCGATCGATAATAATTCAGAATAAATCAATGGGTTACTGAGTTTACATTATGTTTACAGGTTGGCATTAGATAGTAACGACTACAACTCGGCCGTCCTGCCATTTTAATCGTCCCGATTAAATTACTTAATTTTTATTTCAAATCAATAATAGTTTACTAGTTGTTAAAATAATTATTCTGAATAATATAATATTTAAAATAAAATTAATAAATTTTAACAAATTGTTTTTTATATAATTATAATAAATTAATTTTCTACTATCGAATAATAAAACAAATTCATAAAACAAATTTCAAACATTTGCTGCAATACAGTTTTAAATGGCTTGATTAATATAATATTTATAATTTTCCGGTTTTAAAGCAATCAGAGAATAATATTATTTTAGTTAAAATATTGATTTCAAGTACTTATTAGGATACTGATACACAAGGAATAATGATACATACGTCCAAATAATAATTGTAAGAATAACAGGAATAATTCAATAGGAATAATTTATATTTGAATAATATAATATGAATAACTGGAATAATATACACTAATAAATAACATACATATATGAATAATTTAATAAGAATAATAGGAAAAATTGGAATAATTGGCATAATTGGAATAATTGGTATAATTGGAGTAATTGGCATAATTAGAATAATTGGAATAATTGTCATAATTAGAATTATAGACATAATGGGAATAATTGGCATAATTGGAATAATTAGAATAATTGGAATAATTGGTATAATTGGAATAATTGGTATAATTGGAATAATTGGAATAACTGGCATAATTAGAATAATTGGAATAATTGTCATAATTAGAATTATAGTCATAATGGGAATAATTGGCATAATTGGAATAATGAGAATAATTGGAATAATTGGTATAATTGGAATAATTGGAATAATTGGCATAATTGGAATAATTGGTATAATTGGAGTAATTGGCATAACTAGAATAATTGGAATAATTGTCATAATTAGAATTATAGACATAATAGGAATAATTGGCATAATTGGAATAATTAGAATAATTGGTATAATTGGAATAATTGGAATAATTGGCATAATTAGAATAATTGGAATAATTATCATAATTAGAATAATTGGAATAATTGGAATAATTGGTTTAATTGGAATAATTGAAATAATTGCTATAATTAGAATAATCGGCATAATTAGAATAATTGACTTAGAATAATTGGCATAATTAAAATGATTGGAATAATTAACATAATTGGAATAATTGCCATAATCAGAATTATAGACATAATAGGAATAATTGGCATAATTGGAATAATTGGCATAATTTGAGTAATTGGCATAATTGGAATAATTAGAATAATTGGAATAATTGTCATAATTAGAATTATAGACATAATGGGAATAATTGGCATAATTGGAATAATTAGAATAATTAGAATAATTGGAATAATTGGTATAATTGGAATAATTGGAATAATTGGAATAATTGGTATAATTGGAATAATTGGAATAATTGGAATAACTAGCATAATTAGAATAATTGGAATAATTGTCATAATTAGAATTATAGTCATAATGGGAATAATTGGCATAATTGGAATAATGAGAATAATTGGAATAATTGGTATAATTGGAATAATTGGAATAATTGGCATAATTGGAATAATTGGTATAATTGGAGTAATTGGCATAACTAGAATAATTGGAAAACAGTAAGGGGAATTACTTCGTTGAGTAATATTTGCAATAAATCGTTAACAATTTCTTGCCATTTTTCTTCTTCATAATACGAAAATCTCCTTGAAGATGAATTAAAATGTTCGTTTTTAGAAAGATTAATCTTTATAACATAATCAATTTTTAAGAAATTATTATTTCCTGATTCTAAATAGTTTTTAAAATAGAGTGAAATTTGTTTTTGTGAATTATATTTAAAACGGGATTTAATTTTAAATTAATATTAATATCCTCGTTTTATCTAAATAATCTATCAACATTACCAAAACCATCAATAATAAAATCAACCAATTCTTCATCACTAATTTCAAGGCAACCTGATAAAATAATTTTGTCATAATAATATTCGCTAAATTTTTCAATTGAATTCCACGAACGCTGTTCAAACTTCCGTCTTGATTCTAATAAATTTGGACGATTATCAAAAATTTTGTGCATTTGATCTAACAATTCCAATAAACATAACTTTAAATAATCCCTTTGAAGAAATTCCATATTAATTTGATCAGTATTGTAAAATTTTTCTTCATCATTTACGTCAAATAAAACATTAGTACCATCAAGATTTATAGGCCTTTTGTTTTGTCAGCTTCATAAATTAAAATCCTTCACAAATTAATTCTGCTCATGTACCATCTACATCTAAATTCCTCGTAGCACATTCATGAATTTCTTTTCTTTAACCATTTAAATTTTTTCAAAACTTTCCATATTTTAAAACAAAGATTGTTTTTTTTAAATAATAAATGAAAAATTTATAATACATACATTGTTTTGTTTTAAACAAAAAAAAAATCCAGAACTTTTCAACCACATTAAGAATTTGCAAAGAAAAAAAATTTCTTGATCTTAATCTTTCTTGATTCTTATCCCACTTCTGAAACTGTAGTTGGTTTGATTATTTTAACAATTACGGCGAATAAACAAGCAAAAATAACAACACTTAATACTTTTATATTTAATTTATTCATATATTATTATAATTAATAGTTCACATAACTTTCCTTAACCAACTCTCTGTATTGAATACTTAAAACAAAAACTAGAACCAAAAATAATGTTTTAACAACAGCTCACTGCGATCGATAATAATTCAGAATAAATCAATGGGTTACTGAGTTTACATTATGTTTACAGGTTGGCATTAGATAGTAACGACTACAGTGGGCTGCTCCGTTTTGTACTGGAAATAGGATCGTTTCATAAATTCAATTTTTATTTCTGTTTAAGAATAATATAATGAAAAAAACTACACCTCTGTTCTAATTTGTATTTTTGCCCGGCTAATTGTGGCGGTAGAGCATGAGACTTTTACCTCAGAGTCGTGGGTTCGAGTTCTACGTTGGGCGCCATTTTGTAACATATTAATGTTTGTTGAAATTGACGAATGCTAGTTCCAAGAAGAAAGTGTGATTCAGACTGCTTGGTAGTTTGTCTTAGGGTACATCACATTATTTACAGGTAAAAGTAGGCAACAGATCTTGTAATTGACCTTACTGTTTGTATAAGCCTGACACGTACCAAGCTGTTGACCTTCCAAGAGTGAGGGTAGCTATCTTATACCGGTTTACTTCTATAGGCGTAATATGCGGTAAATCGACTAGGTTTAATGTGCACACACTCCATGTTTCGATAAGATTTTTGTCAACACAAAAATCTTATACAAACATAGAATATATAACCCCCTACAAGATTCAGATTATAGACAACGTAAACCCTTTATTATTTTAAAATGTGCCAAATTCTAGGCATAGTCTTTGTTGTAGTCTGATACGAAGAGCATCAATTGTCATTGAAATGTTAAAATGTAATTAAAAAGATTTAAGCACTAAGATATTTGTCAAAACAGTTTTTTTGTCTATCTTCATTATGTTTTTTATTCACGTACTTGACTCTGTGTTTTGAAATCTTTTCTGTCGTTTTCGCTTTCCTACATCTTTTATATTTTTTGTTGCAATGAAATATAATTGCCGAAACGTGAAACGTTAAAAATTGTTCTGGCTAAGGTTTGATTTTTCTGAAAATTTAACTTATGAGAACACCATTTTCAAATTAATTTTGATTTCTATAAAAAGCTATTTAATTTTAGATGACTATATCATCAAAAGTTATAATCATCTTTAAAAATAAAGCAAATAAAATCAAAAACTAATTTAAATCGAACAACTTTTATCAAATTCAATCTTAACCAAGGAAACACTCAAACAACCGTCATAAAAAAGTAAAACTTTTTCCAAAAAGAATCATAAAAGTTTTTCCTATTATAACCAACCAACATTTAACGGGAGCTATGAAAAAGATTTTTTTTTTATATCACTACGCATTGTATATGTATTTTTCATAATTCTAACCCTTTTTTTATTTATTTTTAATGAAACACTTTCCTATTCAATTTTTTTTTACGTCACTTTTTTTTGTTACCCTCAAGATGATCATAATCATTTTGCGGTTGTCAGTTTTTTCTTTATTTAAAGAAAGAGGAAATAAACTTTTACTGTGGAAAAAATGAAATGAAAGTGAAATATTTATGTTAATTTTAAAGAATGTTGGTAAGGTTAACGTAAAGCTAATGTCAAGATAATAGTATATTTCATTATGAGTTCTAGATGCTGTCTTTGTTATTGGAAATTGTGACAATCAAGAGACGAGTTTATCATTACCGATTGTCATATAATGTAAAACTTTGAAATGATTCTTCTTGAATAACCGTTATATGTTCTTTGGCTCTTCCATAAAAATTTATTCCCGTCTGTCCTCTATATTTAAAAGAACAATCAACCCATTTCTTTCATAAAAATCAGATTTATTTTGAGGATTAAGTGGTTATTATTGAAAATAATATTTGTAGTCTATTCGTTGCTATTTCCTTCAATTCTTCATAACCGCGTACAACTAATAGTCTATTTTCTTTCTCTATGTCTAATGTTTATTTTTATTTAAGACATATATTTAGAGAACGGTTCTTTTGTAAAGGATGTTAAGAAGAAGCTAATAAAACCACAAAGCAATATATGTCATTCAATAAAAATAACAAAAATGACGAAAAAAGATGAAAATAACAAAAAAAAAGAAAACCAATTTAATAACAACAAAACAGGGCAATTTGTAGAGTACAACAGAAAAAAACACATAAAATAAAAAACGAAGCTTTCAGGTATTCAACTACGAGCATATTTATTTTCGTAGCTTCTTTTATTTAACGACGATTGTAAGAAAAGAAAAAGAAAAACCGTGAAAGTTTGTTTTTATGTATGAAATCTCAGTTGAATAAAGATGAACAAAAAAATAAAAATAGCAAAAGAAAAATATCGTTAAATTACTTTTAAAAAGTATGTTTTAGTTCCTTAGCTCAAGTTTAACGATAAAAAAAAACATAATGTGTAAATGAAAAATGAGATGGTAGTTGAGAGACAATAATGACTTCAGTTGTTGTTACAAAAAAAAATCGTATTAAACTCTATCTTCAATTTTTCTTTTAAAGAAATAGAATTTGTTAATCAAACCGACAAGTTACTGAGACTATTTATACAAATTTAACATTTGTGAATTTTTGGGTTTAAATGATACTTTTACGCATGCAATGATACTTTTACGCATCTTATTCAAAGAGTCTAAATAATGAATATTTCATTTTTAGTGTGCTAAACATGTCTAACTATTTAATAAAAAAAAAAAAAAAATTGATCTATTTTGCTTCGATTTGAATAATATTTGTAATTCCTCACACAAATTGCTAGCATAGTGCGTTCTTTACGACATCTAAAGCCTATTTTTATTTAACGCACCTATGTTGGGGTGTTGCGGCCAAAAAATTTGTTTTTTATTAATTACAAAAATTTCAATAAAAGAGATTCGAAAAAATTAATTTTTTATAGATGGAAAATCGAATCGAGACGCCGATGGTGTGAACCCGACCTTTTTCTGATTTGTTTGAAACTTTGATAATCGTTAGAATAAAAAAAAAAAATTAATGTGTTTTTTTTTTTCAGTTTGACACAGGGTGGCTCGAAATTTCTTAAGAAATTTAAGGGCAATTAAAGATTAAAGTTTAATTGTGCTCGAGCGGGTTATTCGATTTGATTAATTTTTTTGTCTGAAAGGTTCTTTGTGTGGCTAAATTAAAACTGAAAAATTTCATGTAAAATAAGCAAAAAATTTTCAGTGTATTTTTATTGCGAACGCGAGGTAAACCACGACTACAATGGGAAACTGACGTACTAAACGACCTTAAAAAAATCGGCTGCCATGGTAATTATGTCGCTGAATGACCGTGGTGAATATTCAAAGCTGATTAGCCTGAACGCTTCTCAATGCTCTCGCAGTCCCGCATGAACGCCGTTAAAAAAAAAATAAATTTTTATTAAGTCTTACTTACTACCTTGTAATGAAGTGTCTTCTTCATTGGCGAACCAATGAAGCGCATAGCAGGTTGCGCACCTTGGAGATTTATAACGCCGATCGACTAGCTTTCAGTCTTTGTGGATTTGATAAGAATAATCCTGCTTTTTCAACACAAATACAGAAATGTACGCAATTTACGTGATAAGACAGAGATGGAAAGAATACAAGCGGGATAATGAGACTCTGGCGACCCTTTTTGCGAAAGAATCGCGAGCACCACGTTCAACCCACACATTCACTCCCATACGCCCACACTCCCACACTTCATGCACGCTCACACATCCTCCCCCACACCCACACACTCCCACGCACACTATCACCCATATCTACATCCATACCCACTTTCATACACATTTGCAACACTCCACCATCATTGGATAAGGTCAAAAATTAAAACTTCATGTTAATTATTTGGTTGATGATTTGTAAATTATATATAAACTCCATAAAAATTTTTCTCAGTTTCGATATTAATTGATAATTTAAGATTAGTTACGGCATCGTTATTTCGTGAAACTACCATTTTTGCTCCATAATATTTCAGTGATAGATTGTTGGTTTTAACTACGATATCGTGTCGATTATCTTCAATTTGAAGAGGTAAATTGGTCACCATATGTATTCCACCATCGTTCACCTTATTTTTGTTCTTTACTACACGGTTACGTTCCATTTTAATATCCAAATCCGCATCAGTCACCATCAAATCCATGTCATAGTTTAATTTTGTTAACACTTCCCTTAATTTACAAATACTTTTATTATAAAAAAATAAAGGTGTAATATTTCAGCCTACTGAGTCAGTTTCATTGACTATAATTCAGGAGTAGTTTTGTTTTTGGTTCTAATATCAGTAATATGTTATTATTTATAATGAATATATCTGGAATACCTTTAAATTGATTATTCCATAAAATTATTAATGGGTGTAGCCACATTGAGAATTATTATAACAATACCGGTAATAGCTAGAATGGAGGTGTCATTATAAGAAAACCATTTTGCAAGTTGCATTGCGTTTATTCAATAGGACCAACAAAATTCATCAATTTAAATATTTTCCGTCAATGACTTATTATTATCTGGAACCGAAAAATATGAGTCGGACTAAACATAACCGAGAAGGTAAGTTATTTCGCCAAACCCAAGAATCTTACTTTCCACACACTTCAGTGGAATTGATAATCCACCAAAAATAAAATAGAACAAACAAAAAAAAACTTTCATGGAACAACGAACATACGTATAGAGTCGGTTAACACTATTTAGCATATGACAAATAATACCATTAATTGTACACCGGAAATTATAATTACTCCAGAATTAATGATTCCCGTATAAGCCAGCTACACGTTGCCAAAAAAAAGATTATTAGGAATTGAGCAAGCAATTCCAAAATAGAAAATTTGATCTGTTATAATCATTTTTAATTTAATTTGTAGTGTCCCACACATACACACCCCATGCATTCACGCACACGCATCGACAATCACGCCCACATTCATCCATACATACACTCATTCATACATTTACTAAAAAAAATAATTAAAGACCACTCACCCCATGATTATATCCTGCCCAGCCTCAATGTCTTGACGTTCAGCACTCCATTATCGGTGGATCTTCCAGCATATAAATTATGATGCGATGAGTAGTGGTATAATCATAAGCATAGGTTGCGCCGCAAAATAAGGCGATTATTGACAAATTGTACTGATAATACGTAAATCAATGCAGCAATGTTGCACCATAAATGCTAGGTGATTAATAATAACTTGTATGGATGAGTTGTATAAATAATATCAAAATGTTGCGCCACAAAAACTAGGCGTTTGCAGAGAATTTGTATAACAATATAAAAATGTTGCGCCACAAAGTAAAGCGATTGTTGACAAATTGTGCTGATAAGATATACAAAAATGTTGCGCCACAAATACTAGGCGATTAAATTGTAGTAATAACTTGTATAAATAACAATAAAAATTTGCGTCACCAAATATCGAGGCGATTACGGATAAGCTGATTAATAATAATGTTGCGTTACAAAAATTAAGGCGAATACTAGCAAGATAACTAAACACAATAAAATGTTGCGCCACAAATACTATGCGATCACTGATAAATTGTATATTAATACAAAAATGTTGCACCACAAATACTATGCGATTACTGATAAATATAAAAATGTTGCACCACTTTATTTGTATTCTTCGGCTTGACAATATCCCCCCCCCCCACAAAATGCCAAAAAATAAATATAAAAAGACACTGGATTTTCCCCTTTGTATCACTCAAATTTTTTTGTACTTTTGTTTCATCCGGTTACAGATGATGACTCACGGATTATCTTGCGAATATAACCAGGTCAAACGGTGAATACAGTTCAGTGGTTGAATTATACTTTTGGTCATATACCGTAATCACACAATTAACACGCATGAACAAAAGAAATTCTTTTCTTTTGGCCTTTCTTTTTATTTTTAACATGCAAAGTTTACTTACGGTAAAACAAGTTTTTTATTTAGATTAATGTTACACAACTGTTCTAAACTATGACTATGAATTTCATCTTTATTTATATTTTATTATCATTCCTTAATTAAATTCGAACTAACATTCACAGCAAATAAATATTTAAAAAAAAAAAGAATTTTGGTTTAATTTAGAATATCACAACAATTTTTCTATTTTAATTCTAATTGACTGGACAATTATCACCGTGAAGACCAAAACAAACATTTTATCAAAACAAAAAACTTAATTAATTTTTTTTTATAGTACTAAACAAAATTGCATTTATAAATGGTGGATTTTTATAATAATATTTGCGGAACTCCCGAATAAAAACACTACAATCATTTTACGTCCACTCATTTAAAAAAAATATTAATTGCTAATTCATGCAAGTTGACATGTCAATCGTCCCAACCTGAATCCAATCAGAAAATTTGCAATTGACTAAGAGCGTTTTCACAAATGTGATTTTGTTTTTGGGTACAATACAAACATATAGATTTTTTTTCTAAATTTTGCTACGTAGATTGCACTTGCAATTGTTACTAATTGAACTAATTTTAAAAATTGAACTAATTAAAAATTGCACTACTTAAACCGAACTTAAATATAATATGAACAAGCATGAATGCAAAATTCACTTTTAATTTTGACATTCATGAGAAAAATGGCAGACATAAGAGGCCGCTATAGGAAAATACAGCGCTTTTATAGAAAACGAATTCAAAGACTTTTTTATTGACATCTCGAATTCATCTTTAACAATCGATTTCAATCGTAAATCGAGACATCTAACATAAAAAAATGATTTTTGGGAAATATATTGACCAATGTATTTGAAAATAAAAACTATCGAGCAATGTCCAGGTTCCAAGTTGTAGTATGACTATGGACATCAACCTAAAATATCAATCGGTTGGGGGGGAGGGGGGGGGGACATCTACAGGTCAATAGTTGTTAATCGAAGGAATTGAACTGCAAGGCTCGAATGTATATTATAATATCGGTTTATGACGTTTTACAACCAATGTTAAAATATCGGAATACAAGTGCGAGACTTCTATACACATAAATATATATAGATATATAGAAAGTAAAATCGATAATAATAAATATAACGGCTCTAGAACAATTACTATACCGATTGCCGGACACAGTCCCAAGATAGAAAATCAAATGGTTATATATACACAATTATCTCCGGTTTTTACTACATTAATATTACTACATTAATATACATAAATATAGATTATGGTTTGAGTTTAAGAATAAATTAACTAGTTTAGCGAAATTGTGCTTATGCGACGTATATTAGCTCAAAATCAGCGTATTCCACATAAAGAGAATTGAAAATCATTTGTTGGAAAACAGATACAAATGTTCTTTAGGTTTTTATTTAAATTTACATAACCAATCATGCATGGTTGTATTCCAGGTATGATAACATTCGTTTAATGAGTTAGTATAATATTTGGTAATCGAACATACGGTAATTTCCATAGTGATTGCCGGGTATAGTTTCAAAATAGGAAAAATCAATTGCTAAACATACACAACAACAATAATATATGGTTGTCATGGTTGTAGCTGACAAAAAAAATAGACTTATTATGTTTTAAAGAAAAAAAAAAACAAACGCAGAGGGACTACCAAGATAGTGTATTATACACGAAAAAAAATTATATGAGAAGAATAATTTTATGTAGCGGAGAGCTAAATTAATGGATGACTATAGAAAAACTGGTCACGAACAACGCGTAAAATGCAAAATTGTGATATATGAGGAAATAGAGATTATATGAATCGGGAGCCCTACCGCACTACGTCATCATACTCCAGTCTCTATAACAACAAAAGAAATTTGAATAAAATCGGTAAACTAGTTCTTAGTAAATGGCACAAAGTACAAAAAAATCAAACTAATAATATAATCAAATGCCTTTTTTTCAAAAACAATAAATAACGCATGTCTGTAATTTTAGTATGTTTTAAGTAAATAGTAAACCTTTAAAATATTAAAAAATGAAAGAAAACAAAAAGGAATTTTTTGAATAAACCATGCTTAAAGAATACAAATTAAAAAAAATCATCTAAATATAATTTTTTTTTGTCAGTGCAATATAAAGCCCCACGAAGTACCTTTCAAACAAAAAAAGTTACTCAAATCGAATAATCCGTTCGACCACAATTTAACTTTAATCTTTAATTGTCACTAAATTTCTTAAGAAATTTCGAGCCACCCTGTATCAAAACTAGTAAAAAAATAAAAAACACGTATTAATTTTTTTCGATGAACGATGTTTCGAACAAATCGAAAAAGGTCGGGTCCAAATTTCTTATTTTATTGGCATCTTGATTCGATTTTCCATCTATACTTACTCATTGAAGCATCTATCATTATGTATTAGATCAATTCGTTCAGCCACAGTTCAGCGTTAGTTTTAGATTAGTTTGAGTTGTTGTTTTATGACGTATTATGCATGTAGTCTTTCAAATGCATACTTAAATCGTCTATTTATTAACTCTGTGACGATAGACTTACAATCAAATTGAAAGGTAGAAAATACGAACAATTTTTTGTATATTTTCTTATAGAATTATTTACAGTACAAACACTAAAAACAACAAGAACTATTTACTTAATCTTGAATATATTACGAAAAAATTCTTGAACATAACTCAGTATTTACATAAAAATTATGTAAAGTGACGAAATAGATTTTATATTGTATTTATTTACACTTATTTATATTCGCTTTATTTACTGTTTGAACGCATAAAAGCAGTAAAACGGAAAATATATAATGAGCTATTTCAAATTCTTGTGTTCCCATTTTCCAATCAATTTGACTTTAAATCCAAGAAAAAAAAAACAAATAAAATATATATTCTTTTACTAATAAAAACTGCTTTCCAGAACTTATGTCTGATAGTGTCGGACAATTTGATGGCTGTGTTCCTCTTTTCTTATTACGGCAAATAATTAATCTTGAAAGATTGTGCTTCATTTAGCAAATAAAGAAAATGTCAGATTCTAATTGGGTATATTAAGTAGAGGTTGTAGAGCTATTATTGGTCCGAGAACTTTATCACTTCATAATTTAAAATTAGTTAATTAATTAAATTTATTTTGTTAGAAGTTTTTTTGGTGTGACAGGTTATTTTGAGTAGGTTTTGGACTTTTAGTCTTAAGTTTTGTACGACTTGCCCATTTTTTAGAGCATGAGGCTTTTGATCACAGGGTTTCGGTCCCAACTTCTCTTTTTCTTTATGTTAAATGAAATCAATGGGCCTTCCCCTTCTGCCCTGCCCTGTACTGTTTGACTGTGACTGCGTTCCTAAGTGATATCCCCCAGCTCAGTACAATCAAATATGCACGCAAAGTATTCTTTGTACAAACGGATTAAACAAGCGAAGACAAAGAACAGGGACTGAGACGATCCCAACGACCGAAGAAATCGAGATCACCAAGCACAAAATAATATAACTACAATTATTACATTTAACAAATATTAGATAAATGTTTCACTCACCCCATGAATGGTCTCCGATCCGACTCTTTATACCTTATTAAGTTAATCGATTACATCTTCCCATATAAACACATTGTTGGCTAGACAATGTTTTAATATATGGTGGTCGATGTTGCACAACAAGCACAAATGGTTGATAATGTTGACCAATAAGTTTTCCACCAAGTTGTAGCAAATCTTTGATGGTGGTCGACACCTAAGTCTTACAAGTAAATGGCCATAGCAAGTTATTAACAGTGTTGACCAATGAAGTGTTACAATAAGCTGTCGACAATAATAATAACAGAAAAGCAATAATAAAAAAAAATCAAAAGAACAGTTGATCGTTTTCAAATAAAAAATATCGTTTTTTATAACAATGGCTATCTATAGGCATTAACTCGTTGATACTAGATGTTTGGCCTTTTATTTATATATAATAGTTTCTTCTGAGAGGCTGTCATTGAAATATCTCTGTTGAAAAAATAGCATATTCAAAACACTTTTAAAATATCCTATAACTACATTATTATTATAGATTTTAAACGATTTCGCTCTTGATCTATTATTATACTCGCTGTAACAATTGTTTCACCAATCCAAACTTCTTTCCTTTTGTTACTTTATAGATTGAACGAAAAATAGTTACAGCCATCTTTTGCACGCATTTTATTAATATTAATCATCAACTTACTTGTAAATAATAAAGGAATTATCATTAACCTTGCCAATATTTGAACTACCTAAAAAAAATCTTAGGTATACTTTGACTAATGTAGTCATATTATATGCATCAACACAACACGAAAGATATCGAAAGTTATTTTAACTGTGATAACGTCAGAGTTCGGTTCTTTTCTTTTTGTTTTAAATTGTAATGAAATCAATATTTGAAACAAAAAAGAAATATAAAATTTTATAAATTATTTTAGTTATCTAAACATATAACGATTCTAATTTAAGATATTAACTTAAACGATTTGTAATAAATTTGATTACAGTAATCACCATGGATCACAAACACACATAATTTATAATTTTTTTCTGTTTCTAATTTTTAAAGAAAATTTTTACCAATTTAACAAAAAAATTTCATTGGTATTCACTAACTAAACTGCATAAAACAAAAAAATACAAGTCAATATATTGTAACGAGTCTTCGTTGGTTCTTTTAGATTATTGAACAAACACGACAGTAAAAGACAGATCTTCAGTTAACAAAATCCCAAACTTTATTTATCAACCAAATTACAGCAGCTTCCGTTTTTCCTTACAATAAATTCCAGGGTCTCCAATTTATGTACAATAAACTTCACCGCTTTTCCACAATTTGAATCAATAATATTCGGAATCGTAAAATCTGTATTTACTATTCCACAAAGTTCAGATTCTTTCACTATTAGTACTCAGGCTCAAGTACCACCGATTATTCCTTATACTTTCGAATATTTGTAAAACACTTTTAATTGCAAAATTAATACTGACTATCTGATATTTTTGTTTGCTTATTTATATCGAAAAATAAATAAATCGAAACTTCTATAATCCACTAGAAATCAATACTACGTAGTCCGTACATCTGAAATAGGCCACACCTGTTTTCATTCATACTTGCATTTGTATTAGCGAACTCAAATTTAATTTATGCAAAATGTATTAGGTTACTCCTTTTAATTAATGTAAACATTTGTATAACAAATTTAATTTACATTAATTTATGCAATACGATTTGCAATACAAGTAAAAGATTGAAAAAGGAGTTAACTTTCAATTCATGAATGAGTAAATAAAATTAACCCATTCTGGACGAAGTTTATTACATTGCCCTCCATTTAGTTTTGTTCGTCCCGAACAATATCAGAGATCGCATTGGTGCTGTTACCTTGGTACGGTGCCAACCTTTGCAGATGTATCACTTTCATCTTGGTGCGGGGTCCCTTTTGTATGCGGTAGATAACATCATTAATTCGTTTGATTATTTTATATGGGCCTTCCCAATCTGGCTGCAGCTTGGGTGATCTTCCCTTAGTTCTTCTGGGGTTGTATAGCCATACCAATTTTCCTTCTTGAAAACCGCCACTATTTGCATTTATGTCGTACCTGGTTTTCATTTTGTCACTGGCAATCTTAATGTGGTCTCGAACCTGCTGATAGATTTTATTCATCTTCTCCCTTAGTTGTCCCACATAATCTGTTTTCGTGGATACCAGACCTCCAGGGATGCCAAACTCGATGTCACTAGGAAGATGTAGTTCTCTTCCGAACATGATATTCGCTGGCGTTTCACTTGTCGTATCGTGCACTGCGCTACGATAGGCCATCAAGAATAACGGAAGATCCTTGTCCCAATTTCTTTGGTTGGCTTCTACTACCTTTGACAAATGTTCTTCCATGGTTCGGTTGAATCGTTCTACCATGCCATCTGACTGCGGGTTCATAGGTGTAGTTCGTGTTTTTCTAATGCCGAGTGTTCTGCACAGCTCTTCCATCAGTTGAGATTCGAAATTCCTTCCCTGGTCGGTATGCAACTCGAGCGGTGTTCCATATCTGCAAACCCATTCATTGACTAATGTTTCCGCGACCGTAACTGCTTCCTGGTTCGGTATTGCATAAGCTTCCGGCCATTTTGTAAAGTAATCAATGACCACCATGATGTATTTGTTACCTTTTGTCGTTTCCGGAAATGGCCCCGCGATGTCTATAGCAATTCTCTCCATTGGGGCACCCACATTGTACTGTTGCATCTCTCCTCGAGTTCTAGTTTTTGGTCCTTTGCTCGCCGCACAAGTATCACATCGCCGACACCATTGCTCCACGTCGGTTCGATACCTTACCCAATAAAACCTCTCCCTTACCTTAACCAGGGTTTTATTGACTCCCAGGTGTCCTCCAGAAATACTTCCGTGCAGCTTTCCCAGTACCTCTTCCACTCGACTTGATGGCAACACCAGTTGTTCTAACACTTTCTTTCCATCAGCGGACTCCCATTTTCTTTTTAGTATCCCGTTATCCATCAATAGTGAGTCCCATTGCGCCCAGTAGCATTTCACCTCCGTACTTAAAGGTGCTACCTCTTTCCACTCCGGTCGCCTTCCCCCAGTTTTCCATTTCAAAATTGGAGCCATAGCTGGATCTTCTAGCTGCTGTCTTTTCATTGCCTCGGTACACCAATCTTCAGGAGTTTGGAACTTGATTTGGTTCACTTTCATTGCCTCGTTTCCCTCAGTTCTGCTATATGACTTGCGCTCCTCAACACAGGGTCTTCTTGAAAGATCTTCAGCGTTACCATGTATCCTTCTCTTCCGGTGTTCAACGCGGCAATCTCCTTCCTTTTTGACATTTGCCTCCTTTCTCTCAGTCCTGCTATATGACTTGCGCTCCTCAACACAGGGTCTTCTTGAAAGATCTTCAGCGTTACAACGTATCCTTCTCTTCCGGTGTTCAACGCGGCAATCTCCTTCCTTTTTGACATCCACTTGCTTGTTTGAAAGGTTCATCAACCGGCCTGGAACTACTCCTTCTTTTGCTGCTACTCGTGTTTTGCATTCTTGTCTGATGTGCCCTAACTGCCCACAATTCCAGCATCTTACTCTGCTAGATCTTCTTCGTTGATTTCGTTCAGGCTTATCTTCCAACTTTTTGACATGCATTATCACTTCATCAAGCGCTGCTTTTAGTGGCTCTTCACAAACTTCCGTCTTACGTACTCTATCTAAGGCAAGCGCTCTTTTTCCAGCTTCCATTTGTAGGGCCAATGCTAAGACTTCCGCAGGTACTTTCTTTCTGCTCAGATAAAGCTGATTTCTCATTTGTACATCTCGAAGAGCATTGATAAATGTATCAGCTGCCAGCTCATCTCGATGTTCAGCGTTATAGTTCGGGTATGACAGATTAACCAGTCTCACAATGTCAGCCTCTAATTCTTGCAAAGTTTCGCTGACTCCCTGTTTTCGTGTCTTGAGCTGCATGCGATGGAGAGCTTGCATATGACTTTCCCCGAATCTTACTTCTAAGGCCTCCATAATCTTGCTGTAATCACGTTCTGTCGCTGATAGTGTCTGCAAAATTTCAGCAGCAGGCCCCTTCAATGCCAATATAAGCGCGTTTGCTTTTTGCTGGTGCTCAACCCCAGTTGTTGCTATCTCAAATTGCATCTTAAATATCTGATACGATGTAGATCCATCAAATGCGGGTGTTTTTACTCTAGCTGGGGCTGAAGTAGTTAATGGATTGATCATGTTACCTGACCTCACTTGTGCTATTTCTTGGCGGAATTCACTCGAAAGTTTGCGTAATTTCTCTTGTTCTTCGGTAACTGTCCGCAGCTCCCTTTCCATGTTGTTGATTTTAACCTCTGCACTGGATATACGTGACTCAATTACTTCACGTAGACTTTCTTGCTTTGCCATCATATCAGCAAATTGTTGTCGTTGCTCTACTTTTTGTTCTGCTGCCTGTTTCTCTTGTCGAGCCATCATATCAGCAAGTTGTTGTTGTTGCTCTAATTTTTGTTCTGCTGCCAGTTTCTCTTGTCGGGCCATCATTTCTTTCATCAACATCATCATCGGATCAATTGCTGGGGCATTCTGGACAGGAGCTTCCTCCGGCTCTACCTCTATGACCTCTGTGCTTTGGCCTGCTTCTTCTAAAACTTTACGCAGCCGAAATGCAAGTTCTGCCTTCGTTCCGTGGATTGGAGCATTCCTTTTCTTCAACTCATCCTTCAGCTGGGTCTGGCTGAGATCACTAATATTTACTGTCTTGACCATTGTTTCAATAATCCCACTTCTGACACCACTGTAACGACTCTTCGTTGGTTCTTTTAGATTATTGAACAAACACGACAGTAAAAGACAGATCTTCAGTTAACAAAATCCCAAACTTTATTTATCAACCAAATTACAGCAGCTTCCGTTTTTCCTTACAATAAATTCCAGGGTCTCCAATTTATGTACAATAAACTTCACCGCTTTTCCACAATTTGAATCAATAATATTCGGAATCGTAAAATCTGTATTTACTATTCCACAAAGTTCAGATTCTTTCACTATTAGTACTCAGGCTCAAGTACCACCGATTATTCCTTATACTTTCGAATATTTGTAAAACACTTTTAATTGCAAAATTAATACTGACTATCTGATATTTTTGTTTGCTTATTTATATCGAAAAATAAATAAATCGAAACTTCTATAATCCACTAGAAATCAATACTACGTAGTCCGTACATCTGAAATAGGCCACACCTGTTTTCATTCATACTTGCATTTGTATTAGCGAACTCAAATTTAATTTATGCAAAATGTATTAGGTTACTCCTTTTAATTAATGTAAACATTTGTATAACAAATTTAATTTACATTAATTTATGCAATACGATTTGCAATACAAGTAAAAGATTGAAAAAGGAGTTAACTTTCAATTCATGAATGAGTAAATAAAATTAACCCATTCTGGACGAAGTTTATTACAATATAAACAAATTTTATGAACCAATAATATAACAAAATGAGACAGCAATCGAAAAAAAGAAATATTGCAAGCTGGGTTGAAAAATAAATGAGAAAAACGGTAAGTTGTATTGAATGTGTTGGTTCATATATAATGAAGTTGTTTAGAGAAATGAATTTTTTGTTTACGGAGTAAACAGCTTATCAAATCACGCTGCTCTGTGCAGTTTATACGATTATTGGTTAGATTTTGCTAGTCAACATCAATATTCATGTTGAACAATTATGGAAAATATCATTGAAGATTTTGTCTAAAGAAAATACCACCGATGCTCTTTACTTGCTTTCCATGAGCTCAAGCAATTATGTGAAACGTTCCGTATCCTTCTCCAATTGGTTTATTGATCTAACTATTATTATTCGGGATTAGATTTTGGTTGGATTATGTTTTAGTCTCAACGTTCATTGTTTGGTGAACTTGTACTGTTACTATAGAAAATAATATAGAAGGCTCTTTTTTTTTAAAGCCGAGGAAGAAAATAACCACTGAACACGTCCAATCGAATTGACGAAATCGATTAAATTTTGGTAACCTACCCCAATTAAATTAATTTATACTATTGTATATTATAATTTTTTTTTCATTTGTTAATCACCAAAGTGCGCAATATTGAAATTCTTTAGATGGTTGAATTCATTTTTTAAAAATTTCATAACTTAGAAAGTTAAGCGAAATTGCACTGAACACACACTTCGATTCTGAATTCTGTAAGACGTTGGAAGAGAATACGAAGTTTTACGATATGTGCGGACTGTGATAGACTTGCCACCAATATATCGTCGATGTAAGCGAAAACAAAATGCAACCCAATTCCAAGCTGAAGTTTGAACTTATAGTCGATTCTGCCTCTGATTTAAAAAAATGGTGTGAAACCTCTTCAGGAACGAACATACCATATATTCCTGAATTGCGTTTGAGAGTATTCCAGAAATTTCACGATTTATTACATCCAGGAGTATATGCCTCTCTTAAACTGGTCTCGACAAAAGATTTCTGGGCTTCTATGAATCTACATGTAGATCTCGTTGGACTATTACCACCGTCCAACGGCTGCACATGTATATTGACTATAATTGATAGGTTTATGAGATGACCCGAGGCTATTCCGCTAAAAATAATTTTATTTCCATTTATTTCGTTTTCAATAATTTTTCTACATTTAATATTTATATTAAAATTTTTTACTTCCGTTTTACTTTTTCTTAATTCTAATTTAAAAAATCTGTTTAAAACACATAATTAGAACTACTACAATTGTATTATTATTTCTGTCCTAAAATCAATGCCGCCAATAGAGAAAACAAGTTGTAAAGTTGTTACTTATTATCTAAGAGAAGCAAGTCACTTGCAAGGACTTAGGGGAGAGAGAAAGGGGATCACAGAACAAACTTTAATATGAAACTTCAATATCTTATTTGTCTCATTCGATTTTAAGAAACAAGCTTTCTAGACGTCTGAAAGCTTTTGAGAAAAATGGAAAAAGTGGAAGCGATGGTATTTTTAATTGTTTTGGATAAACTGTTTATGCTTTTTATTTTGTTACTATTAATATTACTATAATTTTATAATTTTAATATTGTAATGAAGTGCTTTCTCATCAAAGGATGAGAATGGCATAGTAGGATGCGTACTTAGATTTTTTTAACGCCGTAACGACTAAGGCTCAGTCATCGTGGATTTGAGATGTTATAAACCTGCTGCTTCAGCACAAATGCAGAAATGTACGCAATTTACGTGAATATTCGGAAATGGAAAAAAAAATGCAAATGAGAAAATGAGACTCTGGTGACCCCTTTTTACGAAGGAACCGCGGTCAGCACGTTCAACCCCCACATTCACTCACATACGCTCACACACACACACACACACACACACACACACACACACACACACACACACACACACACACACACACACACACACACACACACACACACACACACACACACACACACACACACACACACACACACACACACACACACACACACACACACACACACACACACACACACACACACACACACACACACACACACACACACACACACACACACACACACACACACACACACACACACACACACACACACACACACACACACACACACACACACACACACACACACACACACACACACACACACACACACACACACACACACACACACACACACACACACACACACACACACACACACACACACACACACACACACACACACACACACACACACACACACACACACACACACACACACACACACACACACACACACACACACACACACACACACACACACACACACACACACACACACACACACACACACACACACACACACACACACACACACACACACACACACACACACACACACACACACACACACACACACACACACACACACACACACACACACACACACACACACACACACACACACACACACACACACACACACACACACACACACACACACACACACACACACACACACACACACACACACACACACACACACACACACACACACACACACACACACACACACACACACACACACACACACACACACACACACACACACACACACACACACACACACACACACACACACACACACACACACACACACACACACACACACACACACACACACTCATTCACACCCCTAAATCATAAGAATAAAAAAAGAAAAAAAATCAGTTTCACTCACCCCATGGTTATATCCTCCTGGCCTCCAAGTCCCAACTATCTCAGCCCTCCATCAGTAACAGTTGTATACAAATACTGTGATTAAGTTGCAGATACGTTGTAAAAGTTGACAATAATAATACAAATATTGTACAGTAATATGTTGTCAAACTTGACACGGATGATACAAATATTGTATAAAACTTCGTTGTGAAAGTTGAAACTGTGGTTGGAAATATTGTACCAAAAATTTGTTATAAAAAGTTGACAATGATGATACAAATCTTGTACAAAAAACACGTTGTAATAAGTGGCAATGATGATATAGATATTGTATAAAACTTCGTTGTGAAAGTTGAAACTGAGGTTGTAAATATTGTACCAAAAATTCGTTATAAAAATTTGACAGTGATGATACAAATCTTGTACAAAAATACGTTGTGATAAGTGGAAATGATGACATATATATATATATTGTATAAAACTTCGTTGTGAAAGTTGAAACTGAGGTTGTAAATATTGTACCAAAAATTCGTTATAAAAATTATAAAAATTAAAAACTTGTACAAAAATACGTTGTGACACTTGACAAAGATGATATAAATATTGTATAAGACTTCGTTGTGAAAGTTGATTGAAACTGGTGTTGTAAATAAGGTGCCAAAGATTCGTTGTAAAAGTTGTCAATGATGAGACAAATATTGTACAGTAATCCGTTGAAAAACTTGACAATGATGCTACAAATATTGTGTCAAAATACGTGGTAAAACTTGACAACGACGATACAAATATGGTACAAAAATAAGTTGTAACAGTTGACAAATGATGCAAATATTGTACAAAATGTCGTTGTAAAAGTTGAAATTGATGATATAAATATTATACACAAATACGTAGACAAAAAAAAGTTTATCCAGGATGATATTACTTATTGTGTAAAAATTCGTTGTAGAAGTTGACAATGATGATATAAATATTGTACCAAAAATACGTTGCAAGAGTTGTCAATTATGAGACAAATATTGTACAGTAATCCGTTGAAAAACTTGACAATGATGATACAAATATTGTGTAAAAATACGTGGTAAAATTTGACAATGATGATATAAGTAATATGTAAAAATAAGTTGTAACAGTTGACAAATGATGCAAATATTGTACAAAAAGTCGTAGTAATAGTTGAAATTGAGGATATAACTATTATACCAGAATTCGTGGTAAATGTAGACAGTAATGACATATGGATTGTACAGAAAAGTGTTGTAACCGTTGAAATTGCTGATATAAATATTGTACCAAGAATACGTTGTAGATGTTGACAGTAACGATATCAATATTGTACAGAAATATGTTGTAAAAGTTGAAAAATGATGATGTAAAGATTATACGCACATGCGGGGTAAAAGTTGACACTGATGATATAAATATTGTACAGAAATATGTTGTAACAGTTGACAATAATGGTACAAGTATGGTATAAAACTACGTTGCAAAAATTGGCAATGATGATTCAAATATTGTATAAAACTTCGTTGTAAATCGTTGACAATAATGATAAAAATAGCGTACAAAAATTGTTTCTTTGTCGAAACCAAACTGTTAGTTTTGTTGTAATACTTAACATTACAAAAAAAATAATTTTGCGAAACAAATTAATTCCGACACCCGGGTAAGAATTACCAATGAATTAGTATGAATTATACGTAAGTTTAATCGACTTTAGAATGCTTATGTATTACGAAACAACACTCCACAACAGTGTTACCGTGAAATACAGATCCATAACGGAAAGACAATTTGATAAAAATACCCATACAGGAAATCGAATGCATAACGAATGGTAGGATATTAATTTTTTTATTGCGACAATTGGACAAATACGCACAGCTGTTTTGAGGCTTGAAAACTTCGTTGTTTAAATACGGTTAGTGTTTAGAGAAGTCAGATTTCAGCAGTATGGTGAAATAAAGCGGATGAAAACGCAGTATGAATCAATATTAGGGGATTTCAAAATGAAATATTAATGTTTATATATATAAAAAAAACTATGGGTTACGGAGACTATAAGAAAATATGATTATCGATGGTGGATGGATGAGAAACTATTTCGAGCTACATATGTTAATCAAAATGACAACTAATGAATCAAAGACTATATTACACTACGTTCAGGCGTTGTCCCAGGCTATTCATTACAATATACTATACTTAAATACTATAATTTTGTTTCCTTTTTTTAAAGCGTTTTGCATAGTTCTGAGTTCTTTTATTACATATTTTGTTTTCACCTTCTTTCTCTTTTGTTTTTGTGGCATTTTCTTTGTTTTGTTTCCACCTTCTTTCTCTTTTGTTTTTGTGGCATTTTCTTGGACGAGTCAATTAAAAAATACAACGAAACATTTTCGACATGTAGTTTCATTTTTCCTTTCACAAGCTTCGTCTAGTGTTCTGATTTTTTCTTTTACAAGCTTCTTCTAGTTTTCTGATTTAACCATAGTAAGTTGTTTTATTTTGTTCTTTTTTATAGTGATCTATTTTTATAAAATCGTAAGGATTCTTTTATTTCATTTACCTTTCAAATATTGAATTGTTGATTTTATTTATTCAAGTTTCAAAATATTAGATACTAAAGATCCAACATAACCTAACAAATTATTTCTAAACTAGACCGATGAAAACTATTATAACTACCAACAATCTCCATGCTCCTTCAACAGAGATAACAATAAAAATGAATTGTAATGTAAAATTGGTTAGATTGTTCTCTGTGTTGTAAATACTATAAAGAACCAATAAAGGAACGAACGAAAGTGAAATTATTTTCTATTCACTTTTTTATTTGTTTGTCAATTTATATTGCCTTGTGGGTTATTTTCTTTATTGTATTTAAGATGTAATTTGACTTGAATTGATGGGGTTAAACTATGTTTTCTTATTATTTTGTATTATTACATTTTATTTAATTTAGAAAATTTATTATTACATTGCTTCCAAGAACTCTTCAAAATATATTATGTGAACAATTTTAATTAAATTTTTGTTTGTCTGTAATGACGCTCATCCAGGTGGAATTCTAGGAAAATGGTTTTGGAATGAAATTGAAGATATAAATTTAGGAAAGAAAACCATACATTTGGGCTTTGGCACATTTTTTTTTTTTAATCAGAAAAGGATATGAACCAATATTCTTATTAAATTACGGTTGTTCTTGATATTTTCTAATTTAGTTTTGATTTTAATGTTTGCATCTTTGTGGATTGTATTATTTACAGCTAGTTGTCTCGGGTTTCAATTTGTATAGTTCAACGCTCTACATATAATTGTTGGTTGTTGTGTATTCAGTAGGTTGTCTTAGATTTTTGATAAATGATTTTGCTTTTTGATTATTAGTTGACGTCGATTCCTGCGTCGTTCTGAATTTTTGTTCTTAGATGTCAATTCTGATTTTTGGTTCGTCGATCTTTATCTTTATGTTGTTTTTTTCTGGTTCCAAATTATTAACATCCTAGATTTTTGTTTTTGAATTTAGTTTTCTTTTTAAATAGTTCTATAGCTATATAGTTCTATTGTGGAGATTTGAACTTTTATAAGAAAAATATACGTGAATCCTGACCAAGGGAATCTCTTATTTTATCACTTAATATATATAAACTATGTAATAAATACATGACGAAAATAATTTAACAGAACAAAAATAAATTAACAAAAATTATATAAATCAAAATGCATAACCATAAGCTTACATTATTAAATTTTGAATGTTGATCCGCTGTAAATTGACATTTCACTTGTTCCAAACTATTATTAGGTGTATGAAGGGTTTTTATTTCGCCCCGAATTCGTTACCTTCACTTCGTTTTCTCAAAGTTTTAGTTTGGTTGAAATTTGGATGTTATTACGGTACGTATGGCTTTGCTTACCAATAACAACTCACTGTCTTTATAACAAATACTCTTCTCTAAGAGTTTGATTTTTTTTACCATGAAAGCTCCATGAAGTAGCGTAGGTTGTTAAACAGTGAGTAGTGCTTGTATTGTTATATTATAAACCAAAACCAGCTTGTATTGTTATATTATATAAAAACAGTTTCTCGACTCATTTCTTTCGTTGATGCAGCATCGAAAATATTTTTCCTTCGTGTGCACAATTTCTTACAATTTTTATTGTTCCATCAATTCGAATTCACTGAAATGATTTTCGTATGTACATATGTATAACCCACATCTCTTTCCATTCTTTTCTTTGAATATCAAAACCAACTTATTCACGTTTTGAATACAAAAATCTCCAACATAAGCTTATTTAATTTTGAAGAAACCAAAAAAATAACCAAACACAAAAAAAAATAAAATTTATCTTCAAAGATTCGAACATATTCCAGAATCAAATTAATTGTATGCACAAGACATAATTTAATTCTAAAGAATGAAAATATTGTTAGTTAATCTTGAAAAAACGGAAATTCAATGGGAATTACTGAAGAAAAAACATAAGGAGTAAAAGCTCTGAGTTAAGATGATGGTTTTAGCTCAAAATGCAGATAGAACCGATACGTATATGCTTTTGAATAAGAAATATTATAACAAGAATTGAAATTTTATTTGTAGAAAATTTATTGGAAAATTACGTGATTAAAAAAACATTAAATTTTACTATTTGGAAAAATTCTAATGATAATCGATTGAGAATGTGGCTTCTATATGGATCGATTCATGTTTTCTTTTAGTTATAATAAATATTGGTTTTATTTCAGTATTATTTGGTTTCGAAAAACTCATTATCCTATGCAGTTAACATATTCCTATTGGTTATTGGAAAAATAATGGTTGAGGTTGTTATAAAGTTTCAAATAAATAAACTTCAAAAGCTTACGGTTTCTAAAAAGTTGATAGTTTTAATTAATTGAATCCATATCAAACTTGTTCAAACGGAACAAAAATAAAAATCCTGTTTTTTCTCTTGACTTGTTACATTTCCACTCGCTACGTTTTATAAAGATATTTTTTAAGCTTGTTCCGTTTCATTATAACTATGCTAAAATAACTATTCCAATTAATCAGTATTCAACACCATATTTCCAATTTCCGTTGAAATTTTTTATCGAGAAAATTATGAAATGCAAAACTAAATTCCAGAAAGTTTCATTTAAATAATAGAAGATTTGAATGTTTAATAACAAAAGAGAACCTGAATCTAAACCATATTAACGAACTTTAGTTTTTTCCTATCCCAGAATAAAATGTGCTTGATGTAATTGAAAAACTAGATATATTTTTTTCAGATATAATGAATGGATCTGTGTTGAATTTGAGTTCTCTGAAAGTTAGCTCGTTAATTTTTTATAACAATTTGGATTGTTTCTGAATGCTAAAAACAAGAATAATTCAAATTCATTTAAAATAAAAAATTTAGTGACACATGGAACGATAGAAGAAGACAGCAACATCGTTCTAGTTACAAAAGAATAAAAGAAAATGCTACTAGACGGTTAGGGTTGTAGTGTTCCTTGCCCTTGTTTCCTGAAATTAAAGTGAATTAATGATGGTAAAATAATTGGAATGAGATACATACCTAATGTTCGGTCGAGACAACGTGATAAAAAAATCATGATTTTTCGAAGTACTATACGCAGCCATTTATCACGAAAAAAATCAGATTTTTTGCTGGTTTTAAATGTTAAAATGTTTTGAATTTAGGTGACAATAAAAGTATTTTATTTTGGTTGTTAACGCTTTTGGTTTTGTTTTGTTTATGCTTACATTTTAGTAATAACTATTCTTGATAAAATTGATTTGTGGTTTTCGAGCTAAATTAATCTTTTGTGTTGAAATTAATTGAAATAAAAGTGACCTATAAAGGTTGACATATAAATCCATCATTTTATCTTTTGAATGTTCGGTCCGGTTTGACATAATATTCAACGAAGTGAAGTTAGAAAAAACAAATTTGACATAAAATATCGTGATATTTATTATGATATTGCACGACCGAAGACTACCATAATTGTTACCAATTGTCATGTTATTTGTTTCTTTGATTGACATTTGCTGAAGTTGGCTGCGCACAGTGTTTTGATTTATTCTGATTTTAGTACGTGATTGTTTTAGCACATAATGGCGGTCACATGATGTATTTGGTGCATGACCGTCAAATTGAAAATCGTAACCTTCTTTTGCATTTTCGGCAGCCGTGGTGGTAGCATCAAAAGGAGTTGAAGTCAGAATTGATATTATTTTTTAGATTGTTTTAGTTTCCAGATAGAACAATGTTATTCATTAGTATATATTATTGTATTTTATAATTTTTATTAGTTTAGATTATTGGTGTTCTAATTTGTATTATTTTGTTATAGTTAAAATATTTCAAATACAAGATACAATAAAGGATTGGTTATATATTATAGAACATTAAAGGATATAGTTTTTTATTTACAAAGCCCTAAGGATGGAAACCATACTAAAACTATAGCGTCACCCTTTTCTCTAATTATAATACAAGTAACTAATAATCTGTGCGCAGCCCAGATTAAAGTTCGTCATCAAAACTTGATTCCCTACAACATCGTCGCACTGTTGCTGACCTGGTTGTTTTTTACAAATATCGTCATCAACAGAGCTCAGATGATATCAGCAGCATCATACCTCAAACTTATTCATACCGTTCCACTCGGCAATCGGCTAGCGCAATACACAACACCGCGCCCTTTATTTAAAAAAAAAAATAGCCAAAGTTAATGATTATGATGGTTCAAAACTATTCACGTACTATATATTATTATATAAATATAATTATTTTTTATTTAGTTAAATAGATGAAAAAATATCGTTTATGTTGGCGTAAAATTTTATTTAAAATTTTTTGTAGTTAGATTTATTACCATAAAGATATGCGTAAATGAAAATAATAATATTTATAACAAATAAAATATTTATAATATTGGTACGGTGATAAAAAAATCACATCAAAACACAACAACAAATGAATGTAATGCATATAATTGTTGTATTTATAGTCAAGGAACAGACAAAAATTATTTTTTATTTTATTTTAATAAACATTCCGGATTAAAGATGTTTAGATTAACGATCGATTTATCGATTTTTCTAGATTTAAAAGGATTGTACTTGAACAGGCTTTTTGAGACAGAAGCAATTAGTTTGATTTTAGACTGCGATGATGTTAAGTGAAATTAATTGTAAACAAAAAGCTGTATCGTGTAAAACCGTGTAAATAGAAAGTTTTTTTTAATTAGTTTTTGTAAATAAAGGTTTAAGTGTTATTTAATAGAAGCATTTTTTGTAATATTTTGGACGCTGTGTACTGGAAATTACTACAATAAACCGTTGTAACTTAGGAAGCTATTGGAAGAATATTCTAGCTGTATTATTTTCCTGTTGTTGTGAAACAATAAAATTGGGAAATACTAAATAAAACCTGGTGTTTTTGCTTATAAATCATTGATCTAATGCAGAAAGAGATTTTGGAAATACGTTAATCGCATTGAGAGTAGGGCCAATTTGAAGTAAGGGTGAAAAACTTAACATTGGTGACAACAGTGGGATTAATAAACTGTAAATAATGGTTTTCTTAAGTTAATTGAAGGCTCCAGAGCTAAAGAAGGAACGAGAACAACGTGGATTGTCAACAAGTGGAAATAAACCTGAATTGATGCTATGACTTCGAAAAGCGATGGAAACGACGGCAGATCAAAATAATTGGAACACTGAAAATGCAGTAGCTGCATTGATAGTTGCACTTAAGGGGGAAGCAGCTGAAGCACTACAGACGGTGCCAGAAAAGCAAAAGCTATGCTGAAGTGATGAGTACGTTGGAACGTATATATAGTAGCGACCACAAAAGGTCTTTTAAAGCGCAATGTAGAAAATCTTCAAGACTATTCCTCACCAGTGGAACGACTTGTTCATTTGGCACATTCAAATACTCCACCGTATTTTATGAAGAAAATGAAGATCGAGGACTTCATTGACGGTACCAAAGATTCGGATATCAGAATAAAAGTAATAACTACACCTAAGGCGACTTTCCATGAAACGATCGCGTAGTCGAATGCAATATAAGATGGTATAGAGGATGTGTATGCCATCTGGTGCAGAAAAAAGCAGAAACAAAAAAAAAGAATGTAGAGGGGAACATCAGAGCAGAGGTATGTGGGTATGTAATTGTGAAGGAAACATGGCACGGAATTGTAAGAAAAATGGGGAATCAGTGAGATCGTCGTCTTCTGTGAAGATCAGAGGAACCGAAGAAAAGAAACACGTAGGGTTCAAGAGCAGCAGAAGGAAAATGTCTGTGTTTGATATGTAGAAAATCGGGGCATGTCTCACAGGACTGCTGGAATAGGTAGCGTGAAAGATATTCGTCTCCTATTTAACTGAAGTCAATTGAAGGTAAAACTGTAAGGCCAGGAGGAGAATACTGTCTACATTCCAAATTCAAGAATGGTGAAAGGTGAATGGTAAATGGTGAAATTTTAGATATCGAAGGACAAACTGAAGGCTAAGGTTGCTATATGACACTGGATACAGGTTTAGCTCGGAGGTGTTTTGGAGCCATCAGATGGATTACGGCAAACGGTAACTAGAGAATGTGCTAACATGGAAAAAGGATCCCTGAAATAAAGTTAGGGAGCAACTACTATCAACAAAATGTGCTAGCGGTAGACATTATGGATGAAGTCATTTTGGGAATGGACTTCATGAAGGCGAAGGGATTCATTTTCGATTTTGGATGTGAGGTCCTTAAAATTAATAATGTTGAAATTTCACTACTGTTAAATTTCAAACTAAAATGAGTTGCAGGTGAAAACACGGCAAATGGGAATGGTTCAGGCATGCGGCAGGGTGAAAAACGAAATGGGAAAAAATTAGAAGAACTTCAAAATAATGAGAAACTAGAGTGATCAAGGTGGGTTGAGAAGGAACAAAGTGATAGCAAAGGACTTAGAAAAAAACATGTTTTAATTCTTAACAGGATTAGAAATAGGAAATAAAATATTTTGTATTCAACAATTGGAGGAGACATCTAGATCCTGTTTGAGACGAACATGCTTAAGGGGAAGATATTGTTACGGTTATATCCAAATCATAACAAAACACTACAACAAATGAATAAAAAATAAGGAACATTCTGGATTAAAGATGTTTAGAATAACGATCGATTTTTCTAGATTCAAAGGGATAGTATTTAAACAGTTTTTTCAGATAGGAGTAATTGTTTTTATTTTAGACGGCGATGATTTAAGTGAAATTAATTGTAAACAAAACACTGCTAGAAGTATTATGTGTATTATTTTAGATGCTGTGTACTGGATATTTCTACAATGAGCCGTTGTAGTTTCAGAAGCTTTTAGAAGAATATTCTTGATAGAAATATTGTTGCTGTATTGTTTTCGTGATGTTGCGAAACAATAAAGTTGTGGAAAACTTAATAAAACTTGGTGATTAGTAAATCAGTGATCGAATCCAGAAGGAGATTTGGGAAATACGTTAATCAAATTGAGAGTAAGGCCAATTCGAAGGAAGGTTGAAAAACGTGGTTGAAAACGGGTCTACCTACTGGCAACGAAATACAAAACACAATTGTATTCATTCACAATTTCCCTTATACAATATTTTACTCACTATTCAATATGTAATATTGTTTCCAATAAAAAGGGTCACGAAAGAAAAATAAACATTAAATAAAATACATGCACAATAATGACGTCGATTTTTCTCAGAATTTTTTCAAGTTTCCTTTATAAAGAAATTTTGGATTTACTTGGAATATTAGAAAAATTAAGCCGAATTATATTTAAGGAATTCCTTTTGTAGAAAGAGATATATGCAGTTCAAATTAGACTGCGAAAGTGTAAATAATTCAAATTAAAATTGTGTTAAGTGATATTTAATTGTAAATAAAGTTACAATAATTTTAAGCAAAGAAATGGTTTACTTTTTAATATATTCAAAAAAACTAAAGAATTTCGTAACCTTAGGAGGTTACTTATATTTTCAGAACAACGCCAATTCTGTGCTCTAGAAAAACGCCTTATCACAAGGGAGGCAACGCGTATTCACTGGCCCATATGGTTCCGATTAGTCTTACATATGTACTAATCGATCCTATTATCTCACCACTGCGTCTTTGAGGGCCAAAGCACTACAACAAAACCTCTTTGGACGATTGCCTTTTGGTTCGTCTAACAATTCAGCAAGATGTATTTTCGTTACTACTTCGTTTTATGAAACATCCATTTGCGTTTTGCGGAGATTTTGCCAAGATGTTTCAGCAAATATTTGTTCGGGAAGTTCAAACAGATCTAGTCACACATGGTACAGCGTGTGTGCCTTTCTTGGCAACACGCACCTTAAAACAGAAATTGATGAACAAACTAAATTTCTTTAGCATGATTTCTATGTTGATGATGTTTTTCAAGTTCCTTCCTTGACGAAGCTTTTAAACTTAAAACTGGTCTTACAGACTTACTTCAACTAGGTGGTTTTGAACTACGTAAGCTCGTTTCCAATGTCGACAATCTGGCGGACACTCTGTAGATCACCGATACTATCTGAAATCTGTCAGCTTTTTTACCCTTGTGGTGTGTGTGTGTGTGTGTGTGTGTGTGTGTGTGTGTGTGTGTGTGTGTGTGTGTGTGTGTGTGTGTGTGTGTGTGTGTGTGTGTGTGTGTGTGTGTGTGTGTGTGTGTGTGTGTGTGTGTGTGTGTGTGTGTGTGTGTGTGTGTGTGTGTGTGTGTGTGTGTGTGTGTGTGTGTGTGTGTGTGTGTGTGTGTGTGTGTGTGTGTGTGTGTGTGTGTGTGTGTGTGTGTGTGTGTGTTTGTGCCAATTATTATAACTTCGAAGCTCTTTATCCAAGCAATTTAGATGAAACTAAACATCTGAAATTCTCCGTAAGTGGGCACTTTTTAAACAAGAATTGAAGTGTGAAACAAGCATCAGTTCCTGGACTCTTGGTTGACCCAACTAAGGTTACGAAATTCTTTAGTTTTTTTGAATATATTAAAAAGTAAACCATTTCTTTGCTTAAAATTATTGTAACTTTATTTACAATTAAATATCACTTAACACAATTTTAATTTGAATTATTTACACTTTCGCAGTCTAATTTGAACTGCATATATCTCTTTCTACAAAAGGAATTCCTTAAATATAATTCGGCTTAATTTTTCTAATATTCCAAGTAAATCCAAAATTTCTTTATAAAGGAAACTTGAAAAAATTCTGAGAAAAATCGACGTCATTATTGTGCATGTATTTTATTTAATGTTTATTTTTCTTTCGTGACCCTTTTTATTGGAAACAATATTACATATTGAATAGTGAGTAAAATATTGTATAAGGGAAATTGTGAATGAATACAATTGTGTTTTGTATTTCGTTGCCAGTAGGTAGACCCGTTTTCAACCACGTTTTTCAACCTTCCTTCGAATTGGCCTTACTCTCAATTTGATTAACGTATTTCCCAAATCTCCTTCTGGATTCGATCACTGATTTACTAATCACCAAGTTTTATTAAGTTTTCCACAACTTTATTGTTTCGCAACATCACGAAAACAATACAGCAACAATATTTCTATCAAGAATATTCTTCTAAAAGCTTCTGAAACTACAACGGCTCATTGTAGAAATATCCAGTACACAGCATCTAAAATAATACACATAATACTTCTAGCAGTGTTTTGTTTACAATTAATTTCACTTAAATCATCGCCGTCTAAAATAAAAACAATTACTCCTATCTGAAAAAACTGTTTAAATATTGACTCCTGAGTCAATATTTGATTTTGTCGGAAGTGCTACTGAATATCGGCCATTTTTTAAACGCGAGACATTCGACATATAATATTCTTTACAGAACGTTGCTTCATGGGACCAAAGAGGATTGGAGAAACGACTTTTCAATTCCCAGAACTTCTTAAGTGAATCTTCGAGTGATTTTATGCTGCACATAGCATTTTTTTGAATGGATCAGATCAATAAACACGTCTCGGAATGCCAACCAATCGACTTCCATGCCGTTAAGGCAAGGTGGCAAGGCAAGGTGAAGGAAAGGTGATCTCTAGAAGCCTGAAGCCTGTAGACACCGGATTTACAGAATTGACCCCATGATTAGATGTGTTGAGGAATGAGGTTGATATTACTGTATCTTTTGTCCTTTTGACTTCTTGAATTTTATTTATGAGGATAGTTTCCAGATTATCTTCTTCTTTAACGTTGAATCGATCGACAGCATAAATGTCGTCGGAGACTTCGAGCTTCGTTTGCACCATGCCATATTTTTCGTAGACCAATTGAAACCAACGTAGCAATGGTTCATAGCCTCAAAGAGTGGACGATGTGGTAACACCATTTTTAAAACGAAACAGTTGACCCTCAATACCTGCTCTTTGTTTTTTATATAGGTCCCTTTTGTTTTTTTCAGACATATTAAATTAAATTAAACTGAGACAAGCATGTAAAAAATTCAAAATTGAAGTGTCAATTCTGAAATAGGCTGAAAGGAAATTAGCGCGATGTGCTACTTTGGACTTGATTCAAAAGGTAATTGACTACCGCAGATCTATTTACTAGATACCTTATGGTTAGGACTACTGACGTGTGTCACCACAACATGTTGTTGTCTTCGCTTTAATCGACTACGAGGATATCGATATATCGATATTATCGATATTATCGATATATCGATATATCGATATTATCAATATATCAATATTATGGATATATCGATATTATCGATATTATCAACGTTATAAACCCGTCAGGGATGCATTTTTGAGATAATTAATTTCTTTAACCTTACTATCTGTGATTTTTGAGAGTTAGTAGGTATATTTCATCCCATACTATCCTAAGTCACGTATGCAGTTATTATTGACTGTTTCCAATCAATTTTGAAATCAGTTTTACGACAAATGTCAAAGTAAATTAGTGCGAATAGTATGATTTTTTCAATTCGAAATCAGTTTTTGGGTTTATCTGAATAAACCTTATAGTTATTTGTTAATAAAAACAACTTTTTATCTCTGAACGTGTTTCGGTTAGGATTCGAACTCAGAACCTCATCCGTACCAACTGAGTTTGAATCTTTTGGTAGACACGCTATCAACTGCCCTTCGGCGTCGACATTAGATACATTTTTTCAATTTGTTAACGACCGTAAGCGTAAAACACTGTGGCGAGCATGGGATTCTGTTGGAGGGCTATACATGATAGGTTAAAGCATTTTGAGGAGTCGATGTATTTGGGCGATCAAAATACATTGCTCTCGATTTATTACTTATCATAAGACGATTATAATAAAACCATTTACTGAGGCTGATTAAATCAGTTTTGATAACTGATATGTTATTCAAATCACAATCCTCCGCTTCAAAACTTAATGCCAAATCATCAGCAAAAGCGGTGGCATGTCCTAATAAATCAATTTCAAAGATAGAATTTATATATATCAAAAACGATAGAGGCCCTAAACCGAGCCCTGTGGAACCCCACAATTTATGTGACCCCGACTGCTCACAATATTATCGATTTAAACTACCTGCTGACGATTTAGGATATAACTTGAAAACCAGTCACGAAGCTTTCTTCGAATATCGAAATATCGATTTATCGATTTATCGATACATCGATATATCGATACTATCGATATCAATATTATCGATATATCGATACATCGATACAGCGATATTACCGATATATCGATATATCGATAATATCGATATATCGGTTTTATCAATATTTTTTTGACATCAATGTTTTCGATAATTTTTTTAATATCGCCCAGCCCTACTTACGCATAACAAGCAGAATCAATAACATTAACAATATAGTCTAACAAATTTCACGCGAAACAAATTCCAAGAAGAAAGGTCGAAAATGCAAAATTACGACGTAGATTCTCAGAATTTTTCGAGTTTTCTTTACAAAACAATCTGAAATTTGCCTGGAATAAATTAGACTGCGTAATGCAAATAGTTCAAATCAAAATGCGAAGTTTTGAGAACTTAATAAAACCTGGTGTGTTTGCTTTCTAATTAGTGATCGAATCCAGAAGCAGATTAGGGAATTACGTTTATCGAATTAAGAGTTAAAGGTGAAAAACGTGGCAATATTTATAAACTAATCGAAATATTTAAATTATTTATTTCAAATTTGAGTATGAAACCTTCGATTGCAGTCACAATACAGGGTGTTTCGACCACCATGTATATAAAAAAAACTTATAATTAAATTGGTATAGATGTCGTTTTATAAATGAAGATGAATATTGTAATCAATATAATCAAAAAAATCCACTCACATATCTTTCGTGTTAAAAAGTGTTTGTTAACAGACAACACAAACCTCTTACAAAATCAAATCTCTAGTTTTCAAGTGTGTGAAGATTTTGCTTAACATCATCTAAAAAAGCAAAAACTATTATAATAAAACTAAAAGTGAATAAAAACTCAACGATTTGAATGCATAAAATTTGTACATACCAACCAACATCAATAGTCAAAGGAATTAGGAAAATATGTATAAAAGGTTGTTACAAGATAGCACTTGAGTCTTTCTTACTTCTTGAGTTAATGCTTTCAACATTCTTGTTTTTGTGTATGATAACTTGAGTTAAGCTACTTGCATAAAGAAGAATTTATAAATGGAGTAAGTTGTTTAAGTATGTAATATGTTAAATATAGTTATTATTTTACATCAATTGTAAAAGAATTAAGTAGCTACTAGAAGATGAGATACACAAACCCCCTTCAACAGGTTGTTAACCTTTAATTCAAATTCTTTTAAGTAATCATTAAAAATAATTACAAATATAATATTTTGTTACTTGAAATTGCAAATAATTCTCCACTTGAAATGTTACAAATATAATTATTTTCCCATATTTTCCATAGTCAATATCACCATAACCCTCCATAGGTTGGTAGCTTTTCAATTTTATTTTATTACAAAACTTGCTAAACAAACGTAAAAAAAATTGAGTTTTTTCGATAGATTTGACTACCAATTTCATGATTTTTGTTTTTGTGTTGGTTCAAGTGCAACAATTCAATTTTTTGTTTCCATCGGAAAATCATGATTACTCTGTAAATTCTTTGGTTGAATTCATTTATTAGTTTTTACAATAAAGTGGAAACTTTATTAACTTGATCAAATACAAATCATTCAGAGTTGAAAAACAAAAATAATTTTCCAGTTCTATCTCATTGGAAAAAAAAAATTAAATTGATTTTCGAGTTTAATTGTTGAGTTTAAATTATTAAAGGTAATTTGATTAAGTTTTGTTTGTCGTAATTGAATTAATGGTTAAAATTTAATTGGGAATATATTTGGAACAAGAGATAGAGATTTTTGATAAATTTTTAAGTGCAGTTGTTGATTTTTTTTAATAATATTTTAAGCAAGATAAGTGTAACAGTGCAAAGTGCAAGATAAGATAACTGTGATTACACAATTGTAAAACCAACCTCTAAAAAAATCTGCAATTTAGAATTGTGTAATCGCAGTTCAACTTAAATAAATATGTGATGATTAAGTTCCAATTTAGAAACCATCTGAACATCAAGATGATAGTAGAGAGTGGTCAAGCTTCTATTCCTATGTGGGCATACAGTCCCACAGGAATACTAAGAAATTTCTTCCTACAGGTGTAGATTCTCAAAGGCTTAGAAACGTCATCTGTAACTGTCCTAAACTTTTATGTGCTTCATAATCTTAATTTTGGTAGTCTAGTAGTTAGGTTCATTACTTCGGTCTGAAAGACCTAAGTATTACATTCATGAGCTCAAAATGAAAATCTTACCCCCACTTTTTTGGCATTTCTCGACGTTTTAGGACCTACTGATTCTAAAAAAGCAAAAAAAATGTATGTCTGTCTGTCGGCCGTCCGTCATTACCTACACTGCAGGGAAAACGGCTGGAGGGTTTTCAAAAATTTTTTCTAAAAATAGGTATTCACAAGGGACAGGTTCGAAAGGACGCTGTGTTCGATAACTGTACCGGAAGTGTGTAAAAAAAATCATTATGTGTGTCAAAAATAGCAAATTTTCATATTTTTGGCTTAAAAACGTTCATTTTAAGTGATTACGAGTAGAAACATCAAATTCGGAGAAATCTTGATGGTCGGGATTGGTATGTGAGATCAAAAACTAGATTATTGCATTATAAGTTTGTCAAAAAAATGTTATCAAGTGTGTCAAAAGAAAGATTTTTATTTATTTTTTACCCAATTTTATGGAAAAAAATAAAATTGTTTGTTTGAAATAAAATTTTATTATTATTATTGAGAATTATAGCATTATAAGTTTGTCAAAAAAATGTTGTCAAGTGTGTCAAAAGATTTTTATTTAGTTTTTTACCCAATTTTTTGGAAAAAAATAAAATTGTTTGTTTGAAATGAAATTTTATTATTATTATAGAGAATTATCGTCGCTTTAATAATGAAATGGCGTATACGCAAAAGTATAGTTTCGAGAAATTTGAGTTTAAAGTTTGATGTGCGCATGCATTTGCATGGACGTTAATTTATAATTTATTAATTTTTACCCCCAGTCATAAAATAATTCGAAAATGTAAAAACGCCAATTCAAAGATACCCTTATGGGGAATGCAGCGCACCTATTATATAAAAACAACGTATAAATAGCATACGTTGTTTCATTATTAAAGCGACGTTATGACATTATAAGTTTGTCAAAAAATGTTATCAAGTGTGTCAAAAGAAAGGTTTTTATTTATTTTTTACCCAATTTTTTTAGAAAAAAATAAAATTAAAAGTTCGTATGACCTGATATTTTATTATTATTATAGAGAATTATGGCATTATAAGTTTGTCAAAAAATAATGTCAAGTGTGTCAAAAAATGATTTCATTTATTTTTTTAGCCAATTTTTTGGAAAAAAAAAATGTAGCTGTTTTTATGACGTAAATGTAATTTAAAATGAAATTGGACATGGAAATTTTTGAATTTGTTATAATTTTTGAAATATTTTTGGAATTTTGAAAAAGTTTGTATATTTGATTTTGTAATAATTTTTGCAATATTTTTAGAATTTTGGAAAAAGTTTGAATTTTTAAGAATTTTTGAAATATTATCGGAATTTAGAAAAATTTAAATATTTGATTTTATTCAAATTTTTAGAATATTTTTGGAATTTTGAAAAAGTTTGATTTTATTTAATTCAACAATATTTTTGGAATTTTGATTATAATTTTCCGGCAACGTATTTATGTTTCGTGTTAGTTTTGTAATAAATTATTAAACTGAGATAAAAAATACTTGATTATTTGTTCTATATAATTTTTCGATTTTTTAAAATAAAACTCTAGTGGACTGTATTCTTTGATTAATAATTTTGTAATGAATTTATTTATTTTTCGTAGTTTCTTTTTGTACATAGTTTTTTATTACCCTCATAAAAAATTCTTTCTTTTTACACTAAACATAATCATAAAAAATAAAAATATAGGAATTTCCCAGGTTAACTAAAAATATTCTAAAAAACAATATAAAACTATAAACCTTAAAAGTAAAAACCCAAGTGAGACCTTCATTTGGTGACATCTGTTTGCAATAAAATTGTTGGTAATAAAATATTAAATTAAATTATTAAAATATTTGTTAAGATTATTGTCGCCTTTTTATTGTCACAATGTAACTCAAAACATGCCGGCCTTCTCGAAAAGTTATACTTTCAAAATAAAATAATACAATGTTATAATTAAAATCTTTTTTTATTAATTAACTTTAATTATTGACAGATAAGAATTGAATGAATGCATTGATTAGTTTTTAAAGTTCAATTTAAATTAAAGAAAAAAAAATTACTCATTAGCTGGTAATTTACAAATTTTTGAAATTGCACGTTTGTAAATATTTTGACCGCTTTTGACTTCAACTACACGTATTTTACCATCAGGTCCAGATATAACATTTATGATTTTAGCTAAAGCCCATTTGAGAGGTGGAAGATTTTCTTCTCTTAAGAGCACAATTTCGCCAACCTTGATGTTAGGATGGTTAGACTTCCATTTTGTTCTAGTTTGTAGTAAGTTAAGATATTCTTTAGAGTATCGACTCCAAAACTGTTGACTTAATTTAGTGATATGTTTCCATTTACATAAACGATTATCAGGAGTGCTTACTACATTTGGTTCGACTATGCAAGCTCCCATAGTCCCAGTTAAAAAATGATAGGGAGTTAATGGTTCTGGGTCGTTTGGATCATCGGAAAGTGGTGTCATAGGCCGTGAGTTTAAAATTGATTCGACTTGAAGAGCAAGGGTTTCCAATTCTTCAAACGTCAATGTTTTGTTATTTAAAATCTTTTTAAGATGTCTCTTTATGCTTTTAATCGAGGCCTCCCAAAGCCCACCGCAATTTGGAGAGCGTGGTGGAATAAATTTCCACTCTATAAGTTCAAGACTACAAAAATTTGATATGTTTTGAAAATCCTGTTCTGCAAACACTTTATTTTTAAACTCATTAAGTTGATTTCTAGCACCAACGAAATTTTTAGCGTTGTCTGACCAAATTGTACTGACTCTTCCACGTCTTGCAAAAAAACGCTTAAGGCAAGCTATAAAAGCATCACTTGTCAGATCTGACACTATTTCTAAGTGTATTGCCTTAAGAAAGGTCCGCAAAAATCAACACCCGTTGTATTGAATGGTTTGATTAAAGCCATTCTCTCTTCTGGTAAGTTACCCATTATCTGTTCAAATGAATGTGGTGCTGCCCGGCTGCATAGAATACAATTGCGCACAATCGATTTTGCTGTATTTTTTGCATTCAGTGGCCAATATTTTTGTCTTACTGTAGAAACGAGTAACTGTGGACTACAGTGCAAATTTTTTACATGTTCATAATTAAAAATTAATAACGTTAATGGGTGCTTTTTTGGGAGTAAGTATTGGTGCTTTGCATTAAATGAAAGTTGTGAACGCTGAATAATACGTCCACCTACTCTCAGTAACCCATCCTTATCTAAAAATGGACTTAATGATTTAACTGTACTATTGTTGCCGATTTCTTTTTGTTTTGATAGTGCATACACTTCTTGTGAGAATTCATGCCTCTGAACTAATTTAACGAGTACTTGAATGCTAGTGTTGAGTTCTGTAGCTGTAAGACCAACATTAATTCTTTGGGTGGTCTTTTTGCAATTGTTAACAAAGCGTAAACAGTAACTAATTACACGCACAAACTTGGAGAATGAACTAAATTTTTCAAATATTTCATCGACAACATGAGTGACAATAGGCAATGAGACTACTTTTTCTTCTTTAAATTCCAACAAAGAAGATACATGATCCATACCTTTCAAGGAAGGCTGTCCAGTTGAAAACATAGTATGAAGTAAATTGGGGCCTTTCCACCACAATGAGCATTCTTCTAGTTCATCGGGCATTACACCACGAGAAACAACATCAGCTGGATTTTCTAGTGAAGAAACGTGAAACCATTGAAAATCTAGAGTTATTTCTTGAACTTCACTCACACGGTTTGCTACAAAAGTTTTTAGCTTGTGAGGAGATGTAACAATCCAATATAAAGTAATTAAGGAATCTGACCATAAATAAATATTATCAAATTTAATCTCCATTGTTTCAATAACAGATTGAACTAATTTGGCAATTAGGTGAGCAGCACAAAGCTCAAGTCGTGGAATTGAAATTGTTTTAAGAGGTGCTTCTCTTGACTTACTGCATAGTAGTTGCACAGATATTTGATTGTCATTACTAACACTTCTCACATATACACATGCTCCATATGCTCGTTCGGAAGCATCTGCAAATCCATGTAGCTCAATTATTTTGACTTGTGAAACTATTTTGTAATCAATTATTTGACGGTTGACGTTTATATTGGTTACTGCATTTAGTTTTCTAGAGAATGTTTTCCAAAGAAGCTGTTGCTCTAGTGGTATGATTCCATCCCAATCTAACTTCTCTTGCCATAATGATTGAATAAATAGTTTAGCGGTTAGAATAATTGGTGCTATCAGACCTAAAGGATCATACAATTTAGATACATGTGATAAAACTGATCTTTTTGTAAGCTTTTTATCATTATCTAATTGAGGTACATAAAATTTGAAAACATCACTCTTAGGTAGCCACATCAAACCCAAAGTTTTAATACTTTTTTCAACTGTCCCCTGATCATCAATCACCTCAAAATCACTTGAAGGGATGTTTTCCAATATTCTTTCATCATTCGTAACCCACTTACATAATCGGAAACCACCAGATGCTAATCATTTTGTGATATCACTTTGAATTTGAATGGTTTCTTCAATGCTATCAGAACCAGTGAGAACATCATCAACATAAAAATCCCTGCGAAGAATTTCAGAAGCTATGGGAAAACTATCCTTTTCATCGATAGACAACTGCTTCAACACGCGTGTTGCTAAATATGGCGCTGCTGCAGTTCCATACGTCACAGTTGTAAGTTCATATGTTTGTATGGGATCCTTGAATGATCCTTGAATGGGATCCTCGGATGAACTCTTTGCCGATGCATCGAAAACTACTCTTAATTTTGTCGATGTGCTACTAGGTTTAACTACAGCATGGTGCGGCATGAAATACCCTGTATGTGAATCAGTTGATAATACCATGTGTCCTAAATCTATATATTCTTGTACAAAACTAACATATTCTTGTTTATATTTTGGATTTGCATTAAATTTTCGCTCTAACCCTAATAACCTACTCTCCGCTTGTGATTTTGAATTGCTTTTATGCAATTCATTTTCTTTCAAAGGTAATGACACTGTATATCTACCAGATGTATCTCTAACATGTGTTTGACAAAAATGTGTTTCACATTTTGTCTCTTCTTGTGAGTAAAAAGGTTTGGAAGGAATATTTTCAATCTCCCAAAACTTTTTGACAGCACTTGATAGATCATCCTTTACTTGCAATGAGAAATTGTTTGAAAACTCCGCGGGAATAATGCCACCGATTATCCAACCAAAAAGAGTTTCTTGGAGGGGTGGCAGTGAGTTATTGAGAACTAGTTGTTTACCAGTTAATACTTTGAAAAATATTTCTGCACCAAGTAATATTTCTATTGGACTGGAAATATTAAAATTGGGATCTGCTAGAACTACATTGGGAGGAATATACCATCCTGAAATACAAGTATTCAATTTCGGTAAACAATTTGAGATCTTTTCGACAACTAGAAATTCAGTATCAAAATTATTATTTTCATATAATGACTTAATGTTCGTAGTTATGCTCTGAGAAATATTTGCTTCTGTTTGACCTATGCCATTTACTACCACATTTGTAAACGTAGGATTAATAAATTTATAATTTTCAAATGCTCTTTTTGAAATAAAATTAGACTCACTTCCCGAATCAAGCAAAGCACGACATTCATGGAAATTCCCATTCTGATCTTTAATGCTAACTAGAGCAGTAGGAAGAATAACGTTTTTAAAAGAATATTGTTTCTGTAAACTGAGATTTACTGTATTGGGTGTAACTTCTAATCTTGGTTCTTCAGTAAGTTGACAATTTGAGTTGCTTGTCTTATTTTCAATATGTAACATAGTGTTATGCTTTTTACTACATATTTTACAACCAGAATATGGACATTGTTCTACCATATGTGAGGTGTTTAAACAGTTTAAACAACACTTTATTTCTTTAATTTTTACTAAACGTTCACTGGGAGATAAATTTTTAAAATGGTAACAATTAACTTGACTTTGTTGTGGTCGTTTTTTATTATTAAATTTTAAATCGACTTTTGGTTGAGTTGTCACAAACAATTTATTCACTTCTAGGGATTCCAGGACTCTAACTCTTTTTTGAATGAATTCAATCAAATATTTTAACGACATAAATTCCTCTGTTGATGCACTTTCCCATTCTTTTCTCGTATCTACGTCAAACTTTTTGATTATCATATGTGTTATCAAAACTTCGGCTAAATCTTTGATTTCATAACCAAAAGCAGATAATGAGGAAGTATGAGAAACTACACTATTAAGTAATTTTCGTAATTCTGAGGCACTATTTTTCTTTATGTTTTCTATATTTGTTAATGCATCTATATGAGTCTCTATCAACAGTTTTTTATTATCAAATCGTTGATTTAAATTAGACCATGCCTTTTCGTAACCTGACGCAGAAAGTGTAATATGACCAATGCATGATTTGGCCTCGTTTTTTAATTTATCTAATAAATAGGTAAATTTTAGTATTGGGTTAATATTGGAATTATTGTGAATAATAGCACAAAACGTTTCTTTAAACGTCATCCACTCTAAGGGATTACCATCAAAAATAGGACATTGTATATCTGGAACCTTGATATTATTAACAAAACTATTTTGAGAATTATCTTGTAGAGATAATTTACTCAAATTTGAAGGTGATACACTCTGAGGATTAAACTTTATTTTTAAATTAGATCTAATGCTATGATACCTGTCTTCAAGATTACGAATTTCCTTTTCCAATTCTGTGAAGTCAGTATCATTGGCTTGTACTAAGAAATCGTCAGATATTTTATCAAAATCTAAACTATATTTATCTAATTTATTAATCCGACTTTCGATTTCAAAATTTGTTTCCACATCAATGCTAACATTCTCTAATTTTGTCAATTTCGACTTATGAACACGTATTTGTGCTCTATAGTTTTTAACTACTTTATCGTACCCAGTCATTTTTATATTAAGTTAGAGAGATTACAATTATGATTGTTTTTAAAAAAAAATTTAATTTTATTGCAAACACTATCACTTTAAAATAATGAATATCTCACTAACCTTGTTTGAATTCCTTGCAGTGTGAACTGAACTGATGATATTGTTTGATGTCACTAATTCCTGCTGATGTATAAACTTTTCTTCTAGTTGATTTGATTAAAGCCGCTGCTGTTGGATCCAATAATGTTCCACTTTTGTCGATCTTGAAATGATCGCTGTTTTTTTTTTATATTTGTAACTTCTTTTTGATGTAATTCTTAGTCATTCACAAAAAGAATTGTCGATACTGCATTGTATCGATGCTTTTAACAAACATAAATTTTATTTGTTGATAAGACAAATTTTAATTCAAATATAACACTAAATTGTCGATACTGACTTGTACCGCTGCTGTTTAGGTATATGTACTTTATTTTGAAATTGTTTTTGCACTTATCACTTAAAAAATTTTAACTTTTCATACACTGAATATTTATATTTTATATCCGCTCGTATGGACCAAAATGATTATTTGTTCTATACAATTTTTCGATTTTTTAAAATAAAACTCTAGTGGACTGTATTCTTTGATTAATAATTTTGTAATGAATTTATTTATTTTTCGTAGTTTCTTTTTGTACATAGTTTTTTATTACCCTCATAAAAAATTCTTTCTTTTTACACTAAACATAATCATAAAAAATAAAAATATAGGAATTTCCCAGGTTAACTAAAAATATTCTAAAAAACAATATAAAACTATAAACCTTAAAAGTAAAAACCCAAGTGAGATCTTCATTTGGTGACATCTGTTTGCAATAAAATTGTTGGTAATAAAATATTAAATTAAATTATTAAAATATTTGTTAAGATTATTGTCGCCTTTTTATTGTCACAATGTAACTCAAAACAATACTTGTACTTTAACAAAGAGTTATGTTTGATATACATCGCTGCCCAAAACTAAAAACCATGTCCTCATAAAAATTTTTTGCCGAAAACTATATCAAAATCCTTAACCCAGACCGAAGTCTTGATATCTCAGAACTGTGAGATTTCAGCCCCTCCATATTTCCTACTTGAAATAATCTGTTCAAGACTCTCCCATTAACAAAACTTTCAAGTATTAAAAGTCTTAAGCCAAACATCAAAATATAAATTAAATAACATTAGTATATAATGGATGTTGAGGTTAAATTTCGTATATTTATTTTAAATCAACCTTGCATTTATACTATATATCTCCTACTCATCCCATTTCAAAGGAACATATATTTTTGTATATTTCTCATATGCGAATATATATTTTCCCTTTTGATTTATACTAAACAATGGAGTCATGTATTTATTACATTATTCTTTGGTTTTCTTTGACCCTCTCCTTTTTAGTTAGTCATGTGCGAGACACATTTATTTTCTTTGGAACTTGATTTTCTTACAATATTTCTATCGTTTGGGTTATGTTCCTCGCTGGAAGTGGATTCACCTTGATTGTGCATTTTGATATGGATTTAATAGATTTTATGTGTGTATGATATATTGATATAAGTTGTTTTTGTTATTAATGTGAATTTTTTTTAGTTATATTAGTAAAGTATGTTAGGCTTTCTTTGATTTGTATCTTTTTTATCAGGTTGAATTATTCAATCAGTTATTAGTTTGTATATTTTAATTCATGTAGAAAAATTACAAAAGTTAAATATTATGTACTATTGTTTTTCATGATCATTAAAATGGAGGAAAATTTGCTTTCAATTTCACTGAAATCAATTGTTTCCATTATTTATACTTTTTTTTTTTCAGAAATGTTCTGAATGACACAACATACATTAGCAGTAATATACAAATCAAATATGTTATAATACGCTTTCTTGTTGAATTGTCACGAATGAAAACACTTACCGTCATAAACACTGACAACAAAATTCGAAAGAACAACAAATACTAATTTCAACTTCATATTAAAATTCCCTTCAACTAAATCCTCTAAAGAATTCTTTTTCCCTCTTTAATTTCTGAAAAATCATTCAATTCCAAAATGAGAAAAAAAAAAGATTTTCCATTTTCGACAGAAAAAGAAAAACATACAACAACAATCAATTTATACGTGCACAAATGCAGAAAGGGAATTTATTGTTTCCAAAAATATATAACGGAAACAACGAAGTAAATTTTAATTCAATACAAATTCGATTACCTTCTTTATCCTCCTCTCAGGTTAAATTAAATTTAAGAAAAATATATCAGACAAATAAAAAATGATGAAGGTGTTGTAGAAATATAGCGAGAATGAGGCATTTGTTAAGGAGTTGAGTGCTGGTATGATGATTAATTTTAGATTTCAAACAAAGTAATATGCTGCCAATATATTTTTTTTAAAAAACTGATTAGTTATTTAGTCATGTCTTCAACAAAGTTTTACGCGGCAATTTATACCTACCAACGTTTTGATCCATATAAAACGGGCAGCTTTTTAACCTTCACGTGAACAGTACTTATTCGGGTAGATATCACGGTTTTTGTAATTCAATAACTTTATGAGTTTTTAACCAATCATCATGCTTGTTCAGCTATGTGACTAATTTTTAAATTGATTTCGCAAAATCTGAGAAAAAAATATTTTGGACTTCCTTTTATCACTTATTTTGGATTTTTATGGTTTTTTTACGCAAGAAAACAATATCTACCCGGGTAGATATTTTTTCCTTGGGTTTTATATGAACATTTTTACTGGTCAATGTGAAAAACAAGTAACTTTATTTTTAAATATATGCTTTTATTGTATGCCTACACAAAAGTAAAATAAATACACAGTTACGTTTGTTGATATTATGATTTATGTAATATCTACCGGGGTAGATATTGTTCATATCAGTCGCTAAAAATTTCCGTTCATGCGAAGGTTAAACAAAATTGTGGTATGTTTATTGATTTACAGATATAGAGGCTAATAAATCCATCAACCTCTTAATGGATAGTGTTGTGCCTGAGAGAATCAATCTTTCAAATTCCATAATTTAACTAACAACACAATATTTTAAGATTGTTTATTTATTCGTTTATTGATTATTTACGATTAATTCCCATATATTATTTTAGTTGCAAAAAGGTTTAAACATTTGAACTCGTTTAATTGTCTTGGATACCACTTGACTTTTTGACAACTAATTATGTAACTGACTGATTTCTTGTAACTGGCTGAAACTATTTGTAACGAAGTAGTCTGGTGCTCGACGAAGCGGTTGGATAATTCCCTGATACATCAAATTTGCATTGGCTGAGACCTTCATAATTATTTTTTTTTTCCCTTAAATTCAGACCGTAATTGCCATCTACAATAATTGTCGTAAAACAAAGAATGTCCTAAAACGGTTGTGTAATATTTTTCAGTGTGATTTCCTGTATTTAATTTGTAATCATTAATCGCTATAAAATTGTCAGAAAACGGTTGAGTAATATCATTAATCCATAATCGCGCTGTTTACATGTATGATTCGTACAATCGTTTCGTAAACAATGTGTTATTTTAAAATCTTTTCCAATTTCTATTACGAACTAGCAGTCCATACTCTTTATTGGTTACAATAACAAACGATAAAACAAAATTTCTCAAGAAACTACCTTATCGATTCGTTTTTGTTGAGTAAACAAACAATCGACGTTAGCTGACTATAAATAGATGGCGATAGATAGCTTCACTCTCTTATTTTGCTCTGAGTTTTTATTTGCAATTTTTCTCGTGGTTATCAGAAGAAGTCGAATTTCTTTTTGAATTCACGTTTTTCGCGTAAATTTAAGTAGAAAAAATTTTAATTAGATCAAATTTTAAAAATAGTTCAATTAGTTCAATTTTTTTTTATTAGCTACAATTCATTAATTCAAATTTAGAAAAAATTTGTATGTTTGTGCCGCATGTATTAGTTAATTTAAAAACAAAATAAAATTTACTACGCATAAGAAAATTTAGAAAAAGTTTAAATGTTGGTGACGTGTATTCTGAAACATAATCACATATAAATGCAATCGAAATATTAAAATTTAGTACAAATTTATATGTTCGTGTTAATGAACAATAATGTAGCTATAGAAGATACATTCTTATTGAGCTTTAAAGTTTTAAAGATATGTTTGTGTTTATTGTAAAAAAGATTTTTTTTTCTTAATTAAAAATTCATCAAAACAGAAGAACTAGTTGTTTCAACTTTTGTAACAAAATTAACTGGTATAAACGAATTTATTTTGTGTAATGTCAAAAAAATTATTAAATTGGCCTTTGGGAGCAGTTATCACTCAGTGCTATCATGCATCATCGGCTGTTCCGATGAAGATTTATTTGTGTATGGTCGAAAGTCACTGGTAGGATCGGCAAAGTTGGCACTTAGATACAGGTCAGACATAGATACTTGGAATGAACTTAAAGAATTTTTGATACATGAATTTCACTCAGAACCGCATAGTAGAAAAGTAATAAAACAGCTAGAAGCAAGAAAACGACGAAAAGACGAATCATAACATGACTATATGCTGGCAATACGAGAAATAGGATCTCAGATTCGACTCGACGAATTATCAATAATCGAATATATCATTGATGGAATAGTCGACTCTAGAGAAAACAAAATGTTACTTTATGGTGCAAAAGATATAAAAGAATTTAAGATGAAATTAGAGTTGTATGAAAATTATGAACCAACAAGTGTACAGCCTACGCATCATAACAGTTTTAATGGTAAAAGACAAAGGGTACAAAGCTGTTTTAACTGTGGTCAACCAGGCCATAAATCTAGGAATTGTGAGAAAAAAGCGGATGGACCTAAATGTTTTCATTGCAATCAATTTGGTCATTTAGCTACTAATTGTCCATCACGACTTAAAGTTGGATTTGCTACAATTTTAGGTACAACCACAAGTTCCACGAAAATCGTTACAGTTGATGGTCATAAACTGGAAGCGCTAATCGATACAGGAAGCGATGCAACTTTTGTAACTGAAGATGCTTATCGGTCAGTGGGTTCACCGAAGACGCAACCTTATGCCTTAAGATTCAACGGTCTTGGAAAATGAACACTTGTGACGGCTGGATATTTTTATGCGGTTATAAAAATAGATGGAGAAATTTATAATGAAAAAATATTTAAGGTTCAAACTGAAAATATACATCATCCAATGATCATAGGAAAGAATGTGCTTCAAGGAGCAAGAACTACAATAGATGGAGCCGAAGCAACGATAGTCAGAATACAGAAAGAAGAAAAGGAGATGCTGAGTTGTTTCAACGTTCCAATGGATCTCGAACTAAATATTGGAGAAAAAGAATATGCTGAGGTAGTGGAAGAAATGGTTCGCAAATATACACCAAAAGACGGTTGCAAAACCACACCTATAAAGCTAAGTATTTTACTTAAATCTGATAGTCCAATTTCACAGAGACTAAGACGTTTGGCACCAGATGAAAAAATAGAAGTCGATAAGACGATGCAAGAATGGTTGAGCAAAAAGATCATCGAATCTTGTCGATCCGAATATGCCAGTCCAATTGTGTTAGTCAACAAGAAAGATAACACGAAAAGACTTTGTGTTGACTACAGAAGACTTAATAAGGATATTATCATGGACAGATATCCACTGCCATTAATAGACGACCAAATTGATCAGCTATATAGTTCAAAAATATTTACAACTCAGGACTTGAAGAACGGATTCTTCCACGTGAATGTTGCTGTTGAAAGCAGAAAGTTCACTTCTTTTGTCACGCCGAGCAATCAATATCAATTTTTGAAAGCACCGTTTGGCTTAAGTACATCCCCAGCAGCTTTTCAACGCTTCATTAATTATGTGTTTCATCCAATGTCTGTGAAAAATCATGTTTTGATTTATATGGATGATATAATTATTCCAGCCAAAGACGTTGCAGAAGGAATCGATAGACTTCAAGAAGCTCTAGATATTGCGGGTGAATATGGGTTAGTAATTAATTGGAAAAAATGTCATTTTCTTTTCAGAAGAATACAGTATTTAGGCTACGAAGTTGAAGAAGGGTCAATAAAACCATCGATAACTAAGACAAACGCTGTTAGAAAATTTCCAGAACCAAACTCTAGAAAGAAAGTGCAAAGTTTCCTTGGGCTTACTGGATACTTTCGACGATTTGTGCAAGATTACTCTATCATTGCCAGGCCTTTAAGTAATCTTTTGAAGAAGGATGTTAAGTTCCAGTTTGATGTTATGGAGAAAGAATATTCGAGAAGCTAAAGCAGCTGCTCGTGGAACAACCAATTCTACAAATTTACAACCCAGAAGCAGAGACGGAGTTACACACGGATGCCTGCAAATATGGTTTTGGGGCAGTGCTACTACATAAAAACTCCGAAAATTTGCAGTTTAATCCTGTTTGTTATTTTAGCAAGAAGACAATATCAGCGCAGGAGAAATACTCAAGCTACGAGTTGGAAGCACTTGCAGTTGTGCTAGCGGTGAAAAAATTCCAAGTATATTTACTCGGAATACGATTTAAAATTGTTACTGATTGTGCAGCATTTAAAATGACGCTGGATAAAAAAGAAATTTTGCCACGAATAGCTGGATGGGCTTTAATGTTACAAGAATATAACTACCAAATGGAACATCGCCCTGAAAGTAAAATGCGAGATGTAGATGCGCTAAGTAGAAATGCTTTTGTTATGGTGATAACAAATAGCATTATCGACAAGTTGAAAGCAGAAAAAGACCACGATTTATTTAAAGTTATTTTTTCTCTTCTGGCAATTGGTTCATATGAAAACTATTTCATTCAACAAGAAATCCTATACAAAAAAGATGATGAAGGAAGAAGCTTACTGTGTATACCGAAGACGATGCAGAAAGAACTTATCAAGACGATTCACGAACAAGGTCATTTTGGAGTCAAGAAGATGGAAGAAGTTGGCCGAAAGGAAGAGAGGAAAGCAAGAAGGTTTCCTGCATTCAATACCAAAAGATGATGTACCACTTATGACTTACCACTTGGATCATCATGGGCCCTTGGTGAGCACAAATAAAAATTATAAATACATATTTTCTGTTATAGATGCGTTCACCAAATTTGTGTGGTTCTATCCGGTGAAATCTACGACAACAGCAGAAGTTATATCAAAACTCGATGTACAACAAGGGGTTTTTGGAAATCCAGCACGTATGGTGACAGACAGAGGGACAGCTTTTACATCAAAGAATTTCGAAGATTACTGCAAGCAAAACAAAATCGAGCATGTGATGATAACTACAGGCCTAGCCTGAACAAGTAGCCTTTGAAGAATATAGACGTTGAATTTTTTCTCTGTCAATTTTTTTTTTTTTAGTATAATTTAAATTTTTTAATTGTATTCTTAATAAAGGGAATATAGTAGCCATTGGCCCTTTCATACTATAAATTGGATAGATTGGACTGCTTCGTATAGCCTCCCAATCAGTAGAAGTTGAAGTTGGAAAATTAAAGGAGTATGAAATCAGTAAAATCAATGGAAGTAGGAAAATTAAAAATACTTCAAGTTAACGTCGAGGGATTATCAGCTAATAAAGCAGAATATTTATCTTACCTCTGTCATCTTGAAGATATTGATGTAATTCTGTTGGAAGAACTACATATCTCAACAGAAAAACAACTTGTTCAAAGAGGAACAATAAATGGATTCATTTTAGCAGGATTTATTCTTCATCCTGTTTATGGAATAGCAACATATGTAAGATCGGAACTGTCAAATTGGCGTCTGGTGTTTAAGTCGGATTATATACAAAGATACAAACCTCCAAATGTCAGATGGCCTAATGGTGTGTTGGAGACCTTTTTGCATCCTGCAGTCGTAATGGGTGACTTAAACTGCCATAATACAGCTTGGGGCTATGATAGTAATGATACCAATGGCGAAATACTATTAAACTGGTCTGTTGTAAACGGTTTTCATTTAATGTTTGATGCTAAGGATACAGCAACATTTCGATCGGGAAGATGGCGTCGAGATTGTAATCCAGATTTGTGTTTCGTAACCTTAGATGTTAATGGTCAGCCACTTTTATCCACTCGGAAGGTATTAAATGGTTTTCCACACAGTCAACATCGTCCAGTAATTCTCTCTTTGGGTCTGAACATTCCCTTTGTTGATTCAATACCCAGACCAAGATGGAATTTTATGAAAGCTGATTGGAAAGGTTTTTCGAATGCCATGGATGCTAATATTCGATTTATTAAACCCATTAGTTCAAACTATAATCGGTTTGTAAGTATGGTTATTTCAACTGCCAAAAAATTTATTCCAAGAGGTTTCCGTAAGAAATATATACCGGGATGGTCAGACTATTGTGAAAATTTGTTTCAAGTATATCAAGAAACTGGTGATTCGGAAGTTGGTCATGATCTGTTAAACGCTTTAAACGAATCTCGTCAGAATAAATGGAGAACTTTTATGGAATCTATGGACTTTAGACATTCTAGTAGGAAAAGTTGGAAATTGTTACGAAAGCTAGACAATTCATCATCTCCACCATCTGCAACTAATTCGTATAATTGTAGTGCAAATGCTATAGCTTCTCGTCTTGGCAAAAGTTCTACATCTTTAAATAATTCTAAGTCAAATCTAGTGAATGCTACAGATTCGTTTAACACTCGTTTTACTGTAGAAGAAATTACGGTTGTTATCGCTTATTTGAAGGCCAACAAAGCTGTTGGTCTGGATGGACTGTTTAATGAATTCTTTATGAATTTTGGGCCGAATTGTAAACTGTGGCTGTCTAATTTTTTCTCAGATATTCTTTTAACTGGGATAGTCCCATCAGTTTTCCTAAGAAGTAAAATAATTGCAATACTTAAGCCTGGGAAGAATGGTGACCTGCCTGAACATTTTCGTCCGATTTCATTGCTGAGTATTTCTTATAAGTTTCTGGAACGTTTAATTTTTAATCGAATTGCTGATAAAATATATGAAAAGATACCTCCTGAACAGGCAGGTTTTCGCCCAGGGCGCAATTGTTGTGTTCATGTGTTGTCCATGACATCTTTGATTGAGTCTGGATTTCAAAAGAAACTTAAAACTGGTGTCGTTTATGTTGATTTATCTGCTGTTTGGAGGAAAGGTCTCTTATTTAAGCTAATAAGTGATATTCCATCACTATCTCTGATAAAGTTACTCAACAATATGCTTGCTAATTGAGTTTTTCAAGTTTTTCTTGGTGATAAAACAAGTAGAACCAGAAGACTGAATGATGGTTTGCCGCAAGGTTCAGTTTTGGCACCACTACTTTTTATTCTATATATATCTGATTTGCCAACTACGATTTCGTTGAAGTTTATCTATGCGGATGATATTGCTCTGGCTGTTCAACATAATAAATTTAAAGAAATTGATGATCAGTTATCAGCTGATCTCGAAGTACTATGGAATTATTTTAGACACTGGAGGCTAAAACCAAACATTTCCAAAACTGAAGTAAACATTCACCGTTTAACAAACTGCCTTAGTAATTATAAGCCTGAAGTTTTTGTTAATAATATGCAAGTCAAACATAACCCTTTAACTAAATATTTAGGCATTTATCTTGATAGAAGCCTCACATATAAATACCATATTGAAAATGTAGCGAAGAAATTAAAATCTCGAGTAAATATAATAAGAAAACTTGCTGGAACTAACTGGGGTGCAAACTTCCACACTTTGAGAACTTCGTCATTAGCATTGGTGTTTTCTGTTGCTGAATTTTGCTGTCCTGTTTGGTTAAATAGTCACCATACCGATAAAATTGATGTTGAATTAAACAATGCTATGCGTATAATAACTGGCTGTGTCCACTCAACACCTGTTCCTTGGCTTCATGTGTTGAGTAATATTGCTCCACCTAATATTCGTAGACAAGATCAACTGTGTAGGATTTGGTCAAAAGTTGCGGATTTACCTCAGCTAATATGTCACCATGTTATAATTCATCAACCTCCAAGGCGTTTGTGTTCAAGAAATCCATCTTATGATTCAGGCGCTGTATTTTTTAATGGTGATACTTTCAGCATCGTGGATAAATGGAAAGATTTTTGGTCGTCATCTGCTGTTCGCAATCATAATTTAATTGATAACTTAGATGTAATTCCCGTTGGTTTTGATTTACCTAGAAGACTGTGGGTAACTTTGAATCGTATTCGAACTGGACATGGATGTTGTGGTTCCTGTTTATTCAATTGGGGTTTTATATCGTCTTCTGCTTGTGATTGTGATTATCCAGTTCAATCTATGCACCATATAGTAACTGATTGTCCAATCCGAAGGTTTCCAAAAGGATTGCCTCAACTTAATTTGCTGTCTCCTGATGCTGTAACTTGGCTTGAAAATTTGATCTTTTGATTGGGGTACCGATGAAAACCTCTACTGATGTCCGTTTGGCAGAAATTCTTGAGGAGGAAGTCGCCAATCGTTTTATCCAAAAAATAAATATCACAAGAGAGCAAGCGAAGAAGAACATAACACAAATACAGGAAGAGAATCAGCGCCCATATAATAGAAGACGACAACCTGCAACCCAATATAAAGAAGGAGACATGGTAGCCATCAAAAGGACACAATTCGGCAGTGGTCTAAAAATGTATTCTAAGTTTATGGGTCCCTACAAAGTTATCAAAGTCAAAGGAAACGAGAGGTACGACGTTATTAAAGTTGGACAACAAGAGGGTCCAATCTCCACTAGTTCCTGTGCTGAGTACATGAAGAGATGGTACCACGAAATTACATCCGATGAATCTGAATCTGATGAAGATAACGAAGACCAAGAGGATGATACAAACAACGATCAACACGAAGACAACGAAGAATAAAAACACAATTTTCATATTTCTTTTTTTCGAAATCCAAAACTGATGTCAAGAAAATAAGATGATCTAACACTAAAGACGATGCCTGAGATAAAGACGACAGGAGAAGACGACGCCTGAGATGAAAACGACAGGTGGAAGATGTAATAAGACGAAAAGAAACCTTTAAGACGATTTGAAGACGAGATCATAGAAGATAGCCTGTAACGGTTAGACTAAATCCGCAAGAAGGTGGTAAAAGTGAAGTCCACTCCGGTTTTGAAATTTGAGTTCAAAAATAAAAATGAATATTGTGCAATAAAATATTAAATTTGTATCATTAATTTAGTTTATTTTAAAGTAGAGTCAAAACTATAGTCCTTAAGATTAAACAAAGAAAACCTAAAATATTAAATTTATTCAAATATAAAAAATTGTATAATTAATTTATTTTGTATTTTGTTATATTTAAGAAAAATCGAATCAAATTATGTTATATCTAAGGAAAATCTAGGTTAAGTTGTCCAACATGAAGCCCATAAAGGTATGTGTCGTGTGATGAGGTGTAGCCTTGATTTATTGAGACTAATAATTTATTCATTTTATACAATATCGAATCGAAGATATGGTAATTTACCGTTAGTGGTAACAAATAATAGAACTACAGCAACTGTTGAGCAATCCGCATCTGAAGGAGCAGATCCACCACAAAAGAATGAGAATGAGCTATTTGAATCATATTGGTTAGAACATAATGAAAAGCAACGAAAGTGATGGTAATGTTGTAAGCAAGTCTAAAGCTTATCAACGATTCGAAGTACATTCGTGACAGAAGAATTAATGCTTATATTTAAGAAGGTCGAACCCATGCAGATGTTACTGGAGGTTGTTCTACTTGATCAATAACTATCATATTCATCAACCAGTATTAATAAATTGCAAAGCATTAAGTCACTAATTCAAATTTGTTGAAATATAATTTAAATGTTGGCAGTAATGTTAATGCTAAAACAAGATTCAACAACAATCATATACAATTGAAGGGGAAATTTATAGAAACTGGTTTACAAAATTGTTGGGTCAATGTGGGAAATAAACAAAATTAATAAGGTCTATTTCGTTTGGGATCTCATCACAACAAGACGTCTGGAACAAACAGAGATACAACTGCTGTTGGACTAACAAAAAGCATGGAATTGGGACAACTCATCACAAGTTTTGTTAAGTATAACTTAATTAAATAAAAATTTAATTAAACTAAAATATGAAAATAATAAATAATTTAAAAGAAGTTAATTTAAAACACAAAATTAATTAAAGCAAATTGTTAAATTAGGGCTATATGTTAAATAAAATTTATAAAGTTTTGTGAAAGATTATCTTGTATCATTTTCTAATTGTATTGTGCTCGTAATTGTTTTTTAGATAGTGAAGTGGAATATAGAGAGAACCTTTTTCTGGAATTTGCTATGCAAGGCTCCATCTCCGCACCCATATAAAAATAGTGTCGCGCGTGTCCAAAAGGGCAAACGTTACAAGCCGAGGTCGGCTAGTTTTCAGGACGGCCGAATGGAGAATCAAACCACCAACCTACGAATGTAAAGTCAAACCATAAACGTGCGACTGTACAATATCATGGAGAGAACAACCGAAACCAGTTTTATGAAGATTGGAAGGAGAAATATCATAATTCAATTTTAGTATAAATGCAATGTAGTTTATCATTATTATTATTATTCGATTACATATTTTAAAAGTATCAGTGTCTAAAAATTAAAATAAATTTGTGCCTAAAAATCAAAACCGCTATATTGTTTTAATAAAGGTGTTCTCCAGCAATCAAATCTCCGTTGGATACCTGGACATCCTACATATATATATATATATATATATATATATATATATATATATATATATATATATATATATATATGTATATATATATATATATATATATATATATATATATATATATATATATATATATATATATATATATATATATTTATATATATATATATATATATATATATATATATATATATATATATATATATATATATATATATATATATATATATATATATATATATAAATTTTTTTTTTTGTTTTCTGCCATTATCATATATAGTCGTTTGGCACAAAAATTTTATCGAAATTTCGAGATGAAGCCCATTGCAATAGGTAGATTTTTATGTGAAATCTTCCTAATATCACGTTTTCATTGTAAAAAGTTTATTAATATAAATGGCTGATGAATAAACAAATTTTAGCTTAAAATAAGTGTTCAAAATAGGGCTCGTATACTCGAGTATTGGATAACCGGGTACCCGGGTATTTGGCCAAAAATTTTACTACTCGAATATCCGGGTAATAGCTTCGAGTACCCGGGTATTACGAAAACAAAATTCTTATGACGCTCACTGTCGCTTTTCCTGATTTGTCCAAAAAATACTTTCAAAAAATATATGTTTCAGAAAATGAATGAATCTAGATTTTTTAGAAATACTTCTATGACCTTAAAATGTAGATCCTTGAGAGATTCCTGAGTACTCCCACACAAACGACAATACATTTATTTTCCGATTGTTTAATTTCTTTTATTTTTATGATTAATATGTTTTAACTAACTTAACTTTAACTTAATTTAATTAAAATAACTACGTACTAAAAAAAAATAAACGAGATTAGTACACCTCTTTCTCGTGAACTATATAAAAATTTGAAAAACGAAGTTGATGGACGTCGACAAAAGGATATAATAATATTATTGTTATATTTGCATCATAGCAGTATTTTTCCAAAAGGCAATCAGTTTTTAAGCTAAGCAACAAAAAAGTCTACAAAGCAGCTTGCTCATCAATTATTATTACGTCTATACTCGAATGAAAACAACATCATAGTTGCAGATCAAAGCTCAAGTTCTTCTGATGGAGAGTGGGAACAAACATCAGTATATAATGAGCTACTGCATTATCTTTCATCATTTATAACTAAAACCAAAGAAAAAAGCGAAAATTTAAATGTTGAGCAATCCCTTCGATTTATGGAGACAAATGGAGGTAAGCGAAACCAAATGTTAGATAATCTGTACGCTTCATTGCTTGCTATAAATCCTACATCAACGGCATACGAACGGGTGTTTTCAGTAGCCGACATTATAATAACCAAAATTCGCAGTTCGTTAGCTCCTTCCACACTCAATGGCTTAATATTTTTAAAATACTATTTCATAAACAAAAAGTTATAGTAAATGTTATATTATTATAATAGACTAAGAGCCCGCGACGGCCAGACCTTCGTTATTTTATAAAAGCTGAAAGTTTCTCTGCGCATACCCCCTACTCAGGTAGGAACGATTAGCGATATATGAAGTTTGGATCATGGTGTCTTTGGCAGGGAGCAGGTAATAAAGGGGCCTCCAAAGTTTCGTGAAAGTATAACAGGTAATTATTTTATATATTCTTCGGGATAGTATTAGAAGTCACGTCACCCATTGCCAGACTCTTACTATTTTGACAACCCCCTGCCAGACACCCTTAAACTTTATCAATTTGTTAAAATTTAAGGGTGTCTGGCAGGGAGTTACCACGATAGTAAGTGGCTGGCAATGGCTGACGTGACTTCTAATACTATCCCGAAGAATATATAAAAAAATTGCCTTTTATACTTTCAACGAAACTTTGGAGGCCCCTCTGTTACCTGCTCCCTGCCAAAGCCACCATGATCCAAACTTCATATGTCGCTAATCCTTCCTACCTGAGTAGGGGGTATGCGCAGAAAAACTTTCAGCTTTTATAAAATAACGAAGGTCTGGCCGTCGCCAGCTCTTGCTCTATAAAATTTGATTTCATTTAACGTTTAACATATTTTTAAGAATTAAATTAATTGAATTAAATAAATACAAATATTAATTGAATTAAATATCTACAAATGAACTATTGAAAATTTGTTTTGTTTTAATTATCCAAATACCCGGGTTACCCGGGTACCCGGGTATTTGAGTAAAATAACTACTCGATACCCGGATACTTAATGTTCGAGTATTTTACGAGCCCTAGTTCAAAACAATGACTTGACTTCAATGACTTCAATGCACTTATTAATCCGCTCTTCAAATGACTGTACACAACTGAGAAGTGTGTCTGCTTGAATTTCGGCACAAGCATTTTTGATTCGCCCAATAATATTCTCACGTGTTGTTGGTTCTTGTTTGTAAACTTTCTCTTTGAGATAGCCCCACAAAAAGAAATCTGGCGAAGTAAGATCTGGTGATCTGGCAGGCCAATTTACATCTATCATGAATCGAACAAAATTTTTTAGTCAAATCGTACGTACTTGTAGCCGTAGAATCCGTATCTGCAATAAAAAATTGGGGTTCCTATTTTAGATTCAAAGTTACCCCCGCCCCCCTACAAAGAGGGGTGGGGGGGGGGTGGGTGAGTGACAATTTTTTTGCACTAATGTGTTTCTCCTGCGGAATGATTAAATTTTGAATCTGAACTTTTTTCCGTAGAGTCCTTATTTTTCGAGATATTTGAAAGTTTCAGGTTAAAAAAATCACCTAACCCGGTATATTTGAATATCTATATATTTGAAAAAAATTATGTCGACTTCTAGATTTATGGTTCTTTAATAAAACGCGTTGTTTTTTTGCTTCAGTCAGCATAAATTTTTTTAATTTCTTAATATATAAGCTTTTCTTTTCTATTCTTTTTCTTTAGACTATAGTGCATTGTTTTTTTCTAATTCGTTAATTAACGAGTTCTACTCCAACAAACTCAATACCAATTTATTCAGATATTTGTTAAAATCCTTATTCTAAATTTAAAATTAATTAAATGAAACTAATCTTAAAACTAATCCAAACAACAGTATTATCATAAATAAATTCAGGTTATAATTTTTTAAGCTGTTTTCCATCCCACCCACATTCTCTCCTCCCTAACAATTTGTGATGCTGATTATTTTTTTTTTTTATATTCGTTTTCACCTTTCTAACCCTGCATTTTTGTTTCATATTTATTATAACAAAAACAAACAAAACAAACAAACAAAAAATTAGAAAAAATAAAAATGTAATAAATATATTTCTAAAATGGGAATTTATTCAGATAAGGGTAGGTAGAAAATGGAAAATAGAGAAAATGATTTCCCTTATGAGCAATCATAGTCATTTCAAATTTATAATGAACTTTGTTTTGTTTAGAATTTTTTTTTTGTGCGGTTGTATCTGTTTTTATTTTTTTAATGTTTATATTTACTGTAGTCTGCGAGTTAATATTTTATTATTGTAATGGTAATTGGAGATATTTGAACCTTAACGTGAAGTTTAAAAGCTTAGCTTTTCTTTTAAATATTATAAAAAATAGAAACTTATATTTCATTTGGTCATACTGGTCGATATTGGTTGTGCATTACGTTTATTGTACTTTGTTTATCGCAAAACATGGATTTCCAACTTTAAGGTTACAGATGCGATAAAATTGATTGATGATACTTTTATTTCTATCTTGTTCAAAATAGATCTTGATTTTCTCAGTATAAAACAGTAAACATCTAAACAACTATTTACTTTAAATAAACATTCACTTGTTTAAAACAAAAAAAAAATACATAAATTGAAGTGAATTTTTCACTGAATAAAACAATCCAAGTTCCATTAAAAATAAATATCTTGTATTCTTCAGACAAACTTCAACGAGAATAATCTCTCACAATAAATAATGAATCAAATTTATAACAAATATATTTTTTACAAAGAATTTTTTAACAAAAATTCAACAAAAAATTAAATTTTATTCATTGCAAATGGAAATGGAACATTAAACTAAACTAAAATCTAACAATAAACACTTTCTTTTGTCGAAGAAATAAAGTAGGAGGAAAATTTGAAGATTTTTGTTAGATGAGTTAAATATTTGTTTGATGTTGAATCAAGTGGAATAATGAACTTTCAATATCTAAAAGTTCATAAAACTCATTACGTTTTAATATTGCAACACTAAAACATAGCATCGTAGCATTCTCTATTGTTATCCCAAAAATTTTACTCCCAGCCCAGAAAAAATAGCTATCAGAACATTTTTTAGTGAAGTTTAGTAATTTTTAATTTATATTTTTATGTAATTTTGAACGGTTTAATGCCCTTCATGTACTTTTTTCAGATTCTTATTATGTTGAGCAATTGAAGTAAATTTAAATTGAAGGTTAGGCAAATTTCATAAGCTAACTAGAGATAAATCTAAACGAAATTAGGATAAAGCTAAAAACCTTTTTTCTCTCCATAGAATACAGTTGGCACTTTGGCGAAGTGATGTTAATGATGGGAGTAGACTCAATGATCTTAGGAGCTACAACAGTAGTGTCACCCATGTCGTTTGATCCTCGGTGAGAATCAAGGCCAAGATCAAGTCTTAAACCTAATGCTAGGGTAGACACGTACGCTTATAGGTTAGCATGGTCTAGGAGTGCTTGATCCTTAGTACGGAACTCTGGATATGCCGAATAATCGGACTTTTACATTATACCGAAAGGTAACTAATATCTTCGTGTCCAATACAGTCGGATTAAATGACCCGAAATCCGATGTCCCTCGATCCTTCTTGCCACAAACCGAAAGCGCAAGAGGGCACTAATAACGAAAGGTCTCTTTGGAGAAGAAGCGATACAAGTCTGTGCCCTTACCAAATCCTTTGACCTGTTATAACGAAGTGTAATTCAAACTTCGTAATTGAAAGTCGAGCCACTTTCCCACACGCATTGAATTTGCATTAACAGAAACTTTCATAGTTGTTTTTGTTTTTCCCTTACACATAGTTTCTTGTACTCAATCCGTAGTCGTCCTCTACAATGGTGTCCGTTTAAAATTTATCATGAACGATTGTGCATTTTCCCTAATTTGACTTCGCTCTATTTTCCAAAAGATAGGAAGAATCAATCAATGGGTTACTTCTCGGTTATTGTATTGTCATGAACCTTTGGAGTTGCTTTTGCTTCATTTTATAAAATGTAATTTCCTACAATCATTTCGTAATAAATATTTCTGTTTGTAATTCCTTTCTAAATTTAGTACAAGTTAATAGTGAAGACTCTTTAGTGGGTACACATATTTAACGAAAGAGAATATCCAATAAACAACTTATCGTATTTATCGATTTGTTATTGTTTGCAGGCGGCGTGACTTTAACTATGAATACGTGGTTAAAGATAGAGAGTTTTTTCTTATTCGACTTGATGTCTGACAGTTGACAGCTGTTTTTGGTTGATTGCTTTGGTGGACATCAATACGTGGAATTCTTTGGTGTGTAATATTTCAATTAATAATAATAAAATAACCAAAAATACGACAGCATAGAATAAATTGTGAAATAATGGTAAATATTAATTGTAATTTTTTTGTGAAACTAATGTTGAGAAGCTGTGATAATAGCAGCCGTTTTTAGTTTTTGCTTTGATTGACGTCTAAATGTGGAATTTTTTTGTGTAATATTTTACTTAATAATAATATTAAAATCGATGAAACTAAACCATAGACTAAATTAAAATATAATGGTAAATATTAATTGTATTTTTTTGTAAAAATAATGTGGAAAGCTGTGATAATAGCTGTATTTTTTTGAACTGTGATAAATGGTAGTTGTAATCTTAACAAAAAATTATTTAAATTCTGTGGTATTTTAAGTTACCAATATATGTGAAAATTAAAACAAAATTTTACCAAAAAAACTGTTACCTAATAAAAGTCTGAAATAAACTTATAAATTGCTTGTTGAGATAACGTTTCAAATAGATGTGATAATGCAGTAATACTTATATCTACACCCGAATCTTTGTGATATCTCTGTGTTAACCCTTGCATTGGGATGCAGAGACCCAGTGAATAAATCGGGAAGGTAAATTATAATTAACATCAGATACCTTACCGCATGCTACGATTGCATCCCGTGTGCCGACTATCTAGATACATTTCCGGACCATTTTTTTGGGTGTGGTTACACGTTGTCATCAGCATACCTGCTGAGTATTTCGATACATTTCCGGCAAGAAAGGAAAAGAAGAAAATCACTGCTATCATCAACCAGTTGGATTGTAACAATTTTTACAACGTCGTCGTGATCCGGATTGCTGAACTTACCAATCTATGAACTGGATGGGGATGAGCGACTAAATTGAACTACGGGCGTGGGATCTAGATAAGCTATGGGGTGAGTCATTTTTAATATATTTAAGTGAGGGTGTGTATGTATGTATGAATGGGTGCGTGAGTGCGGGTACATGTGCGTATATGCACGGGATGTGTATGTGTGGGTGAATGAACCTATAATTAAAGCCTTGATTGTTGTTTCATTCCGTAAATAAATTTGCAGGTTGTAAATTGGCATGGTAGGAGTAGACACATAATATTTATATGTTTTTTTTTATTTAAATTTTCATTAGTGCATTATTTTATGTGATTTAGCAATTTATTAGCAATAATCTATTGTTGGAAAATATGAAGGACAAAGAAGGAAATGATAGCTAATGGGGAGATTTCATATGTGTTTTGAGTGGATAACAGGATTAAATTGTTTCCGTTACCAGGTTCCTGATAGCACAAATAATGATAATGGAAGTTTAACGGAAAAAAATGCAGCTTCTACACAAAAAAATGTCAACAATTAGCAAAATTGAACATAAACAGTCAAAAATTATGTGATAAACCCGAAACGACGGGCTTAGATAAATTAATTTTATTCGATGCGAACTATAAAGCGATTAATAGGGAAAATGAAATCAAGAATAACAAACGGGATAAATTAAGGAAGTCGGTTGTTGAACGTAAATTGGTCTATCGTCGGTACATCGAAAGGGACTCAATGTTGCCGGATATGCGAGAAGTGAAACATATAAGAGCAATCTATAATATTTTTATTACATTTACAATGTTTCTGGTTCCATATACGATTTGTCATATTTGATCCGAGCATGATTTTCATTTATATAAGCTGACAAATGAGTTTAAAAATAAAATCGACATAGCTTTATTGATATGGATCCCATCGTTAGCATGAACATCGCGGGGCCAACCGTTTTTTTTTGTTTTGGGCTAAACTGTGCGAAGCTAACTCTTCAAATAAAATTTTAACTGATATTTTCACCTCTATTTACATAAACTACTTCATATTTGTGGGTTACACTTCAAGAAATCAAATCAGTTGTTTATAATCTCCCATTGGTAACATATATGGCGTTATTGAAAAGAATAATCGGACTGTTGATGAAAAGTTATGCATTTATAAGAATAATCGGCCGTTGTGTGTGCTGGGTATATGTGTGTGTTTGTGAGTGTATGAGGGGTGGGAGCGTGTGAATATGTGCTGTGAATGGTGGGGGTTGGACGTGGTGATCGTGGTTCTTTCACATAAGGGTGTCGCCAGAGTCTACTCATTTCATTTGTGTTTTTTTTTCTATCCGTTTATTTGGACTCAAAATACGCGTAAAACACTGTTATTTGTAATGGAGCAGCAGGATTCCTTTCTCGACCCCATAGGCTGAAGCTAGCTTGGGGCTAAATAGATCTGATCCGGGTGCGCGACCTGCTATGCCACATCGTTGCTATGCCACGAAGAAGCTCTTCACTACATCGACTGCGCTGCTTTGACAAGCTACATCTGAAACAGCTACACGGCGCAACTCATCAGCCAGTCACTGACCACAGCATGGGCTAGGGGACAGTACTGAGTTCTGAGCAACTCAGCGAGTTAAAAAAAACAACTCATGGATTTAGTGGTAGAGCGAGGATCAGTACTCATCAGTAGTACTCATGGATTTAGTAGTAGAGGTTATTAAACCTCACTTGAAAGGCTGCTACCAAAAAATGGTTGACTGCTGCTTAACTATGCCGATGATACATCGGGAAGGTACTGGTACGTAAGCTAAAATAGGACAACTTACCTCGATTTTCTAGGCTCATAGCTTACCCTCCAGACTGCGCCAAAGAATCAACAGAGAAGATTCTAAGGCGACTCAGTGCTCAAAATTGGAATATTAAGCAAAGAACATGGACCATCTTTAAGCACACTGTTGAGAAGAATCGCGCGATGTTGGTATTCATTCCTGACCCAACATCCGAGAAACATTTTAAATGTTTCAAATTCAGATTTAACTGGATGTTCGGTGCGATACATTTAAGAATGGCAAAGTCCACAAAGCCAAACTAATCTAAGACTGCGATACCGAAAGAAGTAGTACCCAATTCTACCAAGAATAGGTCAGCAACTTGTAGCACTGCTTTGGGGCTTTCAGTCCCAAGTTAAGGACCATCCGCATCTGCCTCTGTAAAGAGTATTTCTAGCTCGGTATCTGCTAACCTGCAAACTCCTTTAACTCCTTCTCCGCTAACCTGCAAACTCCGTTAACTCCTTCTTTAACTCTTCTTACTCCTTCTCCTCTAAGGAAATTCAAAATATCCTTCCATCGTGTGCGCAGTATAATCGACAAACAAGAGCTGCCGAGTTATCCCATCCATTTGTTGTACAAATACCTCGTTGTAGAACTGTGTCCTTCCAAAACGACTATTTTAATAGAGTGGCCAAATTATGGAACTCATTGCCTTCCTCTGTATTTCCCGATGAATTTTCCCCTCAGGCATTTAAAGAAAATGTCCATCATCATTTAAAAAAATTAGTATAGTTATCCCTATATCCCCATTCCTTCCATTTTCCTCATCTCCTTCCTTTATAGTTGACATGGTATCTTCGGATATTCAAAGAGTCTAAATAATGAATATTTCATATTTAGTGTGCTAAACATGTCTAACTAATTAATAAAAAAAAAAAAAAAAAAACATCGACAACCAACGTACTTTCTAGAAGATAAGGAGGTAGTACCACCTGATAAATTAAGCAAGCTAATTCGGCATTGCAAGGAGAAACACTACAACCAAATAATTGCGTGCGATGCCAATAGTCATCACACCGTGTGGGGTAATAGCAACATCAACACAAAAGGTGAGTCTCTGCCCCAATACTTATATACAAATAATGTGTTTATAGCTAACAAAGGTAGCAAACCCACCTTTAGAAACTCAATCAGAAACGAGGTTCTGGACCTAAATCTGCGCAACAACATCCGCTGGAATTTTATCAGTAACTGGCAAGTCTCGGATGCAGCTTCTACGTGGAATCACGCATACCGGCATACATATGCATCAACATAGAACACCAATTGGAGAGTATTCTCCATTTTAGGAACCCCAGGAAGACCGACTGGGATCTCTTTAAAGTACATCTTCGGGATAATGTAAGCGATTGTGGCACGATCAACTTCACAATGGAAGCCAACTTTGCGGCACACCACCTAAAGGATGTTATTATTGAAGCATCCCACCACAATTCTCCAATTGCCAAGTTTAAAAGGACCAGAGATGTGCCTTGGTGGAATGGCAATTTGGAGAGGATGGGGAATAAAGTTCTCAAGCTCTTTAACAAAGCAAAAAGAGCAAACACCTGAACGGAGAACCAATCGGCTCTTACTAACTCCAAAAAGGGATATTTGGAGAGAGCTCTGCGGGACGATTGACAGTCTACTGACTGCAGCATCGACTGCAAAAATTCTTGGGTTTGATCACACAAACTCTCTTGGTTTAATCTGCAGATTGGACGGTACCTACACTACCAGCTGCAGTGAGACTCTAGAAACACTATTGCAGACCCACTTCCCGGGCTTTACATGCGTAAACTCTGGTCCGTTCGATCCTGAAACTAGGAAGGTTTCAAACCAACTATGCTGAAACTGGACTACTACATTCGGCATGTATGTCTGAAGCAAAACCGGATGTCAACTCATGCCAACATGCATACCAAACCGGAAAATCAACGGAAACGGCATTGCATTAAGTCGTGAAACAGATTGAGAGTAGACTGAAATACAAGGAGGCACTTGCATGCACATTTATGGACAAACAAGGGACCTTTGATAATGTGCATTATCGCATGCTATTGCTGAAATAGTCACCAAGAATAATTTAAACACGTACATTTTGGCGTGGATCATCAACATACTACAGAGTCGGAAAATTACAATTACACTAGGAAATACATGGGTTACTGTCAGGGCTTCTAGAAGATGTCCCCAAGGAGAACACTCTCGCCGTTGATACTCTGGTGGTCGCTGATGATCTTCTAAATAGGCTGAAAAGCTCTGGCTTCACCACTATAGGCTATGCCGACGATATAGCAGTCATAGTGAGAGGTAAACATGACTCTACTTTCGGTGAACGAACTCAGGCAGCCCAGGACTTTAATGAATTGGTGCAACGAAGTGGCGATGTCTGTTAATATAGAAAAACTAGTACCGTAGTCTTTACTAACAGAAGGAGTTTTAATTTCAATCCTCCTGAGATTAACGACAAACGGATACAAGTAGTTAAAAAGATTAAGTAATTGGGTGTGACCCTCGACAAACAAACAAGCTTTTCTTCGCGTGTAGAAACCTGTTTGAAAAATCCCGGGGATGAAGTCCCAAAATAATAATTTGGTTACACCAAAGTATAATAAAAACCATACTGTCATACGCAGCTTTGGTCTGGTGGCCAAAAACAAACTGTGCCACAGGTGCTTTTAAAACCACACCAACTTCTGCTTTGGAAGGACTTCTGCTACTTTCTCCATTGCACCTATCAGATCTGTAGCAGCACCTAGTGCTCACAGATTGCAGCTAGTCGAAACATTCAAACATGGAAACCTAACCGATCATCTAACGAACCTCTCTAAATTGCAGAACGAAGTGGAGACCTACCACATTTCGGACTATATGCCAAATATCACTGATCTAAATATATTTGTTTATTGTCAAAATAGGGGCCAGGGAAGGGATCGAGAGCTACTTCCAAACACTACCATCGATTGCCAGCGTCTGGTATACGGATGAATCCCGAACCAATGAAGGCTCGGGTGCAGGAGCCTTTGGTGCCAAGGCCAAATGGGCGTTACCACTGGGTATCTCTGCAACAGTGCTTCAAGACGAATCCCTTGCCATCAACCACTATGCAATGCGGTGTGCCAAAAGGTAATACAGCAACACGGCTATATACATTATTTCTTATGGACAGGCGACGCTAGTGGCTCTGAATTCGACACGCTTTAATTCAAAGCTAGTATGGGAATGCTACAAAAATCTACAAAAAAAATTATATACAAATAAGATTGGTGTCTGATCATTTTGGTATACGCAGTAAAAATGCTCTTCGCCAGCTCTTGATGTAGTTCATCAGTTACTTTACTTACAACTAAAATCGTACATATTCAATACACGTTTGTTGAAATTAAAAAAAACAACAAACAATAAAATAAAATTCCCGTAAAATATAAACTTTCTTACTGTTTGTTTTTTTTTTTTTCATATCTATAGTCTGTATGAATCGATATAGATTTTCTTTTGTCTTTCTTACCTCATAAAATTGAATTACAAATAAGAAAGAAAACAAAAAAGCATACAAGAATCTCAATTTTATTATCTTATATGTATGTATTTAGATAAAATTTATTTTTATCTATTTCTGGTTTATCCAATGCCACCCTTATAATAATAATATTAATAAAAATAAAAATAATAATAAATATTTTAAGAAACAAAATAATAAGATAAAAGTTGAAAGAAAAATTTAAGAAAATTGGAAAAGAAAATTTGTATTCAATTAATTTTCTAATATCAAGGTGTTAGAGTTCAAAATATTCTGTTTTATCTGTGTCAGGGTTGTGAAATTTATGTTAAGATACCGAATGAGAGAATGTAAGCTTTTATGTAAATGATTAGGATATAATGCATATCTAAGACGATGATATGAAAACAGATCTGGACACGTAAACCAGCATTTGATAGTGTTCGTACATATGGGTTTACCCCACTCGTATAATAAACATCCAAATCCTTGTTTATTGAAAAATGTACCCAAATCAAACCATAGCATAGTCAATAATATTTAGCCACCACAGACTATTTTCAATTTTCTTAATTTTCAATTGTTTCTGTTCTCTTAGTTACTTTTTGTTATCTTATTTTTTACTGCTCCAAAGATTTTCTGAACAACAACATATAAAAAAGTAACATAAAACTTTAAAACAATAAAAACTATAAAACTTTATAATCTATTTTGGGAACGTGTCATTTTGATATAACCAAAAACCACAAAGTGATATCCTGATTATTGAAAAAGAAACACAGTAAGATAGAAAAAAAAAGCAACAAAGAAAGGAAAATAAATAAACGAGTAGAAAAAATGAAAAATTAAATAGAAGTTTTGAACAGGAAAAAAAAGAAAATTTATGTTATACAGTTTTTAGTTGATTGGAAACAAACCACAACATTATGGGTGTGTTGCATTTTGTGATATAAGAAAGGTTGTCGGTTTAGTTGTTTTTTAAGTTCAGATTATAAACTTTAGGTTTGTGAGTATGTTGTCAACTAGATTGTATTGAAAATTTGTGATTTAATATCGTACTTCAGCCTTAAACGATCTGTGGTACCTCACCGGTTTGCGAGTGTTATTTGTTGTTCTGTGTCTGTGACCTGGAGACTAGCCTTACGATTTTTTTGATGTTGTGTTACCATAGCGAGATACGAACCTTAATTTTGATTCAGATGAAAAACAAATAAAAAACGATTGTAATTTTATTAGTCAACGATAACATACCAAATGAATCGGTCATTAATTTTCATTTGTAAATTAATCTTAAATTATTGTTGAATAAAGTATATATTATAGTTCTTTTAAATAAAGAATTATAAGTTGTCATAATAAATTTAAGTGGGGTTTTCATTTTTTGCCGTCATATGAGTCTGCATCAGTTTATTTTAAAAAATTTGGTCCTTCGAGCCGGATCATGTCAATTTGTTCGAGAAGCCAAGCTGCGCCATTTGTAAACTTATGTATTACTTAAATGCAGTCGGGATCGCAATTATCCATTATCATTGAATCGTGCACTAGACGGCTACGTTTGCCGAGGCAAAGAATAAGGTTTCTAATTGATGGATTAGGTTCACCAAGTATACGGGTAGCCACAGGGATGACAAATCTTGTTCTCAGTGCTGTAAGGGATCCAAGTATTAATTTAGATGAACAAGTTGTTGTTATGCAACGGGTGACATCACAACTTTTATTGGTAGAAATTGATATTTCATATATTATCTATTTAGATAAATTAACGTTATAGTCCAGTAAATAAAGGTCGAAAAAGATCAAAAGCTCGCAAAAATCCTGTCACGGACGGGACCTGACGGAAATTGTTGGTCTTACCGAGTACTTTGACGTGAGAAAAATTACCTTGGGGTTCCGACCCTGTGAGCCTGGAAAATGGCCCTCAAAGTGTCAGAAGTAGTTTCCGGGCCATATCTCCGGAAATATGGCAGTTAGGGCATTCCTGTTTAACCAGAAATGAAGGTGAGCTAATTATCTACAGAAATGGTCCTAATCATTTTTTTCGCAACATTGATACTTTTTGCAAAAACGGGTAGTGAAAAATTGTCAAATTTGAGACCATGTAAAAACGCCAGATTCTCATCAAATTTGAGAACTGAGGGCTTGGAAATACCCACAGCTCCATGTTTTGGCCTGAAAAATTTGACCTGCAAATGACAATGGCTTTCTCGTTGTATTTGCGAAATTATCGCGGCCATATAGGAGCATAGGAAGGATCAGTCACACACAAATTTAAATTATACATGTACTAATTTGTTATGTCGCTGTAAATGCGTTATATGTTGTCGATTTCTAATTTAATAATTTATAATAAATGACGTTTTTATTCGCCTACATATTAAAGTGTTACTTTATTACTGTGATTTACGGCCTAAAAGTGTCACTTTTTAACTATTTATTTTGTTGTTATAGCTACGTCCAAAAAAGTAAAAAGCATTTGTATTTGTTTAAATTCTATGAAAAATAAAATTTTTTATCAAAGCAACCCTTAAATTCAAAATTTCATTATCCAATTAAAATAGTTGTTATCATTTGTTGTCATAGCTACACAATAATTTGAAAAAAATAATTAATATTTTGTCAAAGGTTACTTGTTCCACATATTTTTATTTTAAAAATTTATGAAAATTTATAATTTTAATTTAGAATAAACAAATTTTCTTAAAATATTTTGCTTGCGGCGACTAAAAAATAGTATATGATGCACGGACGTAAGCTATTTTGGACTTAATGTGGGTGCAAATCTCGGCTAGCGCCTCGACTCCACATCCGTCCAAAATCTTTAGCTTTACGTCCTAGCATCATAATGGACTATTGTTGACGATTAATACAATAACAATAACAATATAAGTCCACGAGGGACGCGTGAAGCCAGTGTGTATGTGCCATGTGTGCGCGCCTGCGCGGACCGATATTATACACGTAAAATACGCGCCGCCACGTGAAGCAGAAAAAAAGAGGAAATTATCATAAATAATTTCAGAGAAACTTTTTCAATTTTTTTTTTTTTGTGGATTAAAAACAATGACATTATTTATATCAATGGAAAGCTGAGAACCTCAGCTTTACTTTTATATAAGTAACAATACCCAAAACATTCCTCGGAAAGAAAAAAAAGTTTCTGAAAAATTTGGCCAGTTTTTTTCCCGTGTGGGCGTAAAATCAACTTTTAAAGAGCCCTGGAAATTTCTAAACAATTTGAAAAATACGATCGGAAACTAGACATTCTAAGCTACAAATTGGTGTAATTTATGAGGCACTTTAATAGACAATAAATCTTTTATTAATGATTTTCCGCGGACTTCCCGAAACTCCATGAAAGTCCTCAAAATGGAAATTAATAAATTCCCTTTTGTTTAAAAGTGCGAGAAAGCCACTGTGGCAAACTTTCTGAGATGTTTCAAGACCCCCACAGGTACAATAATCAAGAAAGAAACATATAAAAACACAATTTTTAAAAAAAATATGAATCAATTTAAAACAGCGTCAGAAAACCGGATAAAAAGAAAATTTGACCGCCGTTTGCACTCGCTTACAAAAGTGATAACAGGAATTTTATCACAGGATGTGACAGGTACGGGTTTTCTCTTTCACATGAATTTTGAATCGTCGAAAAATACTGAATTTTGACCGAGTTATCCGCTAATTTGTCCGCCGCTCCTTAGTAAATACGTGTAAAGCGGCGTTCTGGCTCCATGATGAAGAGAAAAATGCAGGACAAGGTTCGAGTCCGTTATCTCGGAAACTATCGGGCTTACGATAAAAATAAATAGGACCATTTCTGTAGATAATTAGCTCACCTTCATTTCTAGCTAAACAAGAATACCCTAACTGCCATATTTCCGGAGATATGGCCCGGAAACTACTTCTGACACTTTGAGGGCCATTTTCCAGGCTCACAGGGTCGGAACCCCAAGGTAATTTTTCTCACGTCAAAGTACTCGGTAAGACCAACAATTTCCGCCAGGTCCCGTAGTTGTAGTTTCTTAGCTGTAAGTAACGAAAATAAATAAATCACTTCTTTGGCGAAAGGGGTTTCGAGTTACTCAAGAATTTTAAGAATCATATGTTGGGTGAAATTATATGTAAACAATCTTAGAACAAAAATCGCCCAAGCAGAGTTATTGCAATCGCTGAAGTTTTTCGGTCAAGAATTTACACCATCTCATTTAATCAAGACGATATCTACAAGGCTGAAATCGTAGTATTGCTTTGGGCTCAAGAGGAAGATTCTTCATTCGAGAGTAATAGTCTAAAAAAGGGTATAGCTATCACAGAAAAAAGAAATCCGATCAAACCTCTTAATCCATTTCTTGATAGCGGTGACTTATTGCGAGTAGATAGGAGGCCGTCTAGAAAATTCCAGTCTACAATACAATGCAAAGCATCCGATAATTGTATCCGGAAAAAAATTTGTTAATAAAATGGTTAGTGCAAGCAAAACATCAAAAAATACTTTATGCTGGTATTACACTTCTGAAGAATTCTATTCAAGAATTTTTATGAAGAAAACGAATCATCAAGCTTGGATTGTTTTAGGCATAAACAGGCAATTTCTTCACAGTTAATGGTTTCACTGCCTGACGCAAGAGTAACGGTGGCATATCCTGCCTCAAAGGTTGGGTTGACTATGCTGGACCAATTATGGATAGAGAGCATAATCGAAAAGGCCATCGAACTTCAAAGGCATACGTGATTATTTTGGTATGCCTGTGTACCAAAGCTGTCCATATAAAGGCAGTTGGAAGCATGACTACTGAATCATTTCTAACAGCCTTAACACGGTTTACTGCATGGCGTGGGCTACGTATTAACTTATTCAGTGATAATGGAAGCAAATTTCATCGGTGATATAAGGAACCAATTGCACGATTTGTTCGAATTTTTATCAAAAATAATACTTTTATTTCTAATTTTCTAATAAAATATCGCATCGCATAGCATATAATACCCCCTACAGCTCCAAGTTTTGGTAGACTTCGGGGAGCTGGTGTAAAGAGCATGAAGTTTCACTTGAAATTACATTTTCGCGGAAATTAAATCGATTTTACCAGAGTCTGCAAACCCTGCGCGCAACACTAGAGCAGCCCTAGCAGCTCATCCTTTTACGGTTCAAATAACAAGGTGTAGAACAGTGGAATCTTGAATCTTGGAATCTTGAATTCTCGGCCAATATACTCAACAACTGATGGTCAGACAAATATGCCTAAATACGCCTCGGTGGAGATTAATTGAAAAATTGCAACGAGATTTATGGTCCTGTAATGAAGCGCTGCTTCGTTGAATGACAACGAAGTGGCATAGCAGGTCGCGTACCTAGCGAAATTATTTTTTTGCCCCAGACTAGCGGCAGCCTATGGGATCGAGAGAAGAACACCTGCTACTCCAGCACAAATAACGGTAATGTACCCGTAACATGAGATAATAACGGATAAAGAAAAAGGCATATGAATTAGCTAGACTCTGGCGGTCCCCATTTATGACAGAACCACGATCACCAGGTCCAACCCACTACTTCAACACTCTATCTCACACTCTCACTCCACATACACTCGCGCACTCTCACCCACATGCACACACACCCACACTTACACACACTTGTACACCATCAACCATGCCCATACACACACTCACACCAACCCACTCATCAACTACTACATTTTTACACTCATACCCCAAAGATAATATGATGTATGCTCCATCAAATGAGAAGCTGCCCTGTATCGTAGTAACGATATAAAACCAGTCTTCATTATTCAATCACTTTGGATTAAAAAGTTTGTATAATTTAAATTAAGTTTAAGTAATCATAACATTTCAATTAACTGTGGACGAATCTAATAAGCTTTCACATACGTATTTGATTCATTATTGAATTGACTTAATCAAAATTTTACCATGCATCATACTTGTGGCCGAAATTTTGTTTTATTTATGTTGCTAATGAGACACATTTTCCGATGAAGGAGCGCATTGTAATATTTAACTTCGAGCTTTATGTGGTTTCTAGATTATCACGGACATTGCACATTGTTGGTTATACACAAATTAGTTTAAGGATGTTTTTCTTTTGTTAGCTTATGGAGAGGGCAGTCAATACACTTACGTTATATTTTCTGACCTGCCTGTGGTGTTGTTTGTTCGTAATATAAATAATTTTTCCTATCACCGCAAAGGACCAATTAGCCAAAAGTTATTTCAATATGTGAACACGTACCCCAATCAGGTTCACCCCTGGTTAATGAGAACCATTTAATTAAATTTAGACGGCATTACTACACATATTCTCGGAATTCAGATTTTATACAAGCATTTCTGGTACCATTGGGTTCTGACAGACACACGCGTATGCACCGAATTCACTCGCTCATACATACTCACACCTGCATATCCATAAACACACATTCGCCCGCACACCTACACACATGCACGCATAGCGAGAGACATACACGCCCATACACGCAACTATACAACCATGCCTAAAAGAAAGAAATTTAAACGACTCACCCCATGTTGTGGGATTCCCGCGTCTCCACCTTCCTTGTCTCACCCTAGCCCGTTATGTTCCTCGCCCCAAACAAAATCAGTATTTCACGTATTATCTGCCCTTTTTTGACGTGGCGTTATTGTAATCTGGCTGTACACAAGCTGGACCGGGTCAGTAATTACGGCACTTTATTCAAGGTTTTTACAAATCTCTCTTTTTGTCGTGGGTGATCGATAACACTCCGTGTTGATATGAATAGGTTTAATAATGATACATGCGGTTTGATCGTAATGTTCCTTTCTTATTGGTTTCAGGTTACACTCAGATATAAGAACCGTTATTTTAATTTAAAGTAGGCTAAGTATTTATGACCTTATTTCACTACAGTTAACTAATTAACAACAGAAAAAAGGTAAAAGTTATTTGATTTCTAACGCAACAATTTCATTTTATGTGTATCACAGATTTTAGTCCGAATAAAAATGACAAGTTTCAATTGTTTTATATCACATATGGTTAACAATATCCACTCTACATTACCTCTCGATAAAAAAAACCATCAATACCATTCCTGGGTATGGCTCTCCAAATTTTCCGGAAACAAGAAAAATACCTTCTGCCGCTATTTTGTTTGACTTCTTTGTCGTTTTTCACCGTCAAAAACTTGCAAGCAGCTGATTTCTACAAATCACAATCTACTACCAGGGATAGAAGTCAACACCGACTAAGAGACCTCTATACGAAAAATTGGCGTATTTATAAATAAAAACGATTTTACATCTCCAATCAATAAACTAAAATAAGCCCGTCCACTAAACAATCTCGGTCGAAAAGTAGGTGTACTAAAAAAAAGTCTTCGTTATTGTAAGCGAGACAACTACCATGAAACATATTTAGGAAATTACATTTACCAATGTATACACTAAGGATTTATTACAACCAACAGGCACTAAAATTGGAGACTACAACCAATTTATAGCAGAATACTGATTGCAAGATCTATATATGAACATAGTGGAATTATAAATCGATGATATTATATAACTGTTCCATGTTAATTTTTATATTGATTGACGAATATAAACTGAATATAGAAAATCACACTGGAAAATATTACACAACTGTTTTAGAGCAATCCCTGTTTTGCAAAAATTATTGTAGATGACAATTACGGTTTGAGTTTAACGAAACAAAAAGTAACTATGAAGGTCTCAGCCAATGCAAATTTGATGTATCAGGGAATTATCCAACTGCTTCGTCAAGCACCAGGCTACTTCGTTACAGTCGACTTAGCACAAGGATTATCTAGGGTCGCTACAAAAAAGTAACAAATGGTAATACAAGAATTACAACTTAAATGTAGATGGCGTGGTCATTATTAAAGAAGAAACAATGCCTTCATCAAGATGGGTCCTGGGGATGATACGTTACGTTTTTCCTGGCAATGATGTTCTTGTAAGAGTTGCCAATCACGAAAATTATTAATCTTCATTTTGTTGAAACAGATGATTTAACGAGCGCGGAATGTTAAGATTTTCATCAGTTTATTTTTTCTAATGTCAAAATTTTTTTCGTTTTGCACAGCAAAATTCAAAAAAATTTGACCCTATGTCAAAATTGTGTTCCCACCAATTTCATTTTCACCAATAATTTTGTTCCGTCAAATATTTCTCGATTCGCACATGGTCTTAGATGTCATAATAAATTTAAGTGGGGTTTTCAAATTTTCAGTGTCATATGAGCCTGCATCAGTTTATTAAAAACAATGTCAGCTTAAGAACACCAGAAATATAAGGACCCCACTATAAAATGCAGAGACATTTTCTGAGGGGGAGTTATGTAGTGACCACTATTAAGTAATACAATGTTACAAAAATGAATAATAAAAACATTACACAAATTAAAATAGAATATTTGTGTAAATTGTTACATATTTAGTGGATTAAAGAAATCGGTATATCAGTAATTAAATTATAGACAGTTATGTTGTCTAAAATGGAACTAAAGGAATTAACATTCTTAACAAAAATATGATAAATATAAATAATAAAATAACTGAAGCTTGACCAATAAATTTAGTCATCTTTTAATATTAGTAAAAATTTTTTTTTCAAGACAAGAAATGTTTCTTAAAAAATTACTAACTTTAACACCATCATTTCTTGACATTTATTTTCTTTTAAAACTTCCAAGATGATAGTTTCTCGTTTATCCAAAACGAAATAATAAAAATGATAATCACTTTGAGAACTTGAGGGAAAGAAAACAAGAGTTGAGGGAAAGAAAACAAAAATATTTTCTTAAAGAATAAAAAAAAACAAAATAAAGTACATTTAAGAAAATTATTTAGTTTTAAAAACTAAGAAAAATAGTTTCTGTGTCTCAAATAATATTACTTTTTAGATGAAGATAAGATACATAAAAAAAATATATACAGCTTTGATATAGTGTAATTTGATTGATTGAATTGATTTAGTTTTTTGTCTTTTCATTTGATTCAATTTGTTTTAAAAAAATTATTTTAGTTTGTTATTGATTTGCAATGAGAGTATATTGGAGATATTAAATTTGATTTAAAAATTGATACCCTCAAGGTGATATTAGAAATAGGAAAAGTGATATTTCAATCAAGTTAATGAGGTATTGGGATTACATTAAATTGAATTGGAGAGGAGTAATAAACAATTTAATGTATTATTATTTTTGTTATTTTTTTTGCTTTTAAATGTTTTGTAATATATTTGTTTTGAAATTTGAACGTTTTTTAAATTTTTTTTTTTTTTTTTTTGAAAAAACAAAGATTTTGGGCATTTGGATATTGGATAAACTGGCAGCAAATCCATCAATGTTATTTCAGAACTATTTCTTTGTGTTTCTCAGGATAAACGTTATCAAGGGGTCTCTCTCCTTCGTCCTGTCATGTAACGTCCTGTATTGAAACCTTTTATATTACACATAATAAGTTGTTAGAACTTTTTGTGAGCAGTTAAGTGTGTTTTTCACGCCAGCTGGACATGTTGATAACGGCATGTTTGTTTGAAAATATATTTAGTATATATTAATAATTGCAAAAATTTGTATTTTTTTTTTGTAAAATAAACATTAAGAATTGCAAATCTTCTGAATAACAATTCAGATATTTTGCTGAAGAACTAATATTAAATGTTAATAAAACATAAGCTTAATGGTTTGAAATATTCTAAGAAAGAGAAATTTTAACTGATAGAGAAAGAAATATTATATATCTGAATATCAAATATCTGTCGTCAATTTCTGAAACTTAACAGATAAATTCTAGCAAAGGATACTAATTATTGTATGATTTTCTGTTGTGGTTGAATAAAATCATTGCCTATCTGGTGTTTCTCTTCACAATTTTAACCAAAGTAGGTTGAAAAATTACGTAAACCAAATTAAGATATAAATATAATTAGAGTTAAACTGGTAATGATAATATATCTTATATATATAAAAATCACATGTCACGATGTTTGTCCGCGATAAACTCCGCAACAACGTAACCAATCTTAATAAAATTGTGTTCAGTGTGTGTATAATGGTCCAACTTGAGAGATAGGATAGTTTTTATTTTGATTGAACGCCTAAATATTTTTTAATTACGAATTAAATGTTAAATATGGATAGTTCATAAGCAAACTTTCAGATGGCGGCGTAAATTAATTAATTTACTGTCAAACCTGCTTTATCGACTTTTTAATCATCCATGTTACCATTACTGACAATATTGAGCATAAAATATAAAATACTTTATTTTCTTCTGTCCGTAAAGAAATACGAAAATAGCTTAAATTTTTCATACAAGTTTGTATGGGAAATTCTGGCAATTTTCATGTTTGAGCGACCTAAGAATAATATTTTATATATTACGCTTAATATATACTCGATAGGATAGTTTTTATCTCAATTAAAAGTTTTAATATATTTTAATTGCGAATTGAATGTTAAATGTATTTCGTAAACACATTTAACGTAAGTGACACAACTTCATCATGGACTTTTTAAATCATCAGCGTAGGCCCCGAAAAAACTGTTGGTTTCAACTTTTTGTTATAATGATACAGTTTTGAAGTTTAATGCATAGTTTTCTATTTTGTGAATTATTTTTTTTGGAATTGTGTTGTGTATCATTTAATTATTATTATTTTTAACTTCAAAATAATAAGTTTTTTACAAGAATAAATTAAAATTGTGTAAGTACTAATAAATTTGTTTAAAAATAATAATTTTATTTAAAATAATAATTGCCGTGGCCCATTATCGATGAAATTGAAATTGAATCTGCAAATTGACTCAAAAATTTCAATTTACTCTGCTATCGCATTTGAATAAATTTTGCCAGATTGTGGTGTTGAAATTCATGTAATATTTGTTTTTCAATATTTGTTTTTTCGTAATTTAATTTTTGTAGAAGAGGATAAAGCAAAACAAAAAATAATATTTCTGCGAAAAACGACTAAATTTCAATTTCATCGGCATTTTTAAGAAATGAGTCACGGCAAATAATACAGAAAAAATCTACTTTACCGAACGTCTTAAAAACATTAAAATTCATTAGAAATCATTAGAATTTTGACAACACTACTTTAAAGTTTATTAATTAAAATTAAAATGATTTCTCTATGAATACCCAAAATTACGGTTAGTAGTAAATACGTCTAGATAACGTAATGGCCAATAACATGAGCTATCAACCAAAAAGTTGAGCTATCAAGTCACGTCGTTCCGTTTTTTTTGCTTTTTTGGTTTTTATTTATATTTTAGATTCAAAATCACGAAGGTGGAAAATTTCAAATTTGGTTTGACAAAAAACAGTAAATGCTATAATGATGATAACTAATTTGTATTGTCACTAAATCTGTATTAAAACAATAGTTTGTTGGGGTATTGCACATAATTTATTACTTCTTTTCTAATATTACTTTTAAACGCCGCTTAAAATCATTATTTCATGGACAGTCATTATTTCATGGACGTTTTTGAAAGGTTAATAAATTGTCCAAAAAGGCATAAAAACGATTTAGCTATTTTGAGCCTTTAACGTTTAGAAACAGTTTAAGCCCCAAAAACGTTACAGTGCATGCACAATGAAATTACTTTTACAAAGTTTGTATCAAAATTTATTTTGAGGAAAAAAATTTATTTTTGAAATATATTTTTCTCAATGAAAAAGTTTAAAATTTCTTAACTTTTTCCTCATGATCAATAAAGAATGAAGCTAGCTACAGTTTAAAGCATTGTGCTGATATTAAAAAATAATAATAAAAAGTTGATACCATCAGATTCTCCATTGATACCATCAGATTCTCCAATACCATTCAAAAGACTTCAATTTCCTATTCGTTTGGCTTTCGCCATGACCATAAATAAGTCTCAAGGACAAACAATGTCCATTTGTGGCTTGGACTTGGCAAATCCATGTTTCTCCCATGGGCAAAAAAATGTATATCTGTCTGCTGGTTGGTCGTCCGTCACCACCAAAATTTTTATTTCTAAAAACAGGTACACTCAATTAAAATAGCCGTCAGGACGATATGTTCGATAACTGTACCAGAAGTGTGTCAAAAAAATCGTCAAGAGTGTCAAAACAAGGAAATATTCATATTTTTTGCTTAAAAACGGTAGTTTTAGGTGATAATGAGTAGTAACCTTGAGTTTAAAGAAATCTTGATAGTCGGGATTCGTATGTGAGATCAAAAAGTAGATTATTTCATTATAAATTTGTCAAAAAAATATTGTCAGTGTGTCAAAAGAATGTTTCATTTAATTTTTACCCAATTTTTTGGAAAAAAATAAAATTAATTATTTGTATGTCATGAAATGTGATTGAACATGCAATTTGAATTTATGAATTTTAAATTTTTTCAATATTTTTGGAAAAGTTTTAATTTTTGATTTTGTAAGAATTTCCGGAATGTTTTTAGAATTTTGAAAAAGTTTAAATTTTTGTTTTTATTATAATTTTTGGAATTTTGAAAAAAGTTTGTATTTTTAATTTTGTTAATATTTTTATAATTTTGAAAACAAATTGAATTTTTGAATTTATCAATTTTGAATTTTATAAATATTTTTAGAATTTTGAAAAAAGCTTAAATTTTTGATTATGTAAGAAATTTTAGGAATATTTTTAGAATTTGAAGAAGTTTGAATTTTTGATTTTTTATAATATTTGAAATCTTGTAAAAAGTTTTGAAATTTTCAAAAATTGTTATAATTTTCAAATTTTGAAATTGTTATAATTTTTGCAATATTTTTAGGGGCATATACGATAAAACTTGAAGGTTTTCCAACCCTTTGAACACGCAACATATAATTGACCATGCGAAAAGCACGAGGTTTCTAGGTCCAGCCCACAAATTGACATTGTTCAATCGAATTGCAAATTCGACAACAAGCTTAAAAATTTCTCCAAAACTCTTTACCAATCACTTTCAAATTTTGACATGCCGTTCGATTCTCAATCCATCTAGATTAATCAGCTAGAATGCTAATGCTCTCTGTTATTCATATTTCCCAAACAGAAAAATTAAAAAATACGCTTTCTATTCTTATTCCGACTCTTTGAAATTATTTTTGCAAATTCAACAAATTGTTTTTGCAAATTCACGCGCACAAACTTTTTTATAGGCGTAGCAAAGCACGCCGGGTCCCGCTAGAGTATTTATAAATCCAAACTTCTTGTTTACATGTCATACAACGAAAAGTAAACTCATTAATATTGGAAGGACGGTGCTCTATGGTTTCACATAATTCTATCAAAATTCTTTCACAAAAAAGCGAAATAAAATTTGAATTAAAAAAGAAAAAAATCATATAAATGTACCTTAAAGTATTTTAATATAAGTATTGTTGAACACATTCCCTGCTATTGTCATATTTAATTTTTTTTTTTTGTAAAATCAAGTTATTTCAAGTAAAGTAAAATACTATCCAGACAATTTCCTCCCTCGACTTTTCCTTTTTTTGAATTATTTTTTATTTCAAAAGAACCAAAAAAAATTCCTTTCCTTTTCATTTAATATTATATGAATAAATTCGTTTTATTCATCTTCTGGTGTGTCCTCTTTATATGTTATTTTTTTTTTTTTTGTTACTGTTCATAAATTTTCTTTTAAGATTTTTCCTGTTTCACGTTGTTTTTTATTGTTTCCTTGCAGCATAATTCAATTGCATTTGTATTTTTTTCTTTTGTTTGCATAGAGTATAGACCGTTGAAATGAAAAACAATAAACAGTTTTCGTGAAATTAAAAATCAAGATATAAGTAAAAACAATGTTATGTCTCGGATTTAAAAAAAAAATCATATGATTTTATTTTGTTTGATAACCTTAATATAAATCCTTTTGCTACAAAAAAATTTAGTGTCCTCCATATGACAAAATCACCATGAGACAAAATATTTTTTATGTTAAAAGAAAACATAAACAAAAAATATTAAACTAAATAACATGCTCGTGCTTGCTTTAAAAAAATACTATCCATTCCCCAAAAAATACTTAAATTGTATAACAAAAAAAATTAAATATAAAAAAATAATGTAACTTTAAACCATTTGCTTTTCCTTCCTTCTGCAACATTAATAAATAAAATTCTATTTTCATTGAAAATCCTCTTTATAGTTGTAGAAAAAAATTTCTATCCCATAGAAGAAGAAAACGAATTGCATTTCTTAGCTTATTTCTTCATCATTTCCCCCAGTTTAACTTACTTTAAATCTATTTCAATTTTGTTCTTTAATTTCGCAATCATCCATAAAATATGGATACATATTCCTAAGTTATGCTGTTGTTGTTTTATTCCAACTATCACGTACGGTTTAAATGTTTCAAAGGACATAGGATTCAAAAAAAATATGTATTATGGAATCATAGACAAGAAAAATATTGAAATTATTTTTATTGATGAGGCATCTGCCACAATGAAAACTCTTGCATTAGTTGAAAATACAGTCGATGAGTGACAAAAGAAAGTAAATCTCCCATCGCCTGATTTTCCTTCTCAATATTTCTTGATAAGGACGAAAATTCAAAAATTAAATAAAGCTCTAGGAATTGGCTTAGGTAAGAAATTTGCTTCTCTTAATATAGAATTTGCAGAGAAATAATTTTCTGGTAAGTTAGCTCTTTCTTTTGGGTCAATTACAGGCATATCTCTATGAATAAGAGGAGATAGAGAATGAAGAATGAAGACTTACAAAAGACACCAAGCTTGAAATAAAATGAAGATTCAAGTTAACAATGAGGACAAAGGTATTTCTCCTGTCTAAAGTTACAGCTCGGTCACTGATAATGGTTTCAATTAAGAACAAATATCATGTTTGATACATTGAAGATATAGATTAGTGATCACAAATACGTGACCAGACTTGATACGTTTACAAATTTCCATGGTACGGGCAACAATTTTTCAAAAAATAATTCAAAACTGTTTCCAAAATAATTTTTTATTTGCCAAAGTAAGTTGCTTCAATTTCAGTGTTTAGTGTTCTTCTATTCATTGTAATGTTGCAATTGGTAACATTCGGGTGCTATAGGGTTTGTTTTTAAACTTAACCATGATTGATTAAAATTATTTGTTTGTGTTATGCTGTTGCGAATATAAAATGATCAACCCATTAAGAAGAGAACCAAGTTCGTTAATATAAACTATTAACATCAATAAAAAACAAATAAATAGAAAACTGTTTATATCTATATCTGTTTTCATAATTTTAGTCACTATGGTAGTGATGTTTTAGTAGACCTAATAAGCTGGTGGATCATATTGTGGACTTCATTAAACAGGTCTCTTACTCAGTGCAAAATAACAACATGAAAAATTTAAACGTAAATTGAATAGTAAATTGATGTTAAATATTCAACAAATAAAAGGTAATTTTTCACTTTAATATGCCCTTCTTTGATTAAACTGAATTTTTTATATGTGATTAAAATAGGCCTCCTCACTATATTTAGTTCAGGATGTACATGACGGACGTCATCCGCTCTCTTGTTTTAGTTCGGTCTGAAAGACCTAAGTATTACATTCATGAGCTCAAAGTGAAATTCTTAGCCCCACTTTTTTTGGCATTTCTCGACGGTTTAGGACCTACTGATTCTAAAAAAGCAAAAAAAAAAAAATGTGTGTCTGTCTGTCCGGCCGGCCGTCCGGCCGTCCGGCCGTCACAACCGACGAAATCTAGAAAACCGCTGAACGGATTTCAAAATTTTTTTTTCTAAAAATAGGTAGACTCAATTAGAAGAGCCGAAAGGACGATGTGTTTGATAACTGTACCGGAAGCGTGACAAAAAAATTGTCAAGTGTGTCAAAACAAGGAAATTTGCATATTTTTTGCTTAAAAAACGTTCATTTTAAGTGATTACGAGTAGGAACATTGAATTTGGAGAAATCTTGATGGTCGGGATTGGTATGTGAGACCAAAATCTAGATTATTGCATTATAAGTTTGTCAAAAAAATTTTGTCAAGTGTGTCAAAAGAAAGACTTTTATTTATTTTTTTACCCAATTTATTGGAAAAAAATAAAATTAATTGTTTGTTTGAAATGAAGTTTTATTATTATTATTGAGAATTATGGCATTATAAGTTTGTCAAAAAATAATGTCAAGTGTGTCAAAAAATGATTTCATTTAATTTTTTAGCCAATTTTTGGGAAAAAAATGTAGCTGTTTTTATGACGTAAATGTAATTGAAAAAATTGTACATGGAAATTTTTGAATTTGTTATAGTTTTTGAAATATTTTTGGAATTTTGAAAAAGTTTGTATTTTTGATTTTGTAATAATTTTTGCAATATTTTTAGAATTTTGGAAAAAGTTTTAATATTTGATTTTGTAAGAATTTTTGGAATATTTTTAGAATTTTGAACAATTTTAAATTATTGATTTTATTATAATTTTTGGAATTTTGAAAAAGTTTGATTTTATTTAATTTAACAATATTTTTGAAATTTTAATTATAATTTTCCGGCAACGTATTGATGTTTCGTGTTAGTTTTGTAATAAATTTTTAAACAGAGATAAAAAATACTTGTACTTTAACAAAGAGTTATGTTTGATATACATCGCTGCCCAAAACTAAAAACCATGTCCTCGTAAAAGTTTTTTGCCGAAAACTATATCAAAATCCTTAACCCAGACCGAAGTCTTGATATCTCAGAGCTGTGAGATTTCAGCCCCTCCATATTTTAATCATTTAAATCAAAATAGCTATTTATCTGGAATTTTTTTTACAATTTTATTTTTGGATTTAGGATTCGAAAAGCAAAAGAAACAAATTTGTTGAATGTCAATTTTTTCCTGGTTTTAATAAAGAAGATAGAAGGACGATTTTTAGCCGAATTTATGTTGTGTTGCATACGATGTTGCATAAAATAAAATAATATTTTTGGATGAAAATTGTAAAGTTTCAATCAAAGGAGGCGAGTAGTATATTTTGATTTTAACTTCAACAATTGCTTGAAAATTTTGGTTTTAGAATAAGTTCAATTCTGGGGAAATATAGGGTATATAATTATATTATTATATTGTGAGGTAGAGTAATTAAATTATTATATTGTGGCGTTATTAATAATTTAGATTTTATTTTGATATTTTAATTAACTTTTTATTTTAATATTCATTTTGAAATAATGTTTTCATGCAAAGTTTTCCGTTTATTGTAGGAGGTTTTTAAATTAAATTCGTGAGCTATGTATCACGCCGGTCACCAGAATATAGTGGTCTAGCTACATAAATACGAAATAAATCACATATTCTTTATTTGATAGTTAATTTATTATTAAATATTAAGAACAACACAATTTCATACTAAGATCTAAGAGTGTGATTTATATGCTACTCAAGGAAAACAAAATCTAATAAAGTTCGTGATATATAGCTCGCGAATTGAATTTAGAAACTTACTAAAATAAACGGAACGAAAATTATTATTCATGAAAATCTTATGTAAAAATTAATATTAAAATAATAAATTGATTGAGAAAAATGAAATCTAAATTATTATTTTGGTACACCACAATATCAAGCAAATACAGAATCTTACCTTAATATTGTGACGGCGCATTAGAAGTGGATCTAAATTTACATGAGAATCTTCATATGTTGGTGTACAAAGTTTGAACTTTTCTTGAACTTTGAACTTTTTTTTGTATGAAAGTAAATAAACAAAAATTATTAGTTTTTTTTTAATTTATTTAATTTTTTCTGTTTAATAACACAGTGCAACAACCAAAATCCGAATGGGATGAAACCAAATGCAAATGAAAGTTGACATTATCCATAACAAAACCCTCAAGGGTTTTTTTAGTTCAGTGCGAGATTTTTTTTACAGGCATTTGAAGTTGGTGATTTTGGAATGCTGCCTTACAAGAAAAAATCATTAAAAATTTGATAAGATAATGCTTATTTATTTTTATTTTCCTGGAAAGTTGTGGTATCTTAATGTTTTTGGGGTCGAGGAATCCATTTTTGATATTTATTTTTACTTTAAACTCACGCTAGATGGCGCTGTCATACAAATTGTGCTATTTCTTGTAGATTTTCATAGAAAAACGGTGTAATTACTTTTTTTGAGGCTCAAAATCAATTTTTGATGTTGGCTTCATTGTAAAATATATTTCTAATGATATTACGAAGCACATTTGATTATTTTCAGTACGTTACTATTACAAAAATGCTATTTTTATGGAAAACAATGAGTTTTATACGGGAAAAAACGTTTTTTTTATTACAAAAACAACTTTTTTATTTAAAACTATTACAACTTATTATATCTTATATCTATTATATCATGTTGGATCCGATTAGTCATCATCACTATCACTGGTAATTTGCATGTTTGAAGTAGCAAAAGCTCCAGAAGCAGTAGGTTGTGGGTCTGTGTATGTTTCTGGTTCTTGCTCTTCGTCAGTATCCTCTTCATCGGTGGTTCTCTTTAACCACCAGCATAAATCACCTAACATAGAATCTAGTTTCTTTCCTCTGTACCTAGTTTCCATGGTTAAAGCTACTTGGTGAAAACATTCACCTTGCTCATCCGATTCGGTGGAAAGCTGGTTTTCAAACCAATCCATATGGTGATGGAGAAAATGAATTTTTAAAGACATATGCACACCAAGTTCCTCAAAGGCTTGCAAGAGACGTTTAACTCTTTGTGAACTATCTGCTTCACGTTTTTTACCAAGAACATTTTCGATTACGTCTTTTATTGCATTCCATGCAATTAATTGATTTTGATCCAAAGAATTATCAAAATCATTATTTTTCATCAATCTTCTAATATCTGGACCATTAAACATACCTGTAAAATTAGAAAAAAACATATTGTAAATACATTTTGTAAAATCATTTATTTTATTTGTATACAATACCTTCTTTAACATTGCTAGCACTGAGTCGTGGAAATGTAGATCTTAAAGTATTAAAAGCTGGTACATCTACAGAAAATAATTTTACAAAATTTTTGAAAAGACCCAATTTAATATGAAGTGGTGGTAGCAATACTTTATCTGCTGGTACAAGAGGTTCATGGATAACATTAGCTGTTCCAACACAAAAAACGTCTCTTTTTTCCCAGTCACATTTTTGATATTGATTTCCTTTGTAACGTGTGTTCCACAAGCATATAAAGCACATGTTTTTCGTATAGCCACCTTGTAAACCACAAAGTAAGGCCACCATTTTCAAATCCCAGCACATACGCCATTTATGGTTTTCATAGTTCACTGATTCCAGTAGATATTTTACTGATTCGTAGGTTTCTTTAGTTTTCAAATTGTATGCTATTGGAATGCTTGATTTTTTGTTATTGTAGTACAGTAAAACGGCTTTCATACTGGTTTTTGAAGAATCTATAAATAATCTCCATTTATGAGGAACATACTTTATATCCATTTCAGCCATAAGCTTTTCAATATCATTACATTAAACGAATGTATTTTCTTCGTTGACAAAGAAATATTGTTGAAATTCTGCTTGACGATTACGATAAGCAGTTATTCTTACACCAAGTTCTAGGAAATTGTTTTGCTTTAGTTTACGTGCAACATACTCTGAATCACGCTTCGACAAATTCACGTGTTTTAGTACTTCATCTAACCAGTTTTGTGATATTGGTATCATACGATTGTTAAACTCAGAAGGCTCGTAAGTATGATCGTATCCAATTGACTCTGCAGCATATGTAGATACTACGGAAGTTACATCTGGACTTGGTGGTTTTGGTATTGGAATAAACTCTGTATGTTGTTTTGGTAATTCTGCATATTTTGTACCAACATATACCATGCGTCTTCTATTATATCTGTTTCTGTCTTTAATATTATTTAAACACACATAACACTGTGATTTATCGTGTTCGCCTGAGAAGATATGAAAATACAAAATGAAATGAATATTTGATAAATAATACAGATTTGATATATAATACATATTTGTACATATACGATATAAAATAAATTTTAAAAAATTACCTGGATTGTACCATATCATTGGAACACCAAACTGCATAGACCTTTTCTTATGTAACCACTCAGTTAAAGAATTATTGTAAGTTCTGCACACTTTTTCCTGTACCCAATCTACATTTTCAATAACCCCTACTCCAAAATACTATAAATACAATTGTTTCATACTCTCATATTTTGGCACCAAATTTGTTTTTCTGTTAAATTTTCCACAAACATAACAATAATATTTCAAATGCTCCAAACATTCATTCATTTTTAACTTAAGTAAATGTAATTTGTATCCAAAACAGAAAAATTAATCACGTGAAGCTACTAAATTTATTTTATTTAGTGTAAACAACAGTAAATGTAATTTAATTTTTACTATAAGTAAAGATTTTATTATTGGGATAATTAAATATATCTTATAGTGACAATTTTTTATATTTTATTTATTTTATTAAATTTTAATTTTAATTTTAATTTTTTAATATTTTTTTTAAGACAATTATTTGTATTTATTTTATTTTTTAAGAATATATTGATTCCGGATTACTCCTTCAGCAGTTTTTTTCTTTACTATAACAATTTTAATAAAATTATTTTTTTATAAACTATTTTCTATTCTATTTTATTATTATGTATTATTACTTTCTTATATACTATTTTCTATTCTATTTCATTATTATGTATTTTTATTTATTATGAATTATTATACGACCAATTTATTTGTTTTTGTATTTATCTTCTCATTTAGCAAAATAATATCATTTTTGTGTTTGTATATGTGTAATTCTTCTATTCTATCCATGTCACTCCCCTTTTGAATTTTGTGGATGATTTTCAGATTGTGGTTGATGTCATGTTTTTCATTTTTGAGGTGTTGGGCAAAGTGTGATTTGGGATTTTCCCTATTTATTTCACTTATATCTTCGGTAAATCTTATTTTGAAGGACCGCCTCGTTTGGCCTATGTAAAATTTCTGGGATCGTTACACGTTAATTTGTAAACACTTGTTTCACTATTTTGGGTTTTTCTGGTTTTTATTATAATTGTAAATACCTTCTATGTTTTTTATTCAACGTGTCTATTAAACTTGTTTTATATCCATTCCTTTGGGCTATATATTTTATGTTATCCATTTCTTCTTAGTAACCCTCTTAACTCATTGGTATTACATTTCATCTGTTGATCATGTGGTTATATGCTGCTATTTTGTGCTGATATGGGTGGCGTGAATAAATGTTTATTGTTTGGTCCGTTTGTATGGGCTTCCATAAGATTTTGAATTTGTGTTTTGAATTGTTGTTTTTACAACAATAATAATATCAAGATACGTAATATCAAGATACCACAACTTTCCAGGAAAATAAAAATAAATAAGCATTATCTTATCAAATTTTTAATGATTTTTTCTTTTAAGGCAGCATTCGAAAATCACCAACTTCAAATGCCTGTAAAAAAAAATCTCGCACTGAACTAAAAAAACCCTTGAGGGTTTTGTTATGGAGAATGTCTGCTTTCATTTGCATTTGGTTTCATCCCATTCGGATTCGGAAAGTTCGTTTTTGTATCACAGTGTAATTCTTCTAATCACACTGTGCGACAAATGGTAGGGGTCAGTGATCCGCTGGGGTTCTGACTATCGGGAACAGTTATATCGGTCAAAAAAAAATTATACGCGTCCCGGCGTTTCGGTCGGGTCACGTCTAGGAATCGAGATATATCGATTTGAAGTTAGTAGGTATCATATAGGGGAAATTGTCAAGTTTTGGGTCTTTTTTTTGACATTACTCGAGAACGACTAGTTCGATTCTACTGAAACAAATTTAGAAAAATTAAGAATTACAATTTCTTTAATCTACTTGTATACAATTTCTTTACACAATCAACAGTTTCGCAGTTATAAATAAATTTATGAAGAAAATAAATAATTGTTAGCGTAGAAAATTAAAAAATTGTATTTTAAAAAATCATGAAAAATTCAAAACGGGAAAAAGTGTCAAGTCTTATTACTTTGACGTAAAATCACATAATCTGTGCACAAGCAGATACTATATGGGAGTGACGGATTGAAGCTGCCAATACCATCTCTTGCATTGGATCATGAAAATCGATGAACGCGTTTCGCTTTTATCACAATTAAGTAAAGGTATCTCATTTTGACAAGAATATTGATTTTTCATAGAATTTTTTTTTTATATTTTTACTGGAATAAACTCCAAAATTGATTGTTTTAAATGTATTTCGACATGTGTCCATGTGTATTGATTTTGTTTTTTTTACTTTTTTATTTTTTATTTGCTATCTTTTATTTATTTTTTATTTTTTTCTATTTATTTATTTTACATTATTATTTTATTTAATTTTTTTATTATAATTTTATTTTATATTATTATATTATTATTATATTTTATTATACTATTATTATTATTATTATTATTATTTATTATTATTATTTATTATTATTATTTATTATTTTTCATTACTATTATAACTATTATTTATTATTATTATTTATTATTTATTATTATTATTTATTTTTTATTATTATTATTTATTATTATTATTTATTACTTATTTATTATTTATTTATTATTTATTTATTATTTATTTATTATTTATTTATTATTTATTTATTATTTATTTATTATTTATTTATTATTTATTTATTATTTATTTATTATTTATTTATTATTTATTTATTTTTTATTTATTATTTATTTATTATTTATTTATTATAGTTTTTTATTTTATTTTTTCTATTTTATTATATTTTTATTATTTTTTCATTTTATTTATTTGTTTATTTATTTATTATTATATTTATTATTATATTTATTATTTTTATTTATTTTATTTTTTATTTTTTTATTTTTTCGTTACTTTTTCAGTATGGTATATCAGTAGATTAAAGGAATTGTAATTTCTAATTTCTAAATTTGTTTCAGCAAAATCGGACTAGTCGTTCTCGAATTATGTGACAATTTTTCCTATATGATACTTACTAACTTCAAATCGATAATTCTCGATTCCTAGACGTAACCCAGCGAAACGCCGGGACACGCATAACTTTTTTTGAACGATATGACTTTTCCCGGTAGTCAGAATCCCAGCGGATTTGGGCTGTCGCACAGTGTTATTATTCTTAATAATACTTTTGGTGTGGATGAGGCGCGATGGTTTATGCTTTGTTTCGCATAATCCAAGTTCACAAAATTCGAAATAGATTGAAAGGCGATCGACGGACGTTTATGGGTGCAAAACGAGCCCCCCTAAAAGGCGAGCATCTCGAAAATTAAAACCGCGTATCAATGACAATGACTGACACCCAGAAAAAAAAATCCGTTACAAATGGCAATTTATTTAATGTTTTCTGTTTAATAATTTTAGTGATGGATCTTAAGTTTTCGGAGGTCGTACTACAGAGTTCTTCGTACTCCTACTGATTTTGTAATATATTTTTAACATTTTAAAAAATTAAAAAATTAGTTTTTATTATCAACAGTTGGAATAACAAAATGAAACAATTTAATTGCTTTAGTAAGAAATAACCAACATAAATTAAAATGTAAATCGAATAATAAATTGATGCTAAAATTATCAAAAAAAAAAAACAAATAAATTAAATAAATTTCTTTAGGACAAAATGACTGAATTAAATTCATGCATTAGATTTTGATTATGAATTTTCTTTGGCAAACCTTCTTCATAAAAATAAAAGTGGGCAGGAGTAATCAATCAATCTGCATTTATTTTTATGAAAATACTTTTATATTGATTAATGATTACTCACCATTTTAGTTGTATTACAAATTGTGTAGGATGATTTAGTAAAACAAACTAGCAATTAAATACTAATCTGATATGTGAATTTTGGTTAGCGAAAAAGTATTTTTAGATAAATTTATTTTTTAGTTCGTTTCAGATGAAAGTGTGTTGGTTTGATTTTCTATTTTATTTTTAAAACTGTCAGAAGTCAAAAAGTACATCGAATGCAACGGTCAGAAGGCTGGGTGTATACAATTTGTAAAATTTAAAAAGATGCAACAAAAGGCTTGATTAGCATGATAATTGCTGTAAAAAGAATAATACTAGCGGTCAGTGGAATGAGGTTTAAAATATCTGAAAGTATTTCGTTTTATCTGCAAGGCGTGTTATATGGATTCGGAAATTAGATCGTATAACCAAACGCATCTGCTTGCATAAATTTTTACTTTCGTCAAGATAAGACATCGGGTATTTATTAGGGTTTCTCAAACGGGATCCCGGGATCCCGGGGGTAAATTTTCATCCCGTTTTCCAAAATTCCTGAATTTTTATCCAGTTTTCATCCCGGTTTTCATCTCGGGCATCCCGCTAATTTTTATTAACATTTTTTTGTACTTTTTTCAAAGATATTAAAAGTTTTCTCCCTCGAAAATCGAGTAGTTTTTAATTTTTTTCTCTCTGTAGTAATTAATTTCGTTTCAAAATTAGGAAAATGTGTTTTTTGACACATATGGTATCATGGTTTTTTTGGCACATATAAACACAACAAATTAAAACCAATAAAACTGAAAATAGGTAGATTTTTCTGAGAAATCTTCCTAAAACTTGCGCTTCGTTTCTCTTAATTTATGTTTAATGGTTCTCTTGGACGGATGGTGTTCAATGGATGGTTCAATGGACGTTTCGTCACGAAAATTCGGACAAAATTGAGCGATGGCGCGATTGACAACCTAGTTTTTTGAAAAATTCTTTAAAAATTAGTATTATGAATTTATTTTTGTTTTGTTTTTATGTATTCTTTTTTATTTCATTTTTGAAGTGTTTTTAATTAAAAATAATTTAAATTTAAAAATCAATAGCACATTTTTTGTGCTGTTTTAATTTTACACATTTTTCTACCACCCAATTAGAAAAATCTAGCTTTTTAGTCCTTCCCGGGATTTCCCGGGATCTCGGGAATTTAATATTTTCTGTCCCGACTGCCCGGGATTTGAATTTCTACGGAAAATGAGAAACCCTAGTATTTATAGGGCATTTCACCTTTTTAGTTTGACTAAAATTTCTGTTGGAGCGAATCGTATTAACTGTCTGGTTTTTAACCTTTGTAATTGGACACCTTGCTTCAGAGCAAGCTCTTCGGTGATTGCCAAGCTCAATTTTTGAGACAACTTTGTCCAGTACGGAGCAATATTTGAGTGTCCTCTTAAATTATTATCTGCAGTACACGTTCTTGGAAAATGACCAACGTTGGTTGCGTTTTATTTTTTTTAATGTTTTTAAAACAATTGCATTTTCGCTTAAGAAGCTGGACCATTGTTCCCAATAAGTCATCCTTTCCTTCACCGTTATCTGCTCCTGATTTTTGCTTGCAGATAGGATAGGGTAGGATATAATCTTTCCGTTTTATACTCATATTTTTATATTGTCATCGCCTCAACGGCGAAAATGTCATCGCCTCAACGGCGTAATCGATAGCGTGTCTGCCTAAGAATTCGAGCCAGGCACTGACGAGGAAGGCTCGAATTCCTCCGAAACACGAAAAATGTTTTCTGAGAAATTTCAAACCATACCTTTGAATTGAAAAAATTCCAATTACTTCTTTACTTACTTGAGTTTAATTGATCTCAAAAATCCAAAATCATATTTTTATGTTATGGCGGTGTCAATCCTGTCCGCAAAGAATGCAATCGTATTTTAAGATACACAGTAGGCATTGCTGGTATGCATAAGTATGCATAAGTAAATGCACTCAAGTTTATGTTATTTATAAGATGGTGTGAAAAATCTTCCGCTTGATCTTTAGATAAACAATTCATTTCGCACTAAGAAACAAAGCCTAAACATTACAAATAAGCACCAATAAGCAAAAATAAAAATTCGGCAAACGGGTGTAAAATTTAACTTTACTGTTGCTATGGAGAAGGTTATAGTCTTACTTTTTTAGCAATAACTAAAGCGGCTGTAACACAACGCCATGTTTTACATTATTTAACAGCGGCAGTAAAGGGGCAGTGAAATGATTTTTTTAACCGGCGGCTGTAAAATAAAAGTACATTTTGAATGTAGATTATGAATTTGTTCAAAACAGCATAATGGCGTTTTGATTGTAGTTCGTCTATAATTGTCGGTCTCCTTACGGTCGGCCACCAAATTTTAACTTCAACACAAAAAGTATCGCATTTGCTTCTAATTAAATAATATACTATTTTTTGAAATAAAAAAAAATGGTTCTTTAACTTTTAGACTACCAAGCTTGAAAAAGGAAGTAAACGAAACAAAACTCAATTTGCTAGGAAGAAACTCTTTCCAAGTAGAGTATTTCTTTGTTATATATTACCATAATAAATAAATGTAATTAAGATATTTCTTAATGCTCTGTTAATCCATTTGTATTTTTAAAAAAGTTGATAAATAATTTTGTTGAGTTTTTGATAATGTATTGTTAAAAAAAATTAATTTTCAAAACAAAATGGAAGATTATAATCGATACTAATGAGATTTAATAGAATATTCTAGTCTAATAAAACTCTTTATTTCATACATGTTGATTATTTATCCTGTTTTCGGTTAATGATTAAATTAAATATTTTTAGTTGAAAGCCAATGAAAATGGTGGAACTGGGTGTAACGATATGTTTAGAATATGGCAGAAGTTGGATTATTGGCAATTTTATTTCAGTTTTATTCCTCACTGAAAGCAAAAATTCGGTTACTACAACCTCTTTTGTGCCAACCGAATGTTTTTTGGCACAATAACCTCAAATTCGGTTGTCTTTTCTTCAAAAACCAAAAACCGAATTTGAGGTTATTGTGACAGAAAACATTCGGTTGGCACAAGAGCGGTTGCAGTAACCGAATTTTTTCTTTCAGTGCTGCAAATTTTTTAAGAAAAATTGTCTTTTACCTCTTATATTATTTTGATAAATGATAAATATTTGGGGATTTTCACTTCGGTCTGAAAGACCTAAGTATTACGTTCATGAGCTCAAAGTGAAATTCTTACCCCCACTTTTTTTGGCATTTTTCGACGTTTTAGGACCTACTGATTCTAAAAAAGAAAAAAGAAAAAATGTGTGTCTGTCTGTAGGCCGGCCGACCGGCCGCCGTCATTACCTACGCTGCAGGGAAAACGGCTGGAGGGATTTCAAAAATGTTTTTTTCTAAAAATAGGTATTCACAAGGGACAGGTCCGAAAGGACGCTGTGTTCGATATCTGTACCTGAAGTGTGTCAAAAAAAATCATTATGTGTGTCAAAAATAGCAAATTTTCATATTTTTGGCTTAAAAAACGTTCATTTTAAGTGATTACGAGTAGGAACATTAAATTTGGAGAAATATTGATGGTCGGGATTGGTATGTGAGTGTCAGAAGAAAGTCAGAAGTGTGTCAAAAGAGAGATTTTTATTTATTTTTTTACCTAATTTTTTGGAAAAAAATAAAATTAATTGTTTGTTTGAAATGGCATTATAAGGTTGTCAAAAAAACGTTGTCAAGTGTGTCAAAAGAAATATTTTTATTTATTTTTTTACCCAATTTTTTGGAAAAAATAAAATTGTTTGTTTGAAATGAAGTTTTATTATTATTATTGATAATTATGGCATTATAAGTTTATCAAAAAAATAATGTCAAGTGTGTCAAAAAATTTTTATTTAGTTTTTTACCTAATTTTTTGGAAAAAAAATAAAATTGTTTGTTTGAAATGAAATTTTATTATTATTATTGAGAATTATGGCATTATAAGTTTGTCAAAAAATGTTGTCAAGTGTGTCAAAAGATTTTTATTTAGTATTTTACCTAATTTTTTGGAAAAAAATAAAATTGTTTGTTTGAAATGAAATTTTATTATCAATATTGAGAGTTATGGCATTATAAGTTTATCAAAAAAATGTTGTCAAGTGTGTCAATAGATTTTTTTTAGGTTTTTACCTAATTTTTTGGAAAAAAATAAAATTTTTGTTTGAAATGAAATTTTATTATAATTATTGAGAATTATGGCATTATAAGTTTGTCAAAAAATTTTGTCAAGTGTGTCAAAAGAAAGGTATTTATTTACTTTTTACCCTATTTTTTTTAGAAAAAAATAAAATTAATAGTTCGTATGACATGATATTTTATTATTATTATATAGAGAATTATAGCATTATAAGTTTGTCAATAAATAATGTCAAATGTCAAGTGTGTCAAAAAATGATTTCATTTAATTTTTTAGCCAATTTTTTGGGAAAAAAAATGTAGCTGTTGTATGACGTAAATGTAATTGAACATGAAATTGGACATGTAAATTTTTGAATTTGTTATAGTTTTTGAAATTCTTTTGGAATTTTGAAAAAGTTTATATTTTTGATTTTGTAATAATTTTTGCAATATTTTGAGAATTTCGGCAAAAGTTTTGATTTTTGATTTTTTAAGAATTTTTGGAATATTTTTAGAATTTTGTAAAATTTTTAATTTTTGATTTTATTATAATTTTTGGAATTTTGAAAATAATTTCAGTTTTTGATTTTGTAATGATTTTTGCAATATTTTTAGAATTTTGGAAAAGTTTGAATTTCTAAGAATTTTTGGAATATCATTGGAATTTAGAAAAGTTTAAATATTTGATTTTATTCTAATTTTTGGAATATTTTTGGAATTTTGAAAAAGTTTGATTTTATTTAATTTAACAATATTTTTGGAATTTTGATTATAATCTTCCGGCAACTTATTGATGTTTCGTGTTAGTTTTGTAATAAATTTTTAAACAGAGATAAAAAATACTTGTACTTTAACAAAGAGTTATGTTTGATATAAATCGCTGCCCAAAACTAAAAACTATGTCCTCATAAAAGTTTTTTGCCGAAAACTATATCAAAATCCTTAACCCAGACTAAAGTCTTGATATCTCAGAGCTGTGAGATTTCAGCCCCTACATATTTTATTTCTGCAATAAGAACAAAACAGTATAGATATTAACAAAATTTTACAACAACAGACACTAAGATCTACAACCCAAATATTTCATATCATCAAGTGCTACCAACTAACAATACAATACAAAAGCACAGAACTCTTCAAAATGTTGATTCAAAAAAGCGATTATTTTAACTTCCCTTTCTTTGCATTAATAATTACCTTTAAATTAAATAACATCAAATTTTCCAAAAAACTTTTCCAAACAATTCGTTTATATCATATTCTTTTAACACCTGTAGAATAAAGAAAATAACAAAAACATCCATCACAACAACTTTCTGAAGTTATATATCTGAGAAAATATTAAAATACGGTTTAAGAAATTAAACTTAGATAATATTAAGATGAGAAAATTAGAATTATAATTAATTGTAAAAACATAAGTTAAAAACTGAGTTATTTCGTATCTTTTACTTTTGACGAAAAACGAACAAAATAAAAAGGAAAACTATAATTATATTTCATGTTATTCTTTAACACAATCAATTTTCATTTTCATGTTTTTCCTATTTTTGTTTTATTTTTTTTTTTTTAAAATGAAATGATGAAATATTTTTAATTAGAATTTTATGTTTCAAAAGAAATTAATCTTTGTGTTTGTGATAAGATAAAAGAAAATTAAATAACACAAAAAAAAATAAATAAATAAACTTTAAGAGTTATTGTATTAGTTGATGAAAAGCTTAATCGTGAGTTGGAGTTAGTTTGGTTTTCGTTTTGGAGTCTTTAATTTGACTCATTTTCTGTTGCAATCCACTGTTTATACTTTAACCGATTTATAAAAATAAAAGCCAATATTTAATATTTCGTTTTCAATTCTGAATTATTCGTAACAATGTTTTATTTAAAGAAAATGATAAGTTAATTCCGAAACCGAACTACTTTAGAAGCAGAGTTCCAAAGTGTTCGCTCATTGCTATGCCAGTTAAAGTTTTAAATGTTCCCATTTTGGCACGTGTATCACATATTTGTGATCACTACTTTAGACTATATTTCTGATTAAGAGTACAATAACTGTAACCAAAAACCGAAATTTCACAGATTAAAATTAAATACTTAATTGTTTGTGATGGGGATAGGCCATTATGATGAGCAAATGTTTCACTAGCTCAAAGAAATCCTACTAAAAATTTGGGACGAATTCACTTTCTCTACAGTGTCTCTAGTGTGTCACGATATAACTCCCTATGAGTTTTGACTGGCAATAGAAAAATACATTAAACGCCTACACACCCAAAACAAATTCAAACTCTTTAACGAATAAAGGAGCCTATGGTATCACAACAAGAAAAAAGAACAACCAAACACGATGTTAGTTGTGACTATTAAAAACATCTGTTGAATAAATCAATTTCAAAACTCATGAACTAATTGTTCACAAACTAACTAAAAATTAAATAATTTTCTATAAATCTAAAAATGAATCATTTAATGAGACTTAATTTGAGTTATCTTAATAGAGTTGAGCTGCGAAAGCTACAATCCGTTACGATAACCTTATTTTGATCATTACAACCGCATTTTCCACGAGTTTTTCTTTCAATGTAACTCACACCCGTGTAGAAACGCGTTCTTTTGTTTACCAGTCAAAATGTGTTGAAATATGAACGTGTTTATCTTTGTTCCAAAAACTTTACACTTTAATTCGAAATAGCCTTCAACGAAGCATTTTAAAGGATATTTATAAGATGCTTTAAACTCTAAGTATCCAAACACTACAGAACAGTTTTTGTGTATCTTAAAAACTCTGTTTTTCAATATAATTTATATAATTGAATCTCAATGTTCTTTTTTTTGCTTAAAAAAATTGCATTTAAATTTATAATAAAGTTTTTCCAGTTATTTTATGGAGAAGAAAAGTAATTTGAAGATGAAAAAAAATTAAGAAAACTGAAAAAAAAATTCATTTGCATTATTTGTTTTTTTATTTTATTTTTTTGTTTTTTTCCTAATTTTTGGAATCTAAAATTATATAGAACAAAATTACAACAATAATAAGAACGAAATAAAATGAAAGCTCTTGAGAGGAGCTAAAATACCGTTTATAAAATTTAACATTTAATTTTTAACGATTTTATCTTTATGCATATTTCTTTTGCAAAAGAAAATACTGCAAGAAGTGATTTACAATAAAAAACTTAAAATAATTTAAAAATTTTTGTTAGCAAATTTAATCATCGTCACCGAAGAGTAATTATTGTAAAAGTAAACTAACTTAAATAAAAACCAAAAATCTAAAAAAAATAGCATATATATATATATATATATAAATATATATATATATATATATATATATATATATATATATATATATATATATATATATATATATATATATATATATATATATATATATATATATATATATATATATATATATATATATATATATATACACTGTACACTATACTGTTTATATATATATATATATATATATATATATATATATATATATATATATATATATATATATATATATATATATATATATACGATATGAGATATAACGAAAACGACCGGCACTCTCACGGTCGCATTTGTTGAGGGAGATCAAAAAAAATGTCTGTACATATGTGTTCTATTAATATCTCGGACGAGTTCGTGAATCAGCAAAATCCGACACGTGGTTAAGGAACTAGAGCTTTTTTTCTAAAAAAATTGATTGTTTAAGACCGTTATAACGGCCGTTTGGATACTAATATTTTTAAAAAATTAATGAATTTAGAATTTTCGGAATCCTTTTTATCAATTTGTTTTAAAAATAGACCTCTGCAGTTAGAGGTTCCTGAGTGAGCGGCTCCAACAAAAAAGTTTGCAAAAAAAATTTTTTTTTTGAAACAACCGGCACTTTCACGGTCGCATTTGTAAGGCCAGATCAAAAAACCTTTTCTAAAAATGTGCGTTTTATTAATATCTTGAACAAGTTCGTAAATAAGCCTAATCCGACACATGGTTAAGAAACTAGAGGCTTTATACTAGAAAAAAGCTCTGTTTTTTAGATCCGTTATAACGGCCGTTTAGATTCTAATATTTATAAAAACTTCATAAATTTAGAATTTTTTAAATCTTTTTAATCAGTTTCTTTAAAAAAAAGACCTCTGCAGTTGGAGGTTTCTGAGTGAGCGGCTCCAACAAAAAAGCTTGTAAAACACCAAATGCGTTTGAATCAACCGGCACTCTCACGGTCACATTTGTGGAGCCAGATCAAAAAACCTTCCGTAAACATGTATATTTTATTAATATCTTGTCAATTTCGTAAATCAGAAAAATCTGACCCATGGTTAAATAACTAAGGGCTTTATACTAGAAAAAAAATTCGTTTTTTTAATCCGTTATAACGGCCGTTTGGATACTAATATGTTTAAAAACTTTATAAATTTAGAATCTGTGGAAACATTTTAATCCATTTCTTATAAATATAAACCTCCGCAGTTCGAGGTTTTGGACTTGTTGGCTTCAACAAAAAAGTTTGCAACAATCCATAACTACAATTTCCTAAAACCTTATAACAGTCAATGAAAAAAAAATAAAAAGGTTTGAATAGAAGAAATTAATTTTTTTCCTTAGAAATAAACTATTTTGCTATTTTGCAGTAATTGGACGACATATGATATAGCGTAGGCTTGTGTTATAAATTGTCACACACATGTTCTGTGGTAGATTTGATATTTTTTTGTTGCAAAATTGGATAGATATAATTTTGCTTATAGGTAGCTAATTATCTTTTTAAAATTTGTTCGATATCTGTTTTAAATTAGTTTGTGTTGTTTAAACTAATCTGATACATCAGATTCTACTGGCACACAAAACTGTCTGATCTCGAAATCTACCTATTTCTAGCGGATATACGTGCCGCTTGGACTTTTTTCTTTTTTCTTTTTATCCTATATAAACGAAATTAAGAAGAATAAATAACAAAGTTTCTGTCTGTTTTTTATAAATAAATTATCTAATGCACACATACATTAGAAAACTTTTGTATTATTTGGTTCTCTTTTTCTCCAATACATATTAAATTAAGAAGAAAGAAAAACAAAGTATTTTGACGGTTATTGTACCATTTTTGTAAATAATTTATTGAGGAAAACAGTGAAAAAACCGCCAAAATACATATAACAATTTTAAGGTTATTTATTTTCTCTATTTCTCCAATTTTCTCCCTTATAACATTTAATGTGTCTTTGTTAAATTGTGTGTCTTTGATTAATTGTTTGACTTTGATAAATTATGCCTTTTAATTTATTTACCATTATTTGGGTGGCTGACAAATGAACATGGGATCTTGATGAAACTTTGACTCATGATCCGGGTTCACTTGAAAATAAAAGATCTGGATTAATTTCAATATTGGGCAAAATAGCGTGAGGTCTCCCGAGCACCTTTAATTTTCAATCTTCAATAACTTGTAATTTTGGATTTCATATCGTAATGAAAGTTGGTATATAAGGTTTAAGTTCTATTTCCAATACTTCTGCATACTAAAGCCCTGTGCGGATACGTTTTTTCACATCCGCATCCGATCCGCATAGGCAAAAAAAAATTAATTTATCCGCATCGCACTTGCGAAAATTTTAAAATCCGCATCCGCACTCATCCGCATCCGCAAAATCGTGTTTTTATGAATTTGTTTTTCCTTAAGTCTCAACCAGTGAACACACAAGAGTTTAAGTTGTCAAGTAAAAATCTATACAGCTCTGGGGAAACGCGTGGCAAATAGTGAAAATAGGGCCCAATCTCCCAGCAACCTTGACTAGGATTTAATGAGCTTATCAATCTTTAATCTCAAATTAACATGATATTGTAACCTAATAATCCCTAGGCCTTCACCTACATTATTTTGTGATTACCACATATTTTATACTTCGTGATGCGCCTGTCCTTGACGAGCCCGAAAACATTTGTTCTGCGATTTTTTTCAAATCGGCCGCTTTTTCTTTCGGCAAGCTCCGAAAAATGCCGATTGCCCGGGATCTTGTAAATTTTTGTTTCTTTTAACTATGGGTGTTGGAAATTTGATTTAGAACACAAGGGTAACCTTGTCCGACAAAAATTTGTCTGCTATTGTCTAGTTCGACAACCCAAACATCCAAAATGTCAGCTGTCGGACTCGACAATAGCAAACACATTTTGGTCGGACAAGCTTACCCTCGTATTCTAAAACAAATTTCCAACCTCCACAGTCAAAAAAAATAAATGTGGTAGCAAATTTACAAGATCGCGCGCAATCGGCATTTTTCGGAGCTTGCCGGACGCAAAAGCGGCCGATTTGAGAAAAATCATAGAACAAATGTTTTCAGGCTCGTCAAGGACAGGCGCATCACGAAGTATAAAATATGTGGTAATCACAAAATTATGTAGGTGAAGGCCCAGGGACTATAACCTCATTTGAGACGGCCAAATCCCTAAATATGATACCAGTTAAATAAATAGCAAAATATACAAATGTGCTGGTTAATAGAGAGTAAAACACCAATAACGTTCTCATTTATTTCAATTTTCAAAATAATTTATAAAAAATGATAACAAAAATTATCCTAAAATTCGGATAATCCGCATCGTGCGGATATGATTTCTAAATCCGCATCCGACACCAATCCGCCAGAAATTAATGCGGATGCATCCGCTTTAATCCGTGGATAGCGGATAATTGCGGATATCCGCTGATAATACTATCCGATGCAGGGCTCTACTTTTCGTTTTTTCGATAAAAAACTTTTATGACTCCATTGTTTGTAGTTTTGTGCAGCGATGTATATTAAACATAAAACTCTATGTTAAAGTACAAGTATTTTTTATCTCTTTTTAGAAATTTATAACAAAACTAACACGAAACATTAATACGTTGCCGGAAAATTATAACAGATCATAAATTAATAAACTGTAGTGAAAATATGATACAATCAGCAAACTACTCAGAAACCTACCCATTTATCGTATCGAGAAAATATTACAAAATCAAATATTCATATTTCTTTCAAAACTAGAATAAAATCAAAAATTGAAACTTTTTTTCAAAATTCTAAAAATATTCCAAAAATTATTACAAAATCAAAGAATAAACTTTTTTCAAAAATTATGAAAATATTGCAAAAATTATAAGAAAATGAAAAATTAAAACTTTTTTCAAAATTCCAAAAATGTTCCAAAAATTAGAATAAAGTCAAATATTTAAATTTTTTTCTAAATTCTAAGAATATTCCAAAAATCAAGAATTCAAATTTTTTCAAAAATTCTAAAAAAATTGCAAAAATTATAACAATATCAAAAATTGAAAGTTATTTCAAAATTCCAAAAATTATAATAAAATCAAGAATTTAAAAATATTGCAAAAATTATAACAAAATCAAAAATTGAAACTTTTTCCGAAATTCTAAAAATATTGCAAAAATTATTACAAAATTTTGTTTTTACAAAATTTTTTCAAAATTTTAAAAATATTTCAAAAACTAAAACAAATTCAAAAATTTACATGTCCAATTACATGTTCAATTACATTTACGTCATAAAAACAGCTGAATCTTTTTTTTCACAAAAAATTGGCTAAAAAAATAAATGAAATCATTTTTTGACACACTTGAAATTATTTTTTTGACAAACTTATAATGCCATAATTCTCTATAATAATAATAAAATTTCATTTCATACAAATAATAAATTTTATTTTTTTCCAAAATATTGGTTAAAAACATAAATAAAAATCTTTCTTTTGACATACTTGACAACATTTTTTTGACAAACTTATAATCTAGATTTTCGTCTCACATACCAATCCCAACCATCAAGATTTCTCCAAATTCAGTGTTGCTACTCGTAGTTACTTAAAATGAAAGATTTTTAAGCAAAAAATATGTAAATTTCCTTGTTTTGACACACTTCCGGTACAGTTATTGAACACATCGTCCTTTCGACTCTTCCCATTGAGTATACCTGTTTTTAGAAAAAAAAAATTTTGAAATCCGTCCAGCGGTTTTCTAGATTTCGTAGGTTGTGACGGCCGGCCGGCCGACAGACAGACATACATTTTTTTTTTAGCTTTTTTAGAATCAGTGAGTCCTAAAACGTCGAGAAATGCCAAAAAAGTGGGGGTAAGAATTTCACTTTTAGCTCATGAATGTAACACTTAGGTCTTTCAGACCGAAGTAATTCAGTTAGTAAAAGTGTTCACCTTCGAAGATCCGTAACTTATTTAACAGAAATAATGGGAATGATGTGTGATAAAGTGGATGATTACGCTAAAGAAATTTATAAAACAAGTTGTAAATTTACAATGTTAAAAATGGTTACAACTTACAAGTGCTGAAGTACTTGATAAATATGTAGAAGTAGCAACAAAATTTTTTATAGATGAAAATGAAACTGATAATGATATTAAATTATGTGGCGAGATGGCTCAATAGTGTAATCAATTGGCAACGATAGAGTATAGTCCGACATATTGTAAAAGATGGCGGGCAATAGTGGCAAGAGGCAAAAAATGAGGAGCCCGAATTTGAATTTACCGTGCGAAAAAAGCCATTATAACCATAATTATTATTATAATCCTTGTGTGTTCCGTCGAACAAATGTGATGAAAAAAGCTTTGACGAATATTCAACGAATTCAAGTTAGCAGCAACACAGTTTGACGTAAAATATCGTGTTTTTTTTCATTTTGCACTATTGAACACTACCAATACTTAAAAAAAATTACATAATGCATCCCTACAAATGCGGCGCTGCATCTGTTTCCATCCTTGCTCTTTTGAATTCTGTTCAAGAGCATGCTATACGGATTATCGTCGACTCCAAAGCAATTACGTGTTACTACATTTTAGAAAAATTGAGAGGAAGCGCAAGCGATTTATTGTGATTCTAAACAAGCTTGAAATAGTACTTTGTGTATCGAGGTGCACAAAGCCAAGTTGGACAAATTACGACAACTGCGGAAAAAATCAGTTTGTGCAACGAGTTGCACACAATGTTTTTTGCAATTCCAAATCACAATGAGAGAATTAAAAAAAATTACTCTGCATCCAACTTTTTTGCACTCTACATTCATATTCAGATATAAGTAGACATTTCTTTGATCAACTTAGCATTGAAATTTTTTTTCATACGTTCTTATTTCTTGTTATTGTTAATGAGCGCATTGCTTATTCAACTTATCTCAGTAAAATAATTAATCTGAGTGATAGTGAAAGTGATTACGAGCATGAACTGGAGACAGAAGCTGAGAAAGCATTGGCAATGTTGTTGCCATCGAAATCCAAGGAGAAATATGATAAAACTTATGCGAACTTTCAAAAATGGTGCGTAGAAAAAAAAGTTGGAGAGGTGAACGAGAACATTCTTTTGGCATATTTTTCATCGCAACTTGGAGAGTATAAGTCTTGAATGTTATGGTCAATATATTCTATGCTACAATCCACACTAAACTTTAACGACAACATCAATATTCTAAATTACAACAGACTACGAGCATTTTTGAAGCGTAAGGGTGATGGCTATCAACCAGTAAAATCGAGAATTTTAACGAAGGAGGAAATATGCGTATTCTTCAAAAACGCTCCAGATGAGTATCTCCCAATCAAAGCACATTTGGAAATTAAGTTTTTATCAATTAGATTCAAAATTCAGAAATTTTAGGTTGCACTTATTGTTGGAGTTTATGGTGCCTGTCATCGTGGTGAATTATACAACCTGAGTATAAATGACATCGAATACATTGAAGATGGGATCAAAATCAATTTACCCAGGGCAAGAGGGCAGAAGGGCAAGATCCAGGAATGAATTTCATTGAAATTTTTAAAATTATGCGGCTTTACATCGTGACCGGGTCCCTAATACACGCTTCTTTATTGCCTACCGTAAAGGTAAATGTACCCGACAGCCAATTGGCATAAATATGATTGGGAGCTACCCTAAGATTGCTACATTTTTGAAACTTCAGTATGCCTCAGAGTATACTGAACAATGTTTTCGTCGCTCACCTGCATCGTTGCTGGCAGATAGCGGAGCAAGTTGGTGCGTTTTGAAAAGATTTGCCGGTTGGAAATTCGACAAACTTGCTGAAGTCGGAGTCAAAGTTTTCGAAAACTCGTTAAATATAATAAGCGTAAAATTGCTGGTCAAATTTTGGGTACTAAAACTGCTAAACTCGACGAAGGAGCTGGCATTCAACGTAAAAATGCTCCTTATCCATTGGAAATGGAGGTTGAGTCTAATTCAATTGAATTACTTAATAGTTTAGCTTCAATTGAATCTAACGAAAATATCGGAACCCATTCCAATATAACTATAATTGGGAACCAATCAAATCAGTCACAATTGAATGTGGTTAAAAGAAAATTACTGCCATCCGGATTTAATTTTCAACACCTGACAAATTGCACTATTCAAATTTATCAAAAATAATTTTTTAAGTCATTATTAATAAAAACTTTCAAACCTGCATAATTGCACTGTTTAAATTTATAAAAAAAAATTCAATGAGTTTAATTATAAAAGCATTTTAAATAAAACCTATGGTTTTGTTTCTTTTTGCTCAACGGAATAACTTTCCATTTCCGAATCCAACTCACTTATCTGATTCACTTCTACAAAACAAAGCAAAAAGTTAAAACAGTGCGGAAACTCTCCCTTTTTGACAGTGTTGCGAAATACGTCGAATTGTGATTCGGAATTGCAAAAGTAAAATTTTCTTATCAATAAATCAAAAAAAACTATTTTTTTATTTATTGATAGTAATTTTTTTTTAAAGCTTGTTTAGAATCGCAATACATCGTTTTGTGAGCTTCCTTACCATTTTTATAAAATGTAGTTACACATAAATGCTTTGTAGCCGTCGTTATGTGATCGAAATTTAATATTAAATTTTAATTTCCTACAACATAGCGTAACGAGCGGCTGATTGAGGTCAGGATTACCAAAAGTAACCCCGAGGATACGCGTGCCTTGAGTTTATTTCTTCTAGCTTCAGTACGGGGATTCGATAAACTGTATCCTCAACCGTTTGCAAATGCTGGAAACACGGATGCATATTCCTCTATGTAATTTTGATTAAATGATTGATTAAAAAAAATAATAAAAAACAAATAGGGTTGTTTTATGACCTATGTAACTTAAATATTTGTAATCAAAATAGTACATTATGATGCAAGAACGTAAAGCTAAAGATTTTGGACGTATGTGGAGTTTGCAAATCGATTCGCTAGCCGAGATTTGCGCCCACATTAAGTCCAAAATAGCTTACGTCCGTACGTCATATACTATTGTTTATTCGTCAATAGCAAAATATTTAAAAAAAATAGTATATTTTCCTACAAGAGATGAAAACCTTGTTTTTTCGCAAGTAAACATTTGATCACGAGACGAACAAAAAACGAACGAAAAACTTTTTTATCTCGCGTAGGAAATGCTATTTTTTCTATGATGTATATATATTATCGATATTTACTTTAAATTATAAAATAAGTTTTTTGACAACATATCATTAAAAATTCATATATATTTTTTCATGGTTACTTTGTTTAAAAACTTTGTAAAATTATATGAAAAACCATAGCAACTACAATTTGTTATTCTTTTTACACTGTAGCTGAATAAGAACCCGTTTTCACAAGAAATTAAGCGTGATGTAAATAGAATTTCTATATATAGCCAAAAATATAGCAATAAATTGACTTTACGTCAGATATTAAGTTTCGCATTGATTGACAACAATCAATAATGACTTTACACTCGTGACTTAGGATGTTGATTAGAAATTTGACTTAGATGTTGACGAAGTATTCTCTAATCCTACGAATTCATACATCGTAATATCTAGAAATTAAATACAAAAAATCCCAAAGAAATGCAATTTCCAATATGGTGGTCATAGATGATATAGATTCAACTTAAGTAAATAAAAATGATGAAGTTTCAATTTAGAAATTATCTGAGCATCAAAATTAAAATATGGTTAGACATCGCCGCTTTGGCTAGGTTGTGTAAGATACACGGGATTTGAACATGTGTCTCTGATGAATGTGAGTTCGAATCCTGACACGGAACACCAAAAAATTTTCTAAAGGAATTTTAGAAAAACTGAAAAGTTATTTCGAATTGAAAAATTCAAGTGATTTCCAATATGTACTTAAGCTTAATTGTTCACAAAAAACCCATCCAGAGTTTCTATATGTTATCATAAAAAAATTGTTTGTTCTAAATCAAGCTATAATTTTGCATAAATTTTGAAATGAAAATATGTTGAACAAGTAATCTTTGACAAAATATTTGTTATTTTTTTCAAAGTAATTGTATAACTGTGACAACAAATAATAACAATAATTTTAATTGGATTGTGAGATTTTGAATTTAAAGGTTGTTTTGATAAAAATTTCTATTTTATATAGAATTTAAATAAATACAAATGGTTTTTACTTTTTTGAAAGTAGCTATGACAACAAAATATATGTTTAAAAAGTGACACTTTGCGGCCGCAAATCACAGTAATAAAGTACCACTTTAAGATGTAGGCGAATAAAAAAATATTTGCACCAATATTAATAGTTGATTTTTCTATGATAGCAAATGAAATTCTATTTTCATCACGCTTAATGACCTGAAAATGGGTTCTTATACAACTGTAGTGTAAAAAGAATAACAAATTGTAGTAGCTATGGTTTCTCGCTAGCGCGTCTCGTGAACAAATTTTACTCACCAAACAACAATCTTTTCATCTCTTGAAGGAAAACATACTATTTTAAATCATATAAACAAATAAAATAGTTTCCCGAAAATGAATACGTGGTTGCTGAATATATAATAAAAGAATTGTTGCACCAACGAACATGTGAGTGTTGAACAAATTATATAATCAAAACATATAGTTGCACCAAAATAAATAGGTGATTGTTGACTTATAAATTGTTGCACCCAAAATATATGGGTAATTGTTGAAATGTTCACATAAAAAGTGTTCAAAAAATTATGTGATTCTTGGATGAAAATACAAAAAGTGTTGAACTAAAACTAAATATAGATGTTTGAATATTTTAAAAAAATTGTTGCACCAAAAATAGGTGATTGCTAAACTTCAAATTACTTGTAACAATCTTATCTTATGCCACCCAATAACAATATTCAAATATCCGAATTTTATTTAGATGTATTTTCTTTATTTTATTTTTAAATTTCACAAAAAAATTGAACTAAAAGTAGCTTTTGATTTATTTTGTTTTAACCTGTTATGTAGACTGGAGTATGTTAATGTAGAGCGGTAAAGTTCCGATTTATTTAATGTCCGTTTTCTCATAATTCACAATTTTGCTTACCATACGTAGTTCATAATAATTTCTCATTCATCCACAATCTATAGTCATATTTCCATATGGTTTCCGTTACATAAATTTGTTCTTAGCATAAAACAATTAACAATAATATTTCCTTTACAATCCCCTATTATTGACTCACACTGCGTTTTCACCCGCATTACTTCACCATGCTACTAAAATTTGAATTCTCTGGACACTAACCGTACTTGCTCAACAAAATTTTCAAACCTCAAACGGCTGTGCTTATTTGTCCAATCGCCGCAGTAGAAAAAAATTATTATCCTACAATCAGTTTTGTTTTCGATTTCTTATATGGTTATTTTTATCAATTTATCTTTCCGTTATAGATCTAAATTTTACTGTAATATTGTTGTAAGCTATTGTTTCATAACACATAAACATCATAAAATCGGTTAAACTTACGTTTAATCCATTTTAATATTTCTTACAAATGCGTTGGAAATAACTTATTTCGTGAAATCATCTTTCAAAGTTATGTATTGCAAAATAACAAACAGTTTTTTTTTTGAAACGGAAAATGTACTAACATTTATTAACATAACATAAATTAATATAAATTTCCTTTCAACAGAAACACTTTGTCGAATTTTTCGATATTAAAAATTGCTATAAAAGAGATGACTATACGATTTTGTGTCTCTTAGTCTATTCCTTTTCCTATTGGAATTTTGTGCGTGTTTGACGTCTCTTAGGCCAATTTAAAACGTGTTAGTAGAAAGGTTGTCGGTACATGTTAGTAAATATCATTGCTTGTTTCTTGTGATTTTATATTAAATAGAAAATAATTTTAGTGTATTGGTAAAATTATTATTATTCCGTCCAATTCTGTGTTCTAAAGTACCTAAATTTGTTAATTTATTGGTGATATATTTCTTAACTAATATTTACTGTGTTTTGAATTTTAAGATATGTATTTAATTTTTTTGTTGACTGTGCAAGAAGTTAATTTAAAGTTTAATAAAGAAAAGTAATATTTATATATATTTCAAATTAATTAATTGTTATTATGCAATTTGAATGATGCAATTTCATTAATATACAAAAAAATTAATGTTGGTTGATAGTGTTTGTGTTGAGTGATACCATTTGTTTGTTGGTTCGTATTACATTCCATCGTTGACGGGCTCAACATTTTATAAATAAAATTTACGAAAAGGATAGGATTTAATTATAATAAATACAATTACTAATTTGATAAAATACTGAACCGAATAGGTTATTGGTTACAACCATTGCCTGATTAATTTCAAAGCATCCTTTCTACAACATTTTTATGCTATTTATACCGTATTACAACAGTATTTCAACGCAACATTAATATAAAATTTTTGTGCTATTACTACCGTATTACAACAGTATTTCAACGCAACATTAATACAAAATTTTTTTGCTATTACTACCGTATTACAACAGTATTTCAACGCAACATTAATATAAAATTTGTGCTATTACTACCGTATATCATTTCACCGCATCATTTGTATCAAAGTTTTGCTGTTACTACTGTATATTATTTCAACGCAACCTTTGTATCCAAGTTTTACTATTACTACCGTATATTATACATATTTCAACGCAACATTTATGTAGAGTTTTTGCGGTTAGTACTGTATTTCAAACAGATTTCAACGCAACATTTGTATCAAAGTACTGCTGTTACTAGCGTATATTATTGCAACTCAACATTTATTCAAATTTTTGCTGTTGCTATCGTATATTTTATATATTTCAACTCAACATTTATATAACATTTTTGATGTTACCACCGTATATTGGACATATTTCAACCCAACATTTATATCAAATTTTTGCTGTTGCTATCGTATATTTTACTCAACTGATATCCAATTTTGGTGTGATTACAACTGTAGTTCTACTCAACATTGATATACACTTTTCTTGTGTTATTACAACCGAATTGCACCTCAGCGTTCAAGTATTATTTATGCAATTTCAACCGTAGTACTTTACCTGTTGGATTATTCGTCGCTGATGGAGGGCTAAGGCCGTAAGTCTTGGAAGCCGGGAGGATTTAAACATGGGGTGAGCGAACTTGATTTATTTTATTTACTTTTTTTACATAGAGGTGTGAATGCGTGTGAAAGGGTGTGCAAGTGATTGAATGGGGGTTTGCCTGTCGATGCGTGTGTGTGTGTGAGCTGGCGATGCGTGTAGCGAGATGCATGTAGTCTGAATTGGAAATGATTCTAATCAAAATATTTTTTTTGCTCCGAGGGAACGTCTCGTTTTCCAAATACCTTTTCTTTTATTATATTACATAAATTTATGAATTTATATTTTTAAGTAAATCAAAAATCATTCTCAAATAACCTGTATTACAAAAAAAAAAGACAAATTCTTGTCATGTTTTAGGTTTATTAATTCTATAATACATTAACCAACTGTAAACTACAGGTATTGAAACAAATTGGTTTGGACATGTTTTTTTTCAACTTCCAAATCAAATGATAATTTTTTTTGAGCTGTAAATATTTTTTTTTGGGGAATTACGTATGGTCTTATAAATTTTTTTAAAAATGATATTAATAAAGAAAAAGGGAAATGATTAATAAAGGCTTTCAATATAGCGTGTGACGCTCACCCGTGCTCGAAGAGTTGATTCTAGGTTTACCAGCAATGGCAGTAGTGTACAAGCTGTATCAGATTGATCAGCTGGCAACAATACAACCTATGTTTGATTACTACCATCTGTGATACTTGCTGTGGGTCTTAGAGCTTAATTGTTTTGCTTCGCAGTCTGAGTGTGTGGGTGAATGTTGACATGTATGAAGCGTGAGTGTGTGGGCGTATGGGAATGATTGTGTGGGTTGGACGCGCTGATCGTGGTTGTTTCGCAAAAGGGGTCGCCAGAGTCTCCTTTTTTCACTTGTATTTTTTTTCCATTTCTGTATATTTTCGTAAATTGCGTACATTTCTGCATTTGTGTTGAAGCAGCAGGTAAAAATCTACCAAATCCACGATGGCTGAGCATTAGTCGTTACGGCGTTAAATTACTCTAGGTACGCATCCTGCTATGCCATTCTCATTGGTTCGCCAATGAGAAGGCTCTTCATTACAAACCTCAAACCAAATAGACTAAGACCCCGCGACGGCCAGACCTTCGTTATTTTATAAGACCTAAAAGTTTCTCTGCGCATACCCCCTACTCCGGTAGGAACGATTAGCAACATATGAAGTTTGGATCATGGTAGCTTTGGCAGGTAGCAGGTAACAAAGAGGCCTCTAACGTTTCATGAAAGTTTAAAAGGTAATTTTTTAATATATTCTTCGGGATAGTATTAGAAGTCACGTCGCCCATTGCCAGACACTTACTATCTGGGTTTAAGGGTGTCTGGCAGGGGGTTACCACGATAGTAAGTGTCTGGCAATAGGTGACGTGACTTCTAATACTATCCCGAAGGATATATAAAAAAATTACCTTTTATACTGTCACGAAACTTTGAAGGCCCCTTTGTTACCTGCTCCCTGCCAAAGCGACCATGATCCAAACTTCATAATTCGCTTATCATGCTTACCTGAGTAGGGGGTATGCGCAGAAAAACTTTCAGCTTTTATAAAATAACGAAGGTCTAAATGGATGAAGGATGCTCTAAACTGTTATGTTCATTGTTCATGTTATGTTATTTTGTATACTTTTTTTATCTTTCTAAATTTCGTTCAAATTAGTTTAATTAAATAATCAATTAAATCTTTATAAAACATTATAACATGAGTTAAATGCAATTAAGTTAAAGAAAATTGATCGAAGCAGAAATAAGTTTATTAGAAAACCAAGCACAAAATTATTCCAACCACAAAATTAAAAAAAATTGATCTTAATTGCTTTGCTGATCTAATTCCGAACGCTTGCTACGAATTAACCATCTACACAGGCTTAAATTCCTAAAATACAATGGAAGCAAAACGAAAGTAAATAACAAAAAAAAAATCATTGAGCTTATTGTTACAATTTGAAATAGAGCGAATAATATGAGTTTACATCGATAGCAAAATATTTTAAATTAATTCATTTCATCGCAGATACTGTCGCTTGTGCCTCGCTCGCATTCTAATCTTTTGCTCTAGAATGAAATATGTCATTAACTTCAGTGGTGAAAATTTTCCGTTAGTAAAAGTTTTTCGATGAAAAAATGATGAAAAATTTGAATTTTAGTCGGACTAAAAATATTTAAAATTAAATATCTAAAGAACACGACTCTTTGTAAATTTGATATATTTTAGAGTAAGGATAAAACTATTTAAAAAAAAGTTAAAATTGAATTGATCTCTAACCCTGACCGTATACTTTAACCTTAAGACCCTTAACTCTTTAAAAAAAATTTTAATATTTTAATTTTAAAATTAATTAAAAAAAAGTTTAATCAATTTTTTTTCTAAAGATTAACTAATCACTTTCTGAATGTAAGGGTTAAGTTCCCTATGCTTAAACTTTGCACTTTAAAACAAATTCTTAAATAAGTTGTATTTTTTATTTTGTCGTAATACGTAAACAAATTTTTTACGAAAGTGGCAAACCGAAACATGACTTGACAGAATAGTTTTGATTTTTGTCAAGTTGTTGCGCCAATGGCCCAAGAACTAGTCAAGGTCACGGTGCTACTTTTTTTGTTATATTTGGGTAATGGGAGCTAGTTATAAACTTTACTTTCCTACGACACCAAATTTTTGGGCATCCCTATAGGTGCTGAGATAGAAAGTGTCTGAAATAATAATGTTTGTTATACAAATAGTTTTCACGTCACTTGCGACTTCAGCGTATTATAAGAAATAATTTCATTCTATGTACCACAACCTACACCCCTCGACTTATACCAAATCCATACAATAAAAATAAATTACAAAATAAAACTAAGTTTCCAACCATTTCTCAAAACGATAACCTCAAGATATCATTTTAGAAAATTTTTCTAAAGTTTACAAATAGATTTAAATTCTTTTGAAAATAATTTTTAATGTTTTATAAAAATTTAAATTTTTTATTTTTGTATCTTTCATTTTTCAAAATATTTTAAAACAATCAGAAAAGAATTTTATTTAAAAATTTTCGGGTAAGAAATTGAAAAAATAAGTTTGTAAATTGTTTCTATCTAATCTTAAAAAAAAAACTTTTCTTATCTTCGTTAAATTGTATTTTATTAAGACTTTTCTTTTGATTGTTCAAAATAAAATTTGTTAAAAATAGTTTTAGCATTTTTTTTTTTGATTGAATTCGGATGAAAATGAAAAAGGATACGATTTTACTGTTTTAACCCCTATGGCCTGAAATGAAAAGCTAAAAGAAAAATTTAAGTTTAAATTATTTATCTAAGTTCAGTAAAAGTTATAAACTTTCTGAATTAATCGAATGATTTATAAATATATAATAATTCAAAGAATTTCTAAGCGAAAAGCTTTTTATGATTTCTTTTGCATATGGTTAAGAGAAGGATGTAGATGGGTTGATTAAACGTTCTTAATTCATTTTCGTCAGACACATACAATCTAGGGATAATTCAATGTTTTTGTTTCACTTATAAAATCATCCATCAAAATCACTCATACAAAATGAAAGCAGATGAATTAATCATTTATGTAATAAATAAATGGAAAATAATCAGTTTAGTAATAAGTTCATAATCGTTTTATTAGGTTTGTTTTGAAAATTTTAATATGACAAATAAGATGGATTGTATGTATAAAGGAAGCGTTTTTATGGAATACAGAAATCATTTGTATTTTTCTAGATTGATTGATTTGAACAATCAGTTTATAAATAATGGTTGGTGTATTATGATTCTTTACAGTAGTATTAACGTCCTATGTAGGTGTTACAGTTGTATATTTTTATAAACTTTTTTGTTTAATAGGAATTACAATATGTGTCCCAACAACTGATACATTTCTCTAAGGTCTAGGTATCACCACAACAGACGTGCTAAGGTAGAATGAAGTCAGTTGACGCCATTACTTACTCCTATACGCAGTTCGAACAAAGCAGTTTAAAGTGAAGCTCTTTCATATTAACTCTTGAAGAATGAAATATTGTCGGAATATTTTTTTTATTTGTTATATAGTAGGCATTACAATATGTGTCACAATAACACATAAGAACCTTTTAAGACCAAAGTTCCAGAACAACATTGTTACTTCAAAGTCGCAGATCAACATTCCAAACTTCTTGCAGTTATTAGCTTCATATCTGCACTAAATGAATTTTTTGTTTTGTTAGTTCTCATCTAATATAAACTGTTAAGCAATATCTGCTCTATATCGGCTCCTGTTTTAAGAGCCAAAGCTCTCCACTTTACTTAAACTAAGGTCAACCCTTCAACTATGGTAGTAATTAGAGTAAGGTTTATATAAAAAAGCTAATATCGTTCTTAGCATCAATCAGTGCCTTCTATACTTAGCATTTAAATTTATTAGAAACGATCTGACATATTAATAAATGTACTCCACCTACTTTTGTAATTACTAATGATCAATACAATTTTCTTTTCAAATTCTTCTTTAATTAATCTTGTTTGTGTAAGACGTTATCATTTTTGGTAGTATATAGATCGTTTGAACCACTTTTTTAACTCTATGTATTATTTGTCCAATGCCTCCTCTTAACTTAACAAATATAATTCTGTCATCTGAGTTTTTGTCGTTGCTATCCATTTCATTCTCATTTAATCTCTAGAAATTTCTGGTTCATCAGAGCGCATTTCGCTTGTACGTACTGATTGTTTATTAAAAACTTCCACTACTACTGCAATTATTTCCTCCATTTTTTTCATTATGGAAACGTTGATTCTCTGTTATTGCCATAACATCAAATAGAAAATTATTGAAAACTGTTGTGAGCAATAAAACTCGAGTAACTAAGAAAATAATTTAAAGTCTCCTTTTACGTGTCTTGGGCTGGATTTGAAACCTTTTTTATCAGTGTTGAATCCTGTAACAGCAGAGACGCTTTTTAATTGTACCAGCGCGGGGATGACTATTTCAAAGTTGAAACTGCATCATCAATTATAATATACATTTATTCAACTGTTTGATGTGAAACAGCTATTGGCGCGACTTAATTGAAAAAAACAAATGATTTTTTTCCGTCACGAAATACGGTATAACAATTTTCGGCCATCACGCCTAATGAAAAATAATAAATATTTTGAATAGTATGTCAAGCTTTCTGCAAAAACAAATAAATTTTAAAAGAATGAAAATTATTTTGAACTTTATACATAAAGCAAAATACATATTTCGTTGGTGTAATACAATAAATACAAATTCTAATGATTCGGTGTCGAAAATTATTTACGTGTGTGTGTTATTTTTGTTTACATAAGAAGATAAAAGCTTCAAAAAACACTTGGAACCCATCTTTCCAGTGTGAGACGCAACGTTTTACCGGGTAAAGCATCTGCCTTGCTCGTACTCCATACCTGCAATACCAGCAATTAAAACATTCGTTCGTAAGGTAAGGTTCAGTGTAGTACTCTCTCATAATTATAATGTTATGCTGTCGTAGTTTTGCTGCATAGCGTTGAGCGTGGCTGCTCTTCGTTCATGTCATCTAAATCGTTTCATCATACTTTTGATGATCTCATTCGTTATGTTCCAGTTGTCTTTTGAGTGCAGCATAAATTTCACGAGGCTATGTGGAGTGATTTTTCTTCCATATGATGTTCAATAAACCCTTTGGGGTAATATTACTTATATGGGGGTAAGCACGATCGGATCGAGGGTGGTATCATTGGAAAGGTCTTGACGAGACAAGCTCAAAACCGCTAAAAAATCTTGCCCCTGGAAAAAGTTGTGAGGGGTTTGGTTTTTTGGTGCATTTTTTTAATTTTTCACCTAAGTAGCCATGATTTTTATTGTCAAAAAAAAAATCTTGAAAAGAAACCACTTAAAAATAGAGAAAATCAATTTAATTTATTTGTATGATCTGTGTAAAGATCCATCAAAGATGATTAAAAAATTACAGGATTGGGGAGTCATACCTCGTGAGGGCGAATACAGATGTTACAATTGCAATGGATTTTTGAAATTAATTCGTGAACCTGACCGGTAATTTCTTTCCTTTTTATGTGTTGCAATAGTTAATTAATTATTTTAAATTTAATCCTGATGGCTTTCAAAGGTATTGCAACAACAAAGTTCAAAAACTCAAGAGAAAAGCCCAACCATGCAAGACGTACGTTGATTTTCGCTGTGGCTTTTTTTAAAAATACAAAATTGAGTTTTATCCAGATATGTACTTGGGTATGACAGTTTTAAAATGCAATATTTAAAAATATACTTTTTACTTTTAATTTTTTATTTTATTAATATTTAATAATAATATAAACTTCCTTATAGTAACAATTTGGATTTTTAAATATTGCATTTTAATTCATAAGTGACAAAAGCACACAAACAGTGAATAATATGGAAAACCATAATAACTCATATAATGACAGTTTTGTTGGTTTTTGAATTTTCACTGAATGTAATTTTCTACCTTAGTTTTGTTCATTTGTGGTGTGCTGTAGTGTCACCAGTGATCATTTCGGATGAGATTCAAATAAGTTACAAAACAGCAGTTGACTGGTCCGCCTTTTGCCGAGAAGCTGTGTTTGATTCTTTTATTTTGAAAGGTCAACAAAGGGGGGGGGGGGGGGGGAGGGGGGGAAGGAAAAATAGTAGAAATTGATGAATCGAAATTTGGCCAAAGAAAGTATCATCGAGGTCACAAACTCAAGGGTCAATGGGTGTTTGGGGGATATGAACGGGGCAGTGGAAAGGTGTTCATTGTGGCAGTTGAAAAGAGAAACAAAGACACCCTTTTGCCGATAATTGAGTATTGGATAGCTCCTGGTAGGCCAATTATCAGTGATTCCTGGAAAGCCTATGATTGCCTCGACGAGGAAGGCTATGAACACTTTAAGGTAAACCATAGTGTGAAGTTCAAAGATCCAGAGACCGGGGCTCATGCAAACGCTATTGAATCCTCTTGGCGGGCAGTCAAAGCGTCTATGTCAAGTTTGGGACGAAAAAACCCAAAATTCCAGGAAATTTGCGCGCTATATGTTTCAAAAGCACTGTAAAGAAACGTCTGTGCACCGCATGTGAATTTTTGAAGTTAGCAGGTGCCTTGTACCCTGGAAAATCAATTGAATCTTTGCTACTGCCAGACCCAGCAACTGTTGATTATTCAGACCTCGAATAAATGATTTGAACAATGAATTTTCCTTCTTTACTTAATTTATAATAATGTTTCACTTTTAATTGATACTCCCAAAGTTTATCCCGTTCTTCTCACCTTCATTTGATATTCCCAAAGTTTATCCCTTTCTGTTAAATAAAAATATAATAAACGAATGAATTTAGGTTTCAGGTTTTAATTCAGGTTTACTTTTAATTTATAATTTTTTTTCACCAGTCAACAGCTTTCTGCAGCTCCAAGTTAGGGAACTTTTGGCAATTGAGTCGGAAATCGCCATTCAAGAACTCCATTCTGTTTTCTCTTACTATATACGTAAAGTATTTCGCAGCAGCGACTGGGTCCTCGAAAAACTTGTAAAGTTTGATTGTCTTTTCTTTAGAAATTGGGGAGAAATTCTTCCAATTAACCATTTCAATGATTATGAAGGTAGAAATGCCGTTGCCGAGCCCAAACGCAGCTACTTGCATGCGGTTGAAGTAACTCGATTCACCAAAGAAACTAGTCACAATATATTCTGGCACTTTGTCAAATGGTCCCACGTCGTAAAGGCTCAATAAGCGTCGACGCGCTTGCAATTTATTCTTCGCGGCTTGTACATGCCAATCAATTTTCGGTACTTCCATTTTCAATTTTTCTCTTTCGCTTTTAGATTAAGTTATGACAATAAAAATCATGGCTACTTAGGTGAAAAATAAAAAAAAATGCACCGAAAAAAACCAAATTTTGACCCCTCACAACTTTTTCCAGGGGCAAGACCACCGCAATTTTTTACCTGTTTTGAGTTTGTTTCGTCAAGACCATTTCAATGATACCACCTATCCAGCTTACCCGCATATAAGTAATATTTTCCAATGGGACTAGGATTATTGGTCTATAATTTAAAAAAATATCACATTTTGTTCCTTTTTTGGGGACGGGCTGGACATTTGCTAACTTCCACCACGAAGAAAATATAACATATTTATAGGATTTGTAGAAAACCTTGGTAATAGTAGGTGCAAATTCTTTTGAAAATGTTTTTAGAATAAAAGGTAGAATGTTGACCAGACCAGTGGCTTTGCTGATAGTTAGCCTCCTTAAGATTTTTGCGACAATTTTGGGTTTGAAATAAAGATCTTTCATATTAATTCCTGAAGACTGGATTTGGTATTTCTTTAGTTGTTTGTAAAATGGTCGAGTCAAAGCAAAGCGTTCCGAAAATAATGTGCTTTTCGATTCGATTCGCTGAGTCAGTGACGGTTAAATCAACGTCAATAATAGGAGAAATAAAAGATGTAGTAACAGACCTTAAAGATTTAATGGCACTGTAAAACTTTTGTCAGAAATGGACAAGGTAGAAAGTTTTGCTGCTTTCGTTCTGTCAATTTCTGTTTTTTCGTTTTCGATTACCTGCTTTGATATTTCATTGGCCTTTAGATATTTGGAACGATATAAAGGATTTTTGTAATGGATCCAATTATTAATCAAACGTAGATTGTTTGTTTCTAATGGCCAATTTGGCTACATTTGAAAACATATATTTTTGTTGCGGTTTCATTATTGAGAAAGGAACGAATTTGTTGATACTTAAACATTCTAGTCAAGCAAAATTTATACTGTATTATTACTATTGCATCAGATATCAGTTCAACTAAAGCAGGAGTTATTCAAGGTTACACTTATTTTCCTTTCTAAACTAATGAATTGCTGAATCAACGATTCATCAAAACTATAGCTTAGCTCATGATAGCACGCTTCATGCTTCTCATGAAACACCTAATATATACTCTACTGTTAGCACTTATTGACACTACTTCAAATTTAATTGCGTCATTAAACATTGATTTAGAACAGTTATGAATTCGGGTATTGCTAACAATGTTGAATTCAATAAAAACAAAACTGCTTCCCATTTTTCTAGATTATCAACATCTAATCCTTTTTCATTAAAGTTCACACGTTACACAAGAGTTTCAATAACAGCCCTTCTTTTTACGGTTCGAGTGACAAGATGTAGAACTGTAAAGTGATTTTTTAACAGAGTCTGTGATCTCTGGAATGCTTTAATGGCGTGGGTCTTCTGTGATAATTTTATTCCTCAAACTTTTAAAATTAGGATTAAAATCCTCAAAGAAAGTTTATCAATACTCACAATCTCTAGATAGCATCGTGTCTTCTGATATTCAGGGAGTTAGTCTTTAATTTATTATGGTTAACACTAAACAAGTTAGGCTTCAAATAAAATCAAAATACTGTAAACAGATCGGTTAGGAGGGGGTCCAGACCCGGGGACCCCCTTTGTGTGCGCCCTTGACTCACAGTAAAGGCAAATTGTGACCCTTACGTGCTTATACTTGTTTAATTGCTTACGGAAGCATCCATGGCTTGAGAAAATCGGTGTCAAGAGTGTTTAAAAATATAAGTTCTACAATAAACTTTTATGTTTCACATCTGCCTGGTGTCCCATAACAGGCAACAGCATATTTTTTTTAGTCAGCTTGCATGTTACAAACGAAATATTAAATAAAACTGCTGGTAAAAAACAATAAAACAATAAACGACAAATTGCGAAGCGACACAAAACATAATTTTTTTAAAATAAACTTACTATTACCTACGTATGGACTTAAAACAACGTGTGTGAAGTTAACTGCACGAGCAAAATCGGGGACAGCTATCACACAAATTTGGAAAAACTCATACGCATTAGTAGTAGGCAACTGATTTTGTATCAAACGTACAAAAATGTGTAATTCTCAAAAATTAAATACCACAATTTTCAAATATTAAAATAGATTTTTTTTTAAATCAAAGCAACCTATTTATTTTGTATGAAGTTTGGTGGTTGCCATGGTTAATATATTTTATTTTTTTGATATATTTTTTTTTCATTTTTGAACAAAATCACAAGGCCTACTTGATAAAATTTGTTTTTTGTATCTCAGGAAAAACAGCCGTGTAAAAATGCTTATTACGCAATAAAAGCAGACTTTATAAATTTCACTGTACGATCTAAATATATTTATTTTCAAAACCAGCTTTACTCGGGATGAATTTTTAACTTTAAAGTTTTGGCCGGTTTTACCGTAAGACCGATTTTACTGAAACCGGCTGGGCAAGCATTACGAAGTACTTACAAGTAACTATGTAGGATCGCATTTGCAAAATAATCAACATGCGTCGAGAACGGACAGATGCGATTACTTTTTGACAGTCGACAAATAAACTGGAGACGCTTTCCATAGAGGAAATTTTAGTGTGTTCTTTTCTATGCATAAAGGAAACCTTTAACAATGTATTTGTCTTTTTTGGTCGAAAGTTGACAGCACCACAATATCAATATAATGATGGGTCTGGCAGCACACGACTCGGCTATTTCTAACAGCCAGGCCCTCCTATCCATCTGATGACATGGTCATTAAAACCAAACATAAGTTTAAGCTTTAGCACCGTCAAATTGGTGTTGCGACCGATTATGTTACGAGCTACGACCAAGGAAGTGCATCAAACCAAGAATAAAATACTAAAAACCACCACAGGTGTACCGTTGTTAAAATATATTTCATGCCAGAATTTATTCAAGCAAAAATGTCTTCCGTCTGAGCAGTACCAGGACGATAGAACTGTCATCTTTTCGGAATTACGTATGGGCACAGTTATATGGTTATCTTATTTTGCATACATGATCACTTACAAAATGCACATAATAACTACGCTGACAGACTAGTAGAACGGCTTAACTAGAACATTTCGAAAATATATATGGGAGAGGGGGGAACAAACAAAAACATTTCTCCAAACTTTGGGGATTGAAAGTACTCCATCAGTAAACAATCTTGGATTTTTTTAGATTTTTTGGCCAACGCTCTTGCCATTAGTGACTGTCACAAATTTGAAACTTTTCTTGGACAATAAACGTCTTTATTTTGTAGCCAATTTAATGGGCATAGACAATTTTTAAAAAAATATTAGTTGGTTAGCATTTTTCCTGTAGAATACGATAAAACTATTTAATTAAATTTTAAGGGTCAGTTTTCTACCTTACTTTGGGGTTTTGAAGTTTAAAATCTATTTCTGGAAATGTATGGCACGTTTATTTTTTTAATTTTTTGCTTTTTGAATTTAGTTTGAAATATGCAATTTCAAATAATTCTTATCGCGTGATGGAAATAGTATCGATGTGAGTGCTAAAGGGCGCTGAAGGTAAAAAAACACACACACATACACTTTTGCGTATAAGAATTTTTACTTATAATTTTACGCTGATTACGAATATATTTTTCGATTTGCAAAACTCGTCAATTTAAAAAATATTGGCCTCCATATTGGAGAAGCCATTTTGAACTTTAATAATTTGACACCGGATTTGAGTTCAGTGACTGTAGTTATTTAATAATACAGTCTTTGAACTTTAATTTCTGTGTTTCAGCACAAGATATAAAGTAAAAACTACTTTCGGAGGTGGTTTTTAACTTTCGGCACCCTCTAACGCTCACATTAATACAATTTCCATCACACGGCAAGAATTATTTGTAAGTGCATGTTTGAAACTAAATTTAAAAAAAAATTTAAAAAAATGTCATACACGTCGAAAAATAAATTTTAAACTCTAAAACCACAAAATAAGGGAGGAAGAAAGCTACCCCCAAATTTTTTAAAAATATTATCATCCTATTCTACGGAAAAAATGCTATGAACTAATATTTTTTAAAAACTATTTATACGCCGTAAATTGGCTACAAAATGAAGACGTTTGTCGTCCACGAAAAAAATTCAAATTTGTGACAGTCACTGTGGCTCTGTCTGCTTAAAAATCTAAAAATATTCCAAATTGTCAACCGTACCGTAGTACCTTATAATTACATTGTGGCCAATTGGTATAATATTCATGCAGTAATTCATCAAAAATAGAGCGAAAATAACAGAAACAACCATTTTTTTACCCAACAACGGGGAAGCAAAAAGAAGGGTTATGATTCGAGTTCTACTTTTTAAATTACTTGTTTTTGTGTTATGGATGCAACCACTGTTTCCGCATAAGTTTCGGCAATCTTTGACTCTATATTGGGCCGTTAAGCCAAATGCATGCACTGATTCATACTAAGTTTCATAAGGAGAACTTAAAAATACTGAAAATGATTCTTATCTTGGGCCCACATATTATAAGGAACAGTCTGCATTCGTTTAACTCTTCGTATATTTTTAAAGTTTCATCGCAGCCAGAAATGCCCAAAGACCGATAACGTAACAGATATTGATAATAACTTTCTAATAACTAAATAATAACAGATATTGATAATAACATTGACATTGTGACATTGTACTTGGTAAAAGTAATTTTATTGCCCGGCCTTTTTTGGTAAAACTTGGCTGAAAAATCGCCCGGTTCGGACGCCCGGATTTTTCCAACATTTGTTCATTGAAAAAAAAAATATATATAATATTAATTCGTTTTATAGTCAAAATTTTAATAATCTGTATCTTTCTTATTCAAATATGTTTCACATGTTAAATCGTGTTATTTTCAATGTTTCATATGAAAATATATAGACAATTGACATCATTTCAACGTTTTATAATTTATATATTGTGCTCTCGTTCGTTCAATCGTTTGCTGCAAATCGTGGAGTTTGGTTTAGTTATCCCAGCGGCGGCCACTACGACAACTGAGCGCGTATTTTCTCACATAAATGACATTTGGACAAAAGAAAAAGGCAAATTGACACTGGAAAACGTTCGGGCACAATTGATGGTAAAATTCAACTGGAAGGAGACATGTCCAGAGTTTTATACAAAAATAAAAGAAGATGCTGGTTTTCTCCAAAAAGTTGCTGGAAGTGAAAAATACAAAATGAGAGCTGATAGTTTGTTTGGCACTCAAGAGAGTGTACAGTCATCGACTTCGATGGAGATTGATTGAATACAATGTTGACAATTTAAGCATAGAACTCTTTCTGTAATAAACAGAATTAAAAATATTATTAACAAAATATATTTCAACATTTCAAAGCAATAAAGAGTTATCAAAGGTTATTTATGAAAAAACATAGTCTTTTTGTTTTCTACTTTTCTGTGCGATTTTTAAAAATTTTGTATTTCGCCGGGATTTCGCTCGGCTTTTCAAATGGAAATTTTGACACTTGTCGCCCGGATTTTGCCGGATTTATAAAAAAACCGCCCGGATTTTCCGGCCCGGAATGCCTCCAAAAAAAATCTGGCAAGCTTAATATATATATATATATATATATATATATATATATATATATATATATATATATATATATATATATATATATATATATATATATATATATATATATATATATATATATATATATATATATATATATATATATATATATATGTGGGATCTCCTATAAAAAAAACAGAATATATTTGTAATTTTAATTCATTTATTTCTTGATTTAATTTCAATTTATTTTCTGTAATCGTGTTCGCTGTCAGACTTCCAAAATCAAAAGAGAAAGTGGTTTTATATTTTCTTAATTACATCGACTATCCTAAAATGCTTTCTACTCTTAATTATAAGTGCTATCATTACTACAGCAGTCTGGGCGCAAACCAGAATAAAATGCTGAATAATAGTAGTGTAGTATATACACAATTCCCACAATCGGCCGTCCTGCAGTTTTATGGTCCTCCATAAATTGTTTGGGTTTTGGTTGTTAATTTAATAATAACTCTGTTAAATCCATCTTCATCTTTATCGTCTTGTTAAATCGTCATCGTCTTCATTATGCATCGTCTTCATTTGGCATCGTCTTCTTTGTATTTTCGTCTTCATTTTGCTTTCTTCATTCGTCTTTATTTTTGCATCGTCTTTTGTATTCGTCTTATGTTTTTATATTAGGGTGTTTTTGTTTCAATTCAACTCTATGTCTTCATCTTCTTCTTCAGTGTCGTGATCACTCCCTGTCGTTATTCCCCAGCTCTTCATATTATCTGCACTCGTTGAAGTTTTTTTCGGACCTTCATCTTGTCCTACTTTCTCCACTATATGTCGATCCCGTGTCATAGCTTTTGTGATTCGGTATGGTCCTAAGTATTTTTTCTTGATTTTCATTGTTGGTGAAAATTGCGTTCGCTTAATTGCAACTAACTCTCCCTCCTTGTAAATTGTTGCTTTTTTTCTTTTAGCATTGTAATTTTTTGTGTTTTCTAACTGCATTCTTGATATTTGTTGGACCGCATCTTCTCTAATCTTTGACCTTTCTAACTCAAAGTCTGCTACAGAAAGTTTTGCTATCATTGGTATAACAATCCTATGGAGTCTTTCAACCTGGCCATTAGCTCTTGGCACACCTGTTGTGATATGGTGTAATTGAATTTTATTATCATCACAGTATGTTTTGAAGGCTTCTGATGTGAATGCCGTTCCTCTATCAGCAATAATACGTTGAGGATTCCCAAAAGAACTCTCAAGCAATGACATCTTAGCTATTACATCTTGCGTTGTTGTGGTTTTTACTGCATAAAGCCACATGAATTTTGAGAAGGCATCTACTACTGTAAAAATATACTTATAATTTTTAGTGGTTGTTGTTAATGGGCCTAAATGATCAACATGGAAAGTGTGTAATGGGTAAGGCTCTTTATAAATTGAGTGTAAAAAACCTTCTTGTCTTCCTGTTTTTCGATTAAAGACAATGCATGGGATGCAATTACGTATGCAATTTTCTATTTTTTTCTTTAATTTCGGTATGTGATAGTCTCTCATCAATAAATCTTCAATTTTCTTCACCGCAAAGTGACCTCTATCGTGTGTCATTTTGATAATTTCTGCCTGCATCGAATTTGGGATACACAATAATCTTCGACCACTTGCATCGTTTTTATAAATCACTTCTTGCTGGATAATGTAGTCTTCATGTGGTCCTTTTTCAAGTAATTTTCGAATTAATATTAAATTTGAATCTGTCATCTGAGCTGATACTACTCTTTCTTTCAGGCTGTCTTTTACTACCTGTATAGCAGGATACCTACTTAATGCATCAGCATGTTTTAGTTTAGACCCCGATCTATGCTTGAGTGAATAAGTGATGTCTGCAAGGTATATTGCCCAACCAGCAATTCTTAAAACGAGTTCTTTTTTCTCCATAGTAGATTTAAAAGCCGAACAATCTGTAATAATTTTAAAATTAATTACCATCAAATATACACGTAGCTTTTTCAGTGCTACTATTATCGCCAGCACTTCGAGCTCGTAACTATCATATCGTTCTTGAGTTGGTGTTGTTTTTTTGCTCAGGTAATACACAGGATGAAATTTTTGGTCTTCTGAGTCTTTTTGAAGTAAAACAGCACCAAATCCAATTTTAGAAGCATTTGTGTGGAGTTTGGTGTCTGATTGCGAATTATAAATATTCAGGACTGGTTCTGAGACCAATGCTAATTTCAATCTATCAAAAGCTTCTTTTTGAGACTGACCAAATTCGTACTTTACGTCTTTTCTCAATAAGTCACTAAAAGGTTTTGCTATTGTGGCATAATTTGGAATAAATTTTCTAAAATATCCTGTCAATCCTAAGAACTTCTGAACGTCTTTGACATTTCTTGGCAAAGGAAATTTAGAAACAGCGTTTGTTTTTTCATGTGATGGTTGAATTTGTCCCATTTTTATTCGGTAACCTATGTAATTAATTTCTTTCTGTAAAAATTGGCATTTTTCCCATCTAATTATTAAACCATATTCTTCAGCTACTTTAAGTGTGATTTTCATTTTCTCTAGACAATCTTTTTCATCAATTCCTGGAATGACAATATCATCCATGTAAATTAAAATTTGATTTTTTACTAATAATGGTCGAAATACTGCGTTTATAAACCTTTGAAGTACTGAAGGTGCTGTGCACAACCCAAAAGGCATTCTTAAAAACTCGTATTGGCCTGATGGAGTAACAAAAGATGTATATTTGCGACTTGTCTTCTCAATAGGGACATGAAAGAAACCATTTTCAAGATCTAATGTTGTGAATACCGCAGCGTCTGACATCTGGTCAATATGGTCCTCTATTAGTGGTAAAGGGTACCTATCCATTATAATCTCTTTATTAACTTCTTTAAAATCAATGCATAATCTTTTTGTTTTATCTTTTTTGTTAACTAGCACAATAGGGCTTGCAAAATCTGAATTACTAACCTGAATAATATCATTATCTAGCCATTCCTTTATTTGCCTATCAACTATTTCTTTTTCTCCCGGTGATAATCTACGTGGACGTTGGTAAATTGGTGTTTCATTTTTCATTATAATTTTTAAATTTATTGGGCAAGGAAGTTTGTCTTTCTTTGGATTATAATTTTGCATAATGGATCTTATTTCCACCTCATATTCTTTAGGAGATTTAATCTCTGGTTCTTCTGAGTCCATTATATTAATTTTATTCAAAAATGTTTGTGATCTCCAAATTCTCACACCATCATCTTGTGAAGTAGTTATTACTGTTCCCCATAAAATATCATTTCCAATTATCATACGACATTTAAGTAATGAATCTTCTACTACGTGAATTATTCCCTTATACAGTTCGTTATTAATTTCTAAATCCGCTTCAAAGGTACCATCTGTTTCTATAGTATTATTTCCTATTCCTTCTGCAATTGCTCCCTTATTAGTAAGAGGAATATTTAATTTTCTAAAATCCGATCGACATATACAAGAGATGTCACCACCTGTATCGATAAGCCCTTCTAATTCTAAATCAAATATACGTATTCTAGTAAAGAATTTCTTACATCCTGTGCTAATTGTTGATACTACTTTGGGTTCCTTTTTGGGACAACTAGGTGCCTTGTGTCCAAAATCATTACACGAAAAACATTTTGGTCCATTACCGCTACATTCTACTGACACATGACCACGTTTACCACAGTTGTAACATCTTTTCCTGTGTAAATCATTTCTTGTAGTGTTTTTACTTCCATTTGACAACGACCTAAACTTATTAATTCTTATTTTATCATTTATTCTTATCTTTTCGTAAATAGTAAGCTTTTTTTTAAGCTCGTTAAAATTTTTAGCACCGTAAAGAACCGCTTTATTTGCACCAGTATCATTTATACCATCTATAGTATATTCTATTACGGATATATGTTCTATACGACCTACCGCCCCTATTTTTCTCATTTCCAACAAATAATCAAACACGGATTCATCTTTTCCTAGTTTACGACCTGCCATTTTCTTATGAATATCCGCACTGCTCGATGATGAGTGAAATTCTGCTTTCAAAAAATCTTTTAGTTCATGCCACGAGCTTAAATTTAACTTCGTTTCCACCGTTTTTTTTGCTGTATTAGCCAAACACCTTTTCCCATAAACAAACTTATTTAATTCGTTCCAGTGATAAATATGTTCCATGCGTTCAAAGTCTTCAATCCAATTCATTATTGTATAAGCATCATCTTCTCCTTTAAACACAGGTAAACTGGCTTCAACTTCATGAAAAGGTACTGTTTTTTCAATTTGACTTGATGCTACGTTGTCTCCTTCAAGCATTGTTAATCGTTGCTCGAAAAAAGATTTTTTCATTTCTTCAAAGAAATGTGTGAAATCGGCAGATACACTATCACTTGCATTAGATTTATTTTTCTTACCCATCGTTTTATTTTAATTCACTCAATTTAAAATATAAGAGCACTTACCCTAGAATATTCGCGATTTCCAGCGTTCCAATTTCTTTTAGAATTTCAGTATCCACGTAAACAATTCTCAGCGTCTTTCTCCAATAAAATAAAAAAAAATCCAATAAATCCTGGTAATCCCGTTGAGCCCCCAGGTTGTGGGATCTTTTATAAAACACAGAATATATTTGTAATTTTAATTCATTTATTTCTTGATTTAATTTCAATTTATTTTCTGTAATCGTGTTCGCTGTCAGACTTCCAAAATCAAAAGAGAAAGTTGTTTTATATTTTCTTAATTACATCGACTATCCTTCAAATGCTTTCTACTCTTAATTATAAGTGCTATCATTACTACAGCAGTCTGGACGCAAACCAGAATAAAATGCTGAATAATAGTAGTGTAGTGTATACACAATTCCCACATATATATATATATATATATATATATATATATATATATATATATATATATATATATATATATATATATATATATATATATATATATATATATATATATATATATATATATATATATATATATATATATATATATATATATATATATATATAAATTTTTTTTTTTGTTTTTTCGTTTCGGCTTATCATATATAGTCGTTTGGTACAAAAATTTTTCCGAAATTCCGAGATAAAGCCCATTGCAATAGGTAGATTTTTATATGAAATCTACCTAAAAGTATAGGAGAGATAGCATCAACTTGTCTTAAACCGCAGTCGACCTTAAAAAACTTTGATATTTCGTTCTCTACTCGTACACAGCATTAAGAGTTCTGTACTGTCATTTTGCATAGTGATACCAGTTTATCAGGAATTCTCATTGACACCAAAGCAGACCATAGAGTCTCTCATTCGAGAGAGTCGTAGTCTGCCTGAAATCAATGAAGAGTTGGTGCACAGGTATGTTGAACTCTTGGCACTTTTCCAAAATCATCCCACCTCGTAGTACCTCACACCACCAAACCACACTGATATTCTCCAAACAGTTGTTCACCAAAAGGATTGATTTTGGATAGCAAAATGTAGGAAAAGATCTTATATGCTGTGCAAAGGAGAGCGATTCCTCTGTAGTTTGCACATTGTACGCGATTACCTTTTTTTGGATTGGTATAAGCATAGCTGTGTTCCAGTCCTGTGGCATGGTTTTAGTCCTCCAGATCATTTGAACAAGCTCAAACAATCTTAAGGATAGAGTTAAAGGTGATATCGAAACCTAATTTTTATCAGGATGTAACATATGTATGACTAATCTAATTAACATACAATACATATGTTATTCTTCCCATTAAATTAACTTATATAGTTAAACAAGTCATCAACCAAAACAAATAACAAATAATATACAACAAACTAAGCTCAGATATCTAAATTCTCATAATGTATTTTAAATGATGTAATTTAACTTATATAAAATTATATTAAATTTGATGAATACAACCTAAAAATATTACAAAATGAAACAACATTAAATTTACGAAAATAAATATAATTTCCGCTGAATAAGGTAAATTTATTTATTATATTTATTTCATATATAATTGACCGATATTACCTTTTTATAATTGATCGATCGTTAATTGGATGATCGATTAATTTATTAAAATAAATATAAACCTGGGAGGGGATTATAGAATATAGCGGCGAAATCATATACCAATTGAGGAGGTCCACACCAAAACGCTACATTTCCATTATTACATTTTTCCAACGCAGTTCAAGAAAATTTGATTATGTCATTACACTAATTACATTATGTCTAAAGCAAGCTCTATTCTACAAAGGGGAAAAACAGTTCTAATTTAAGCATAGATAAATTTTTGACTTTTCGATCGAATTCAGAAATTGGAGCCGATCTAAGTACACAATTTATTTTTTAAAGAAAATGGAAATGTAGCGTTTTGGTGTGGACCTCCACAATTGTACTATAAATTAAATGAAAATTGCAAATAAAAAATCAATCAACAAACTTATCTTAAAGTTTAAAGTTTAGTTTTATTTAAATCTTTTACTGAAAGGAAGTCTGCCCAATAGGACTTAGTCTACAGGTTTAGCATGGGGTTCCCCCAGCATAAAGACTCTCTTTCTATCATATACTAAATAGAAATCAAGGGGACATCACATCAAGGCAGATCAACCAGATACGTCCACCAAAAGGACATCATACCAAGCTGACCGATTGAGACATACTATAAAGCTATGGTTGGAGCAGCAAATTATCGCCATTAATTTGGTTTGCGTTAAAAATACCGTGCGGAAAAGAGCCAATACCCGCACGTACGATATTGGTTGTGAAGGAAAATGTACAGATAATGGCTGTGCCGCTCGTGTGCGATGCATATCGGATGACTCAAATGTACACATAAAAATAACAAACATCGACGAAAATTACGCACATGACTCCAAATTTTAACGTAGAACTCAGCAAACGGACAAAGCGCTATTTGAGAAAATTCTAAAGCATAAATCAGCATATTTGGTCCGAAACGAGTTAGCAGAAAAACTGATGGATCAAGACGATTTCGAGCCACCCATTCTTCCGAATGACAATGCACTTCGTATCAACAAGCACAAAAAACAAACGCCAAAGGACAATGCAGTCTAAAAAGACAGTATAAAAAGTTTATTTTTCGTTTTAAAAGACAAACATTTTATCTTTTCGGGTAACATCGGTATAAAAATTAGCAAAATAGACACGATTGACATCTTTTTTTAAAAAAAAGTGATTGTTTTGTCTTATTCGAACACATGTATTTACGTATCTTTTTCTTTATTCTGTTTTTTCTTCTTTTAAAAAAGATGTGTGTAAATACAACTTTATGCGATAAAATGGATAAGTTTAATTTATATATGGTACAAGTTCGTTGAAACCGTCTCCACTTGTGAAAGAAAACTTACATGCTTTTACTTCTAACGCAAATACTGAGTGTGTGTGCTTTCGGTTTCGTTCTTGCCATTGTTTAACATTCACTTTATTTTGTTAATATTTTTTATTTAAATGAAAGAGTAAACATCAAAATAAAATTCAGCTGAGATGTACTCAATAATCTATTGATATGATCTGAAATATCGCGCTGATAATCATTAAATTTCACTGAAAAACTATAAAGCAAGCGATCAATCGTCATTTGAAAAATACATGCAAAGGCAAGCATCGAAATGCACATTCAACATTCAACAATTCAGCAATTTAGCGTTTTTACGGACTGTTAAATGTACATTTTGATGCTTGCCTTTGCATGTATTTTTCAAATGAGCGTAAACGTGCCCGTATGTAATGATAGATAAGCGTTCAAAGTTTAAAATTTTAATTTTTTTAAGATTGTCAGGCTGTGTCAGGCAGGTGTCAGGCTAACATGTTTTTTGTAAATTTGTACAAAAAACGTGTTGCCAATAAAAAATAATGCGTTTTGGAGTGAAAACACGATGTCAGGCTGGAGAAATGGTGTCAGGCTGGAGAAATGTATTTCGGCAGCCTGACACCGAAACTACGTTAAAAAGGGCAGCCTGACACAGCCTGACAGCAGATTTCGAATCAGCGCCGCGAGTTCATCTAGAGGAACAATTCAGATAAGCAGCCTGGCACATATGTCAGGCTGGAGAAATAGACACATAAATTTAATCTCTTCATTATAAAAAACATGTGAAAATCTACTGTATAAAAAAATAACATTTCCCAAAATAGCTGGGAATCAAAACACTTTGTTATTCGTTTTTTTTTTTTTTGAAAATATACAGTAGGGAACAACCATAAAATTTTTTAATAATAAATTCATAATAAGTGATTTTTAAACAAAAATCAAAAATGATTGATGTCGGATTGTTTATAATTGACCTAAAACAATTTTCCTGAAAATTGTATAAATAAAATTTTCTATTGAATTTAATTTGTTTGTGATGAAATAATGATCGAATAAATATGTTTTCATTTATTGTTTTCAACTTAACTACAGATCATTCGTTTTAGTAATTGATACAATTGAGATTTTCAGTGCTTTGTTGTTTATATTTTGTTATGATACTTATATGGAATCGTTTTATTTTTAAATAAATGTTTGTAGCATTTGCGTCGCTGTTAGCATAATATAGTCACTACAATATTTTTTGCCATGCCTAAACCGTTATTTAAACAAATTAAAACAAATCGGTACAATTGAAATTCTATTAAAATTAAAAAAAAATAAATCATTTTCCCGTGAAAAACAAACAACAACGCAAACAAAAAACTAAAAGTTTTTCACAAAAACGAAAATTAAATAAATTTATCAATTTCCAAATTGACGATTTTTCAATGGTTTTAATATATTCAAATGCAATTTTATTTTATTTTTTGTGATGATAAGTAAAAATTGTCCCAAAAAGATGAAAAAAATCAAAATCGCGTCACGATAAAAATAAAATTCAATAGAGATAATAACTAAATGATTTCAATGATCGTTGTTGAGTATAATTTAATTAAAATAAATTAAATTAACAACAAAAAAAATGAAATTGAATTTTTAAATTGAAAAATGAATATATAAAAATTTCAAACAACGTTTTTATACGTCTGCCTGAACAAAATATTGGGTCTGTTTACTCTGTCTACAGACGATCAAAATAAAGCAAATGATTGAATGGAATGACTAAATGGCGTTAAAGAAAAAATTGTAAATTTTATGTTAAAATTTTTTGCTTGAAATTAATTACTATATATAATATAAATATAGAAGAATTTTATGATTTTGTACAGTTGATTAAAGAAGAACGTTTATATATCTTTTTGTTTTTCAAGCAAATGAATTTATTGCGTTAAGTAAAAAGCTAATAAGGATCAGCAGACTACTATTTCTTAAGTCTGACAAATCACAAAACTAATGCACGCATGCTAGGTAATAGTTTGGCAAGTAGTTTTATCTAATAAACACATCTTGCATTGCTAGACGTGGTAACAGGTAACTTTATCCAAATTCACCGGTCATCGTAGATGGTTAATTAGATATTTTTGATTTGAAAATATGATTTGACTTATATGAGTTATAGTCCAGGATCCATGGTACATTTTGCACTTGATTACTATCAAGTTAATTTTCCGTGAGTAGCTTCATTTTGATGAGACGCCCAACAATTTCCTGTACGAAACTCTCGATTGTGGTAGCTAACAGGGGTAGCAAGGATACAATATGTCGATGTGATGATTCTCAAATATTTATTACTAACTGGATTTTTTTTTATTAAATCCCAAGATAATTATCTAAATTATTCGAAAAAATATTTGTCCTACAAAATCTACGGTTTGATCAAAGAGTCCCCTCCTTCCAACATGTATCGATAACAAGGTCATCAAAAATGATTATGATGACCTTGTTATCGATACATGTTGGAACTGGATTTACTTAGGATTTACTCTGGATTTACTGGATTTACTTAGTTAATATTTATATCATTCAACAGTCATATTGTCCTACAAATTGCGTGGTACGTTACACCGATCCTACGCTCAGAAATTGTTAATACCACAAGCAGAGGCGTAGCTAGGGGGGGGGGGGGCGGGGGGGGGGGGGCGGTCCGCCCCGGGTGTCACCCGTTTTGGGGTGACACCCGAACGTAAAAAACTTAAACAAACCATCACAATGTTTTCAACGATAAATCACTTCGAAACCGTTTTGGGGTGACACCCGAACGTAAAAAACTTAAACAAACCATCACAATGTTTTCAACGATAAATCACTTCGAAATTGTTTTGGGGTGACACCCGAAAGTAAAAAACTTAAACAAACCATCACAATGTTTTTAACGATAAATCACTTCGAAATCGTTTTGGGGTGACACCCGAACGTAAAAAACTTAAACAAACCATCGCAATGTTTTCAACGATAAATCACTTCGAAACCGTTTTGGGGTGACACCCGAACGTAAAAAACTTAAACAAACCATCACAATGTTTTCAACGATAAATCACCTCGAAACCGTTTTGGGGTGACACGCGAACGTAAAAACTTAAACAAACCATCACATGTTTTCAACGATAAATCACTTCGAAACCAAACCAGGTTATCCATTTAATTTTAATTTATAAATTGTAATAGCTTATAAATGTGTCCTATTGGTTCAAAAAGGATCTATTCTACTTTTTAAAATTCTTGAGTTATTACTTGAGTTATTATTTGGGGTAGTTTGTTGAACGTCTTTTTATGTTAGTACAAATCCAAAGACATGCTAAAAATTTCAGTTTACTTTTTAAACTAAGAAGGATTAATTAAACATCTAAACTAAAGCAAAATTAGATTACATTTTGGTGTTCCTAGGTCTTGATGGTTTTACAAGATATATTTCGTTTACGTTCTTGGCTATATTAGTAGAAGAGAATAGGTACGTTCGATTTGACTGAAACAACTTAAAAAACAACAACAATTGCACTCAATTTATCAGTTGTTTCAGTTGCTTCAGTCAAATCGAACACGGCTTATATTAGTGGAAAAAAGGAAATTTCAGGATGCAAAGTTTAGGTTTTTGGGCATATTATTATTATTGAGGATGAAGCTGACTTTAGTTTTTTCAATTCATTTTAATTGTAAGTTAGAATTTTATGATGCCAATTTTTGCAAACTTTTCATTTATTTTAATTTTATTGAAAAACGGTTTCGCGATTTTTAAAACAACCCAAAATGCAATAAAAAGTATAACCCTTTGCGTTAAAAAGCAATTGTTATAGAATTGCTTTGCATTAAGCAATTGATAGTACATATATCAAAACTAAAGTTTTACTCAGCGTTCTTTGGATTACATAACTATCATATATTAAACATTCTAAAAAATTATCAGTAGTAATCATCCAAGGGCGGTGATAATTCGAAATAATCTTTTAAAAATTTCGAAAGCAAATACATATATTGATAATAGCACGAAGCCGTAGGCCGAGGGCTATTATTAATACCACTTGCTGTAGGAATTTTCCAAAAAATTATGAGAATTTATCAACGAACGAGGGGAATTCGTTTAGAAATTTTTTTGCCATTTTCCATGAATTCGTTGAATTTTTTATGAATTATACGTTGGCCTACTGCCAACCATATCAGTTAACTATTTCAAAAATTATTTGATAATTTTTAATATCCCAGTAGGCCAGAAGTATAATTATTTGTTATTAATATAATTCAAATGTTATTGTTGAAATTGAATGATGTCATTACATTTTAGAGAATTTAATTGGGTTAAATTAAAATAAAACTAAAGCAAAAAATTTTGTATTTTATTTATTTAAAAAAAAATTAAAATATAAAATGATTTTGGTCTCCAAGTTGTTTTTATTTACTAATATAATAATTTATTTGAACTAAATTTATTTAAAAAATCCTTGTAACATAAATGTAAAGCCTTCAAATTTTGTTTAAAAGTGGTGTAGTTATGATTGTTATTAACTAAATGGTTTGACTTTAAATTTAAAAATAGACTTTAAATTTTGATTATTTTTCTTCTTAGATTTTTAGACAATATTCCTTAAATCAGTCTTTAAAACATTTTCCGGTTTTCCAGATGTAAAATTTTTCAAAAGAATCACAATTAAATTTGTAAATTATTGAGCATGATTCTAATTGGATATTTAATTTTGGTTTCAATACTTTATATAAAATTCTAAGAGATGGATTTTATATTTAAATATTTTTAAATGGTTCCTAATAATATTAAGCATATGATTTGTATATTCCATTCTATCAAATATTGTTTAATATAAGTTGTTGCAAGGAATTTTAAACAAATTAATTCTGGTAGTGTATTTAATCGTTAACACAGTGTACTTATTATGAAATAGACATATGTATCCTACAAATATATTTAGAATTATAGGCTTGCTGATACCTACTATAATTAAAAATATTTTTTTAGATTTCGTCTAGCAAATATCCCAACAAATAAATATGCCACGAGTTTATACTTCTAAAAGAAAAAGCGAGTTCCAGCAGAGAAAGACCAAACAGGCTAAAATAGATGATGTTCAGAGCATATCTGGATCGATTTATAAATATGTTACAAAACCTGATGATAGCCAAAGCTCATCAAAAGAAACTGATTCTCACGTAAATGCAACGAATGTTTCAGAGAATATTGGCTCATCTTCAGAAAGTAACAGCGACAACACAGAATTAATAATGTTAACCCATGATGAAGACGAATCAGAAAAAAATACTGAAAATGAGAGTGATAATGCCGCTAATGCACCTACTATCGAAGACAGTATTTATATGAGTGAATCACTTCAGGACTTAAGAGATGTATCACATTGGAATATACCCGTCTCTGATAATGTTCGCATTGAAATCATAAAAAAAGGAAGTGAACATTTTCAAACTAGAGAAGGGCCGTTTGCTACTGTATGTAGACCCGGGTTAGACACAAACGATAATGTTCGCCATCTTTCTAAAGAATGGTTTTATAAAGTGATGCCTTATATGGAGAAAAAATTCTGCGGTCATGGATGGTTTATTCTGCTATAAATAATAGCCTGTACTGCTTCTGCTGTCGTATATTTGCTGTAACCAAAAGTTGTAATATAAATTCAGCATTTACGACTGAATTTCAGAAGTGGTGGAAGCTAAATCCCAAAGTAGCCGACCATGAAACTTCAAATGAACATCTGGAGAATTTTGAAAAGTGGAAAACTTTGGAAATGAGGTTGAAATGTCATAAAACGATAGGAGACGCAGCCTTACAATTAATAGATAATGAAAAACAGAAGTGGAAACATCTTTTTTCCAGATTATTGGATACAACTTTCTTTTTATCTAAACAAAACCTAGCATTTCGGGGACATGATGAAGGACAAAGTTCTTCAAATAAAGGCAATTTTTTAGAACTAGTCATTCCATTGTCAAAGGATGATGTAGTGTTAAAAGAACACATTTTGAATTTGGCAAATCACCAAAAGTATCATATTTGTCACCAGATATACAAAATGAGTTCATAAATGTTATAGCGAACCACGTAAAGTTTAAGCTTGTCAACGAAATTAAATCAGCTAAATATTTTGGAATTATGTTTGATAGCACACCTGACATTTCACATATTGATCAAATGTCTGAAGTGATTCGTTATATGTGAAAATTGATGGTAGAAAAGTGGAAGTCAAAGAAGTATTCCTTGGATTTTTTTCTTTACATGGAAAAAAGCCGCTGACTTAAGCGATGAAATTCTTAAAAACCTTAAAAATGACAGTTTAGAGGTAATGAATTGTCGTTCCCAAGGTTATGATAATGCAGCTGTTATGAGTGGTATACATGGAGGAGTGCAAGCTATTATTAAAGCAAAAAATAACAAAGCCATTTTTGTGGGCTGCATAGATCATTCAATTAATTTATGTGGCCAACACTCATTTGCACAAAATGTAGCTTGTGTAACGTTTTTCGGAACAGTGGAGGCCATTTTTACATTTTTTTCTGCTTCGACTAGCCGCTGGGAAGTGCTTGTTAAACACAGCAAAACAACTTTTAAAAGACTCTCAACAACGCGTTGAAGTGCTCATTATGCTGCAGTAAAAGTATTGGCCGAAAATTTTGATGGGATTGTGGCTGCAATTGAGAAGCTAAGTGATCAACAAGAAAATGTAGACACTAGAGGCGCTGCACACAACCTTATGCATGCAGTGTGTGATTTTACATTTCTTTGCTATCTTTTGTTTTGGAATGATGTTCTTAGGGAAATAAATTGTGCTCAGATTGGATTGCAAAGCAAAGGCTTAAATATTGATCAATTAATTACAAAAATAGAGTCACTTCGTCTTTATGTTAAAGAAAAACGATCTTGCTGCGACGAAATCGGAGAGCTATGATATTCCAATGGAAAGACGAATTCGTCGTAAAAAACGAATGCTGGTGAGTTGGCTCCATGTTGGACTGACACTGAGAGCTGAACTTAAAAAGGACATGTTGGAATGTCTTGACCGATTCAGTGTTGAACTCTGTAACGGTACTAGGAATGGTGTTTTTATTAAAATGATCACGTGGTACTTCGATTAATATTCGCGGGATTGAAGCTCTAGTATCAGAGTTCATTTTTTTTGTGATCTTAACCGTCTACAAAATTAAATTTATAAGAGTACCTGTTTGTTTTGTAAAATTAAATCAGAATTGTATATCCAAAAAAAATATTATACCCAGGATTCGAGAGAGAAAGAGAAGAGAGGGATGATTCACTACACCGTTAAAAAAAAATCTATCTCATTTTATTTGTCGGTTATCGTTGTCAATTTATTTTTGATTATCATGTTATTCAAAAAAAAATATTAATTTTTTTATTAAATAAAATTATCATTCAAAATGAAAAACTAGTGGCAATTATTATATTTGAAATATTTTGAAACTAACTAGCGTTCTATTTTCTATTTAAGATATTAAGTATAAGTTTTTGTTATATTCCTTCCATTAATTTTACTCTACTTTCTTTAAGCGCAAATCAATAAAAATATAGACTTTTATAACAAAAAAAAAGATTTTATAATAATAATTATCTAAAGCAACTCACTCTTACAATGTTGAAACATAGAATCTTGATTGTTGAATAGTAATATCCTATTTTGAAATAATTTATCTCGTCACTCAGGCAAATAGTCAGCAATTTCCAAATCAAATATGAAGAATATATTCCTTTTTTCTTGAGGTTCTCAAATCTCCCTTTTTTAATATCATGGTCATCATATCATAGCCAAAAACAAATTTTCACAGCAATGTCGACATAAGGCCGTAAATGCAACACTAATATTATTTTTTTTTTTTTTTTTTTTTTTTAATAAAATGTGTTGTGTAATAGGGTTTAGAATATGTGTCACAACAACACATAAATACCTTTTAAGACCTAGGTCTAGACCTGGGTCCCACAACAACTGGCGTTCTGAGGTGTAGATTAACGCTTTTTTTAAACATCTGTGGGTTGAAGCCACCTGAGACTAAGTGTTCCGGCAAACTATTCCATTTGTACGCAGTTCGGACAAAGAAGTCTCTCTGCGATCTGCCAGTATGACAGCGCGGGATCTTTACCGTTTCACTGGTTGCGGCAGCCGATTGCCGAGTGGAACGGGAGTAAGAATAAGTTTGAGGCATGATGCCGCTGATTTCATCTGAGCACTGCTGATGACGATATTTGTAAAAAACAACGAGGTCAGCAACAGTGCGACGATGTTGTAGGGAATCAAGTTGTGATGTCAAAGTTCGATCACCTACAATTCGTATAGCTCGCTTTTGAACAGAGTCCAAGAGGGCCAAGATGGAAACAGAGGCAGCACCCCAAACTTGACAGCAGTACTCCATACAGGGACGAATATAGGACTTATAAACATGGAGCAATTGGTATGGAGTGAAAAATTATACCCAGTGCCAGTATTGCTTAAGTGTAGTTAAATTTTAATTAGGTATCAACACTATGTTAACAGTATATCGGCTTTTAGCAAAAAAAGTTTGTTTTGCATAATAGCAAATTTTAGTTATATTGGCATAATTTTTGAAATTCACTTATTTCCTTAACAATGTGTATCGGAATTTAAACTATTTAATAACACATTTAATATTTGTCTGATAATTTAATTAGAAATTGTCAATCACCATAAATTCCACAAATTCATTTAAATTCTATTGTTTATCAAAAGTTTTATTCAATTTATTTTTACTTTGCATTATCTAAGATTTTTCACTTAACAAACTATAATTTTAGTAGGCCTTGGTGCACATAATACGACTTTAACATCATGGACAATTAATACACTGTTTTTAACAGACTAACATATTAGTTCCATAGAGAATTGGATCATCTCATGCCACATATGAAATAAATTATACACACAAATTACTAAATAAAAAATATTTTTGTCTTATTTTATTTAACGTTTTACATTTTTCACTACACAAAACAGTATAATTATGTTTAAATAAACTAATTATATAATTTAAACTCTTTGTATGAGTTTTCTGTCTCAAAGACTTCAAAGTAATAAGCTACTTGCAATACAAAACAATTTAATTTATACCCTGGCGGACCGGAAGTCTTCTGATTAAATCGAAAGTTCCAGAAACAACCGGACTCTCGATAATATCACTCTCGATTTAATCAGAAAGCCTACGGTTTACAATGAATATGGCAATAATATTAATTATACACAGATGCATTCAAATCTCAAATAATAACATTTACAATTTAACTTCCCCTCTTTTTCTTAAAAAAAACTGGAATACCTTCAATATTTACGTTTGACCTATATATCATCTTCTCGTTTAATTATAATAACCTACCTCAATTATCCAAATCTATTTCATTCATTAACGAATTTTAAATGTATATGATTTTGTTTTGTATTTACTTGGATGATGTCATATTGTTATGATTACTTTAGAATAATAACAATAACAACAACTGAGATTTGTTTTACATTAGATTTAATTATTAAAGGACTTTGAAGTTAAATACCGTCAACTCTAATATATATTTTATGCTTTGGGTTAAGTTAGGAATATTGTTTGCAAGTCATTACCATATCAAATGGTGTAAAGGTGTTGTGCAATAATAAGAAAAGGTGCTATCGGAAGATGGACGAAGGTTTATCTTTCCTTAAGTTTAGGTATTTGAGTATAACTAACAATGAATCGGTAAGCTGCATTAAGTCAAGTGCAACAGGACTAGTCCGATTGGAATCACACAGGTTTACAATGGACTAGAAAAACACTTGAAATTGGCGTTATCTGAAGAATACTCTAGATGCCATACTTGACATCCTTTGAATGGTAAGTACCTCTTTTCCCACTACTGACGTCTTCTAGTTCTAGCAAGGAATTCCCTACGAGTCGAATAACTTTTGATTCAATAAATTTTAAGGATAGTTTTGCAGAAATCTTTTTACTGGAATCGCTTAAGATGAAGTTGCGACGGAAAACAATGTCTCCAACTTTGAAGATAGGTTCCCGAGCTCTTAGGTTATAACGGTTTGCACTCCTCAAGTAAGCGTCTGAGATCTTACCCTTCAAGCCAATTCTTATTTTGGATAAATGATCCTGTCGATCCATCTCTTCGTTTGATTCTTCCAGACACTTCAAACTCTTCCATAGTGTGTAGGTGGATCCATGTGTGATCATGCTAATACCAAACAATGCGTAATACGGGGAGCAGTTAATTGAAGCATGAATCATACCACGAAGGGCACCGGCGATATCGCTTAGGTGGGTGTCCCATTTAGTATGATCATCCTTCAAATAAGCCCTTATTCCAGCCAAAATACTACGGTTTACTCTTTCTGAAGCATTAGCTTGAGGGGAATAAAGAGCAGTACGCAGATGTCGAATACCGTGTTTAGCTAAAAAGTTTTGAAAAACTACTGAGGTGAACTGTGTTCCATTATCCGAAACGATTGTTTCAGGACAACCAAATGTGCGGATTACATGAATCTCTAAAAATCTACAGATCGGCTCAGAAGTCAGTTTGGAGAGCGGAAACAAGAAAACAAACTTTGTAAGATGATCCAAAATGATGAGAATTGCAATATTGCCAGTCTTCGATCGGGGATATGGACCAAGAATATCTATGTATAGTCTCTGCATTGGACGTTCAGATCTAACTGGTGTGACCATTGGTGCTCGAAGAACTTGATTGGTAGCTTTTATTTGCTTACAAACCTTACAGTTGGCTACTTGGGATTGCACTTGCGAAAGCATACGGGGCCAGAAGTAAAAGCGTCGTAGATGATGCAAAGTTTTCGCAACTCCAGCATGAGCTGAAGTTAGTAGCGCATGCGTTTTTTCTATTAGGTTAACAGTCAACTCCTCTGGAACCCAAAGCTTCCACTGCTCACCTTCAATGCAAGAAGACAAACTAACCCTTTTGTAAACTTTATCATCCAATACCTTCAAATCTGGTAATGTTGTTTTTCCGTCCTGCACTATCTTAACTAGTTTTAAATAATTTGTCGTTTGAAACATCGGTGAATTCCAATCAATTTCTTGTTCATCAGCTGTAATTAACGAATCCACACAAGGTATGCGAGAAAGGGCATCTGGGACAGCATTCAAGGTTCCTCGTCGGTATTTAATTTCAAACGAATAACCCTGCAATTTTAGGCTCCATCGCGCTAAACGACCTGCTAAGTCGGTTTGCTTCATCAACCATTTCAATGAAGCATGGTCTGTTATTACCTTAAATGGGTGTCCTTCGATGTAAGCTCTGAACTTTTTAATGCCAAGAATTACTGCCAGACACTCTTTCTCACTCACTGAGTAGTTACGCTGAGCAGCATTCAATTTTTTTGACATGAATGCTACAGGATGTTCGATGTCATCATCGTCGAGCTGCGTCAACACACATCCTACACCATCATTGCTTGCATCGCATTGCAATGTAAAAGGTCTGGTAAAATCAGGGTTAGCCAAAATTGGAGCTGACGTTAATGCTTTCTTAATTAGATTAAAGGCCACATCAGCTTCTTCCGTCCACTGAAATTTACCTGTAGATTTTTTTAGCAAGTTGGAAATAGGAGATGTGAGGGACGCAAACTCTACGATGAATCGCCGATAGTATCCAGACATACCTAAGAATCTTCTAATTTGTCGAATTGAAGTTGGGGTCGGAAACTTTGCAATAGCTTCCACCTTCTCTTCATCAATGCTGATACCTTCTTTGCTAATAACATATCCAAGGTATTTTACTTCCGGCCTAAGGAATTTACTCTTTTCAATATTGATTGTAAGATTCGCTCTCTTCAAATGCTTAGCAATTTCTTCTAGCGTTTGGAGGTGCGTTTCAAACGTGGGAGTAACAATCAATAAATCATCAAGGTATACGAAAACTTGATTCTTTAGGCTTGGAGGTATTACTCGGTCCATCAACATGGTCATAGTTTGTGCAGCATTGCAAAGACCGAATGGCATACGAACATATTGATAAAGTGGTCTTCCGGGCACTGTGAAAGCAGTTTTTTCTCTGGAGTGGCACTCCATTGGAATCTGCCAAAAAGCATCTTTTAGATCAAGGCTAGAAATGAAGTTTGATTTTGGCAATCGACTCAATATACCTTCAATCTGGGGCAAAGGATATGCTAGCTTTTTCGTTACATTATTAACCTTCCTTGAATCTAGGCAAAGTCTCACTTTCCCTGGCTTCCTAACTAGGACGACAGGTGAGCTCCAAGGACTCGAAGATTGCTCGATTATACCTAAAGAGAGCATTTGATCCAGCTCCTCGCCCATTAACTTTTCGATGGCTGGAGATATAGGATAGTGTCTTTGTTTTATTGGAGTCGCGTCACCTGTATCAATGACGTGCTCCAACAAATGAGTCCTTCCTAATCCCAGCTTCGAAAAAGACGGCAGGAGTTGGATGGCATCTTCCAGCCTCTCTTGTTCTTCCAATGACAGACTAGCTAATCTTGAATTTTCAGTCAATAGTGACAGTTGTTTTGTTAAAGGTTGATATAGATTGAATTGAATAAAAAAGTCGATTCCCAAGTACAAATCTTGGGTGAGCGATGGAATTACCATGAATTCCATACTTTTCTTAACACCCAAAAATGAGATTTTTGTGTTAAAATGGCCAATAATTTTTTGACTAGCTCCATCTGCAGTCTTCACCTTTGCAGTAGACCGCGTCAACAGATCAGGAATTGCCAAAAGTTCTTGAGCGAACGCTCCACCAATCGCACTAAGAGAAGCACCACTATCTAAAAGGCCTATCCTTTTCGTATTAAAAATTACAACCTCAGCATAGGGTCTATTATCATTCTTGACTGAGACTACTGATGACAGAACAGACGACTTAAATGAGTGACGAGCTTTCCAAAACTTTCGAATTCTGATGGTAGATCGTGTTCGATTCAAAGTTCCTATTAACTCATTAATCCCTAAACGTGATTTTGCAGCAAGGTAATTCTGAAGTCGTTGATAAGGTGATTTCCAGCTAGCAGCGGTTACAGTTGGTGTGTTTACCGTAGTATCACGTTTTAAAAGCTTTATTTGAGAATCCACGTTTGTTATTTTCTTCAGAACACACCCCTTTAAATCAATTGTTTTGTTTGTGGTATCTTTGGCCTTTAAGTCTGATGGCGAACTCGGTGATATTACTGAGTCACACTGGGTTGGGTTTATTTCTGGGAGCGTGATTCTTTGTTGATCACGCTCCCTTTTAAGTTTAAACGACAATTGTCGCATTTAAAAAGGTACGTATTGTCCAAACCACAACCAAAACAAAAGAGTCTTAAGGGACGCTGACATTGACGAAAACCGTGGCCCTGCACTTTACAGTTCCAACAGGTAATTGTTTTTTTCGAATTATCTGGAACACCTTGATATGCGTATAACTCAGCTTTTGGAATTCCCAAATGTGATAAAGAATGAGGAATAATTTCGGAGTGTAATTGCCTCACCTCTGAAATCTCAGGTTGATCAACTACTGGCGAAACTTCAGACACGTATGGCCGAACTGAAACATTACGAGGTGTCGATGAAACGGGATTCCACAGTTTTTCACGTCGGCGACATAACTCCCTAAGCTGTTCAATAGACAAAACATTTACATACAACAATTCTTTACGTATTTCTATTTTCAAATTATTAATCAGTATGCCTAGCAGTATCTGATCACTCAAAGGATTATTTAATTTATCGCAGAAACGGAGTATGTCGTTGTACATTGTATCAAAAGTTTCTGCAGGCCTTTGTTTCCTCGCTCGAATTTTATCAATTATTTCATCATCAGAATTCCTATCCCCAAACTCAATACGAGCTGCATGACATAAGTTTTCCCAGTTGAGTTGCGGCGTTCTATGATGATATCGCCAATACCATTCTGCAGCTCTACCCACGAACAACAAATGAGAGTGTGCGACCAAAGTATCATTGGTACCAGGGAAAGAAAGATTATTTAAAACACCAATTCTATATATAAATTCATTGATCTCTAAACCGTCTGATTTGCCACTGAATGTTACATGCCAATTACGAATTGTATTAGAATTTTTTTCGTTGTTGATCTGATTCCTGTGAGCTACTGGATTTAAAACTCGAGACAAATTGTGAAGGTTTGAAGCATGGCTAGGCGGAGTCAAGGGTGACTCATGAATACGAGACCTATGTGGTTGTGATCCCCCTTTATCGTTCCTTGATACAAAGTCGTCTGGAACTAGCATCATATCCTTTAACGTTTGATGAAGTTGTTCCTCTGTATTTATTTGTTGGGAGTGATCCATCACGGTTGAGCTAAAATTGGGCCGCCTAGGAGCATTATGTAAAGATGAACTGGCAGTTATAGAACTTGCACTTGCAGCAGTAGCTCCTCCTATATTCAGTCGTTTTTCGGCTGTTTGAGATCGCGTTTGTGGTTTGGAAATTGTACCAGTCGGAGCGAATCTCGGCAGTTTCGAGTGCAATAATAAATCATCTAGTTTAACTTTCTGTTGACAGTTTGGACACGTTTGACTCAGTTTAACCCATCCCGTCACGCAACTTTCATGGAAGATATGTCGACAAGGAGTTCTCGAAATTATTTGGGAAGGCAAAAGTTCTTCTTGGCAGATGGAACAAAATCCCGACTTATCGTTCTGCATCTTTCTTTTTTAAGGTAAGGTTTATAAATATATTTGAAAAATTTGAGATAAAACTAGTAAACTACGGCTATTGTAGACGGTGGAAAAATTTTATGGATGGTTTGTATACTCATACAAAACCGAAAATATGTGTTAAGATAACACTAGAACTTTTATTTTGGGACAAAAGTTCCACAATTCCCGTACATACAAACAAAATAACAAAACGAAACTCAAAGTTTATACAACAAAAACAACAGCACGAAGCAACAATACAAATGGATTTGAATAATTTATATTAATATGAAATGTTTATTACGCTGATAAAAAGGTTTTCCAATTTTTTTCTATTTAACCTATTATTTTTCAAAAAAATTAGATATTTGTATTTAATTTTAAATTTGTAGTTAATTATATATTCTTTTCATATAGTAATTTGAAATTCTTTGTATCTATTTATTTTGAAAATTTTGTATATTTATATTTTTAAATTTATTTATTTATTTAAATCCTATTATAGTTTAAATTTTGTTTTTATTTTATTTTAAATTCTTTGCATCTATTTATTTTAAAAATTTTGTATATTTATTTTTGAATTTATTTATTTATTTATATTTTATTATATACTTGTTTTTGAATCTATAGTGTATATTTATTTTTATAATTAGCAACGATATCCAACATTGTATTCAAGTTTTCTAAAAGTATCAAAATATAATTTATAAGTATGATTTCCAATTATATTGGTTCTATCTTCAAATATTATTTCTTTCAAAAATATAATGAACAATATATCTTTAAATTTATGACACAAATAATTTACTGGTGAACCCGGTGCGTGAACCACCATCTCTTCCCCTCTCTCCAGCTCTGGATTAAAAAAAATTAAATAAGATTGAAATTACAGAAAATTTGAGAAGTAGGTCGGTAATGTTCTTGGTCTGAGCAGAAGTCAGAGGTGGTCTGGTGATGACTAACCAGCCAAGAACCAGCATTTTCCAGCTTTTCTAATTCTGTGCAGCCCAAAATCATACCCAGCTAACTTATGGTTGAAATTTAGAAAGTATGGTCGATTGGATGTGCTGCTCGATTAGTAACAAACAAAGGCTGGTCATATCGTCGCCTTGATGATTGTCCAGTATTGCTTCTCACCCGAAAAACATTTCCAATCCCATAGAATTTCAATACGCTTCTAGAATTAAGCGATTGAAAGAAATTACTACCTTATAAAATGGTAGTTGATGAAGTATCCTAACTTCTTTGAGAAATCAGGGTGAATGACCCATTTCTGAAGGTCTGAGCATGATTTACTAATCACCATGTCACAGCATTTTCCATGTCAGATATGCTTCACCCCACCTGACTTACTCTCCGAAGACAGGCTTCTTCACCTTAACTGGGGTGCGCAGGATCGTAAACCCCGTTGGAATGCTACCTCACAAGATCAGCCATTCCACCCCTGCGCGTATAAATTTTAATCGGCTTGGTCATCTCAAAATCTCTTCCAATACGGGAAGGGACTCTGAGATAAGATGCTATAACAACTCGGGAAATGCAGGAGCGTAAGATCCCGTTGTTAGGTCTTCATGAAAATACCTAACATCCCTGCATAAAAAAGTCTTGAATTAATTGTTCAACAAGAAGAGTAACAAAAAATCATGCAATCTATGACATCATGCAACATACTAGAACCATGCACACATGCACACATGCAACATGCAAAATCACACAACATGTTTACATACAACACTACCATTCAATTTTTCATTTATACTCAGAATTATACTCAGAATCAAACAAGGACAACATTTACAAACACATATATATATTTACTCAACTTGAAGAAAAATTTTCAAAACATACTGAATTTGGAATAAACTTCTTTTTCAGGTCCCTGTTTCGGCGCCATTTTTGTAACGGTACTAGGAATGGTGTTTTTATTAAAATGATCACGTGGTACTTCGATTAATATTCGCGGGATTGAAGCTCTAGTATCAGAGTTCATTTTTTTTGTGATCTTAACCGTCTACAAAATTAAATTTATAAGAGTACCTGTTTGTTTTGTAAAATTAAATCAGAATTGTATATCCAAAAAAAATATTATACCCAGGATTCGAGAGAGAAAGAGAAGAGAGGGATGATTCACTACACCGTTAAAAAAAAATCTATCTCATTTTATTTGTCGGTTATCGTTGTCAATTTATTTTTGATTATCATGTTATTCAAAAAAAAATATTAATTTTTTTATTAAATAAAATTATCATTCAAAATGAAAAACTAGTGGCAATTATTATATTTGAAATATTTTGAAACTAACTAGCGTTCTATTTTCTATTTAAGATATTAAGTATAAGTTTTTGTTATATTCCTTCCATTAATTTTACTCTACTTTCTTTAAGCGCAAATCAATAAAAATATAGACTTTTATAACAAAAAAAAAGATTTTATAATAATAATTATCTAAAGCAACTCACTCTTACAATGTTGAAACATAGAATCTTGATTGTTGAATAGTAATATCCTATTTTGAAATAATTTATCTCGTCACTCAGGCAAATAGTCAGCAATTTCCAAATCAAATATGAAGAATATATTCCTTTTTTCTTGAGGTTCTCAAATCTCCCTTTTTTAATATCATGGTCATCATATCATAGCCAAAAACAAATTTTCACAGCAATGTCGACATAAGGCCGTAAATGCAACACTAATATTATTGCTTAAGTGTAGTTAAATTTTAATTAGGTATCAACACTATGTTAACAGTATATCGGCTTTTAACAAAAAAAGTTTGTTTTGCATAATAGCAAATTTTAGTTATATTGGCATAATTTTTGAAATTCACTTATTTCCTTAACAATGTGTATCGGAATTTAAACTATTTAATAACACATTTAATATTTGTCTGATAATTTGATTAGAAATTGTCAATCACCATAAATTCCACAAATTCATTTAAATTCTATTGTTTATCAAAAGTTTTATTCAATTTATTTTAACTTTGCATTATCTAAGATTTTTCACTTAACAAACTATAATTTTAGTAGGCCTTGGTGCACATAATACGACTTTAACATCATGGACAATTAATACACTGTTTTTAACAGACTAACATATTAGTTCCATAGAGAATTGGATCATCTCATGCCACATATGAAATAAATTATACACACAAATTACTAAATAAAAAATATTTTTGTCTTATTTTATTTAACGTTTTACATTTTTCACTACACAAAACAGTATAATTATGTTTAAATAAAGTAATTATATAATTTAAACTCTTTGTATGAGTTTTCTGTCTCAAAGACTTCAAAGTAATAAGCTACTTGCAATACAAAACAATTTAATTTATACCCTGGCGGACCGGAAGTCTTCTGATTAAATCGAAAGTTCCAGAAACAACCGGACTCTCGATAATATCACTCTCGATTTAATCAGAAAGCCTACGGTTTACAATGAATATGGCAATAATATTAATTATACACAGATGCATTCAAATCTCAAATAATAACATTTACAATTTAACTTCCCCTCTTTTTCTTAAAAAAAACTGGAATACCTTCAATATTTACGTTTGACCTATATATCATCTTCTCGTTTAATTATAATAACCTACCTCAATTATCCAAATCTATTTCATTCATTAACGAATTTTAAATGTATATGATTTTGTTTTGTATTTACTTGGATGATGTCATATTGTTATGATTACTTTAGAATAATAACAATAACAACAACTGAGATTTGTTTTACATTAGATTTAATTATTAAAGGACTTTGAAGTTAAATACCGTCAACTCTAATATATATTTTATGCTTTGGGTTAAGTTAGGAATATTGTTTGCAAGTCATTACCATATCAAATGGTGTAAAGGTGTTGTGCAATAATAAGAAAAGGTGCTATCGGAAGATGGACGAAGGTTTATCTTTCCTTAAGTTTAGGTATTTGAGTATAACTAACAATGAATCGGTAAGCTGCATTAAGTCAAGTGCAACAACTCCGAACAAGACTGAAGTCAGTTCAAGATGTTGCTTCATTGTTCGAGGTTGTTCAGACAAAGACTTTGCTTTTGGCGAACAGTGAAGAGTTGAAATTATCTGTATCAAAGTTTACCAGTTTTTATGATGAGGTATCGGAAACGGGACTCTTCACAGAGATACCAAGGTTGAGGAGGCATTTAAAAGCGACCAATGTTACAGTTTCTAACTGGGTGTTCCTAGACTTTTTGAAATTCATCGTGGAATGGGATTTTACAGAATCTCTTCCGAATCTTATGGTAGCACTAAAGTTATTTATGACTATTTGCGTATCAGTGGCTACGTGTGAGAGGAGTTTCAGCAAATTAAAATTAATTAAAAATTACTTGCGGGCAACAATGACCCAAACGAGGCTTAAAAATCTTGGCATATTAACCATAGAACATGAGGCAGCACAAAATATAAATTTTGAAGTTGTGATTTCTGAGTTTGCAACTGTTAAAGCTAGTAAGAAGAGATTTTAAGTGTATGTTTATAATATGTATGTGAGAGTATATTAATTCTAATCTTATTTTTCTTTTACTATACTTTCCAGGGTTGCCACTTGTATACATTTGTATTAATTTGGAAACATTATTTAAAAAATTTGTTAAATGGATACTGGGTACCAAAAATTCGCAAAACTACTGGAATGGATACAATTTATTCGCAAGAAAACATTGTGTATAAAATGCATTAAATGCATTTGAAAATGTTAATAAATTGTGTTACATTGTTCGTCGTATTCTCTTTTAGTAGAAGATAAAGGAACAGAAGATTGGCGAACAGTGTAGCAGATATAAACAGTTGTGGAAAAACGATAACCAATTTTTGTAAACAGTTCTGAATTGAGTGCATTTAAGGTTGCATTATACCGTAACCGTTGTAATGAAAAAAAGGAATTCCAGGTATATTTTGCGTTGAAACCGCACAATATAGGTCGTTCTCAAATAAATTAGCAACATCAAATAATCATGTATACATTTGGATACTCTTTTTTTATACAACTGGATACATTTTAATTTTTTTGAGTGACGACGCTGATACTTTCCTAAAAGATTCATTTTCATACATCAATATGAAAGAATGTATAATAAAACAGTACTTTAATTATATATAACTTATTAATAATAACGCTCATTTGCATTAATTAAATAATTTGTATTAATTAAATAAAATTCTAAATTACGTATAAAATTCTAAATTACGCTTTTTATTAATATTGACAGTTTTCATTCTTGGGGTGACACCATAATATCCGCCCCGGGTGTCACCCATGCTAGCTACGCCACTGACCACAAGACCATTTTTCTCATTACTAACTGTAGGACAAAAATATTACATAATAGGTTAGTGTGTTCTCTGCCCAAATGAAACAATGTCCTACAAGAAAACAGGTATGTATCACTAGTCCGACAAGAATTGTCATGTTTTTCGTTTTCCTATTTGTAACACAAGATACAGTGAAAAAATTTTTTCAAAATTTAAATAACTTTATTTTTTAGTAAACTAGGTACAAAAATTTGTGTATGTATTTATATTTAAAAAAAATTAATCTTCATCAGATTCATCTGATAAATCTTCATAATCTAACAAATATTCTGACAGATCTTCTCTTTTCTCTCGAAAAGTAGGGTTTTCACAAAGCAAATTACACAAAAAACACTCCATAATTATTTTGCAGCACAAAAAACATTACTTGAAATTATTTCTCGAGAGACAAAATAAAACACGTTGTCAACTGAGAAAATGTTTGCACGCTTATGGTCGACACTAACGTGGGATACCTAATACGCAGTAAGCAATGCTCTACGCATGCGTGCCGGTGTGACTCAGCTGTAGTAGCAAAATACAGAAACCCGAGCGGCACAAATTTTTCTTTGTTAGTTTTTTGTGGCATTAAAGTTAACGATTATTAATTTTTTACCTTTTTTTGAGTGAAATCTACCAAAAAGACAACATTTTTTGTGGAACGCTTGAGAAATAAATTGATTTTTAATTTCATCAATTTCAAATACATATTCAATTGGAGCACCGCGATAACGTAACACGTATTTTTTTTTTTATTTTAACTTTAATGGTTAAGGCGTGAGCCCACATCACCCCACGTAATTTGTAGGACAATATAACTTAAATTATATAAATATTAACTAAGTAAAAAAAATCAGCTGGTTAGTAATCATTTTTAATGACTTCATTATCGATTGATACATATTGGAAGGAGAGGACTCTGATCAAACCATAGATTTTGTAGAACAAATATTTTTTCGAATAATTTAGATAATTATCTTGAGATCTAACAAAAAAAAATCGAGTTAGTTATAAATATTTGAGAATCATCAAGTCGACATATTGTATCCTTGCTACCTCTGTTGGCTACCACAATCGAGAATTTTCGCACCAGAAATTGTTGGGCGTCTCATCGAAACGAAGCTCTTCACGAAGATTCAGCTTGATAGTAATTATTTTTACATCAAGGATCTGTACCACTACTTCTGAGCGTAGGACCGGTATAACGTACTACGCAATTTGTAGGACAATATGACTATTGAATGATATAAATATTAACTAAGTAAAAAAAAAATCAGCTGGTTAGTAATCATTTACGATGACCTTGTTATCGATACATGTTGGAAGGAGGGGACTCTTTGATCAAACCATAGATTTTGTAGGATAAATATTTTTTCGAATAATTTAGATAATTATCTTGAGATTTAATAAAAAAAAATTCAGTTAGTAATAAATATTTGAGAATCATCAAATCGACATATTGTGTCCTTGCTACCTCTGTTAGCTACCACAATCGAGAGTTTCGTACAGGAAATTGTTGGGCGTCTCATCAAAATAAAACTACTCAAGGAAAATTAGCTTGATAGTAATCAAGTGCAAAAATGTATCATGGATCCTGGACTATTGGCTGTATTCTAAACGACGACTTATTTGAAACTTATTTATGTAGACTTACTTATTCACCGCCATTTTAAATAAGTATTTAAAAGCTATTCTAAATGATTTAGCATACTTAAGGTGACCAGATTATTTTCAAACCAAAAGATGACATTTCTTTGTAAAAACATACACCCCCCCCCCCACTCCTCAACAATCTAATAAAATAAAAATTTCGTATAAATTTTTGTAACTAAACTAAAATTTATTATAAAATTATTGAGTATTAATTAATTAATTAATTCCTTTCGCAAAAATCATGCATATTTTCTTTTAAATATTTATGTCCATATTTGGATGACACTTACTTGAAACTTCTTTCAATTGGGTTTCGCTGACGTGATCTACAATACATTTAATTGAAATTTGAGTCTTTTCAGATGTCCGTATATCATTAATAATAGTGTTACGGTTCTACATAAAATTGTATTCAACCTCAATTTTCGATATAGAATATTTCAAAAATAAAATCAACGTCACATTATATATAAGAAAAAGGGCCAAAACATGAAATAAAATATATCCAAAATAATTACGTAGATTTCTGGAGCTTTCTTTGTAAAGAATGGATTTTCCTGGAATATACCGTATACGAGAGAGTAAGCAGAATTATATATTATAAGGAATGCCTTTTGTAGAATGGAAAAAGTTTTACTTTAAACTGCAACGATTTGAAATTAAATTAGACTGCGATAATGTTAATAATTTAATTTGAATGTTAAATAAACCAATTATTAACGAACCCCTATATCTTAAACATTAAACCGTGTAAACAGAAATGTCATTTTAACTGTAAATAAAGTTTTAAATGTTATTTTGTAGAAAAATCTTGTGTATAATACACAAGATTTGGACACTGGGTTTATAATCAAAATTTCTACAACCAACAGTTGGAGTTTCTAAAGTTATTGGGAGAATATTCTAGAAAGGAATGCTGTAGTGTTTTCCTGTTCTTGTGGAACAATAGCGGAGTTGAATACCTAATGAAGCCTGATGTTTTGCTTACTAATTATGAATACCTAATAAAGCCTGATGTTTTGCTTCCTAATTGGTGATCCAATCCAGAAGATGTTTTGGGACTTACGTTTATCGAATTGAGAGTAAGGCCTATTCGAAGTGAGATTAAGAACGTGACAAATGAAAATACTCTTTTCACCGATGCGTTTGGTCCTGCTAGAGCAAAAGAGAATCTACTAGTTTTGAAATTTTGGCAAAAGTAATGCATTATGTCTCAAAATGAATGAATATTTCTACCCATCGTTGGTCATGCTTGATTTTTTTGTCATTCCACAATTACAGCTTTTGATAACCACATTACATATTTATTTTTCTAAGTTCATTCATTCATAAATCTGCGATATGATAAAAAAGATGACAAAGATGTTGATTTTTGTAAAAGATGACATTATTTTTAAAGATGACGATCATTCGTAAAAGATGACTGTCATCTTCAAAAGATGACGTCTGGTCACCTTAGCATACTTAATTTGACAGCACATAAAAGCAAATTCGAAAATAAATTTAATTAGAACGATTTATTTAATTTGATCAATTAAAGAGTTTTGAAAACTATTTTCTTCATTTAAATTATTATATTAATTTTTTTACGGATCGAAAAAGAAGTTTTATTCCTTAAAATCATTTAGTAAACAAACATGACACTGTCAAATCAAATTAGATTTTTCTATGAAAAAAAAAGTTCAAATAAGTCACCCCTTTAGGTTACTTATTCAAATAAGTAAGTCTCCACAAATAAGTTTCAAATAAGCTTTGGTTTAGAAAACAGCCTTAGATGTGAAAGGTGCATAAAAACTGCATTGAAATAAATTCAATTATAATAAACAAACTCCGCCCAATTTTAACAATTTTGATTAATTGTTTTCGTCACACATAAAACGAACAATGGAAAACACAGGAAAAAAGAAGATTAAATTTTGTTCTAAAATAAACGAAAATAGTATATTTTTCTACAAGAGATGAAAAAATTGTTTTTTTCATGAGTAAACATTTGTTATTTACAAACGAAAAACGTTTTTATCTCGCTTAGCAAATGCAATTTTTTTTATGATAGTGTATATATAATCGATATTTACTATAAATTAGAAAATTAGAAATCGACAACAAAACATTCAAAATTCATATTCTTTTTTTTTCATGGTTGCGTTGCTTAAAAAACTTTGTAAAATTGTATGAAAAACGATAGCAACTACAATTTGTTATTCTTTTTACACTTAAGTGGAAAAATAACCCATTTTCACAGGGTATTAGCGTGATGAAAAGAGACTTTTTATATGCGATCATATAAGCCTGATTCATTGACGCCATATTAAAAAAACAATGAACATTGTCATATGCAAAAAATTGGATTAGTGTTTTTGATTAAATTTTTTGGAATTTATTTTATATGGAGTTTTATTTTTAGAGATGGTTTTAAACATTTTTTGAATTTTTTTCATATTAAGTTTTTATTTCAAAATGGCGCTACAAGTTCACAATTTTTTCTGTGCTAAAAAATGGATCAGGCTTATACAGGGGGTTTTGCACATACACCTATAGAATATTTTTTAGTCAACCAAATATTAGATTTCTCAAACGAAGATAATTGATGCACGCGAAAAACTAAATGTTCTAAAAGAAACTTTTGAGTTGAAAATATACTTGAAATATAAACTAGGCACGCCATCTTCACGTGATATTTGTACTAAAATATATTACTAAATTGCTTATTTTTATAGTACTAGATTTTCAAAAAATATTCGCAAAATGTTAGTTTAATCATTTCTTTTCAAATGTTATTTCATAATTGAAGTTTTAATTTTTTAAGGAGTTTTGTTATTTAAATTCAACAAAAATTTATTGAAATATAGTACACAATTTGAAATATAGTACATTTTTGCTTTTTCCCACGTTAAAAACGACTTACCAGTTAGAAGTCACCACAATTAGTGCCCCCATTAAATTTATTGACCTAAAAACCCTCATCTAAGAGGACATACCCAAAAAGTTCTTTTTTTTAATAAAAAGTGTTGTGTAATAGGAACTACAAAATGTGTCACAACACAACAATACAAAGATACTTTTTAAGACCTAGGTGCGTTCAACATGCGTTCTGGGGTGATAGTGGATGCTTTTTATAAACGTTTGTGGATTGAAGGCAATCGAGACTTTTGATTCAGGCAAAGCATTCCGTTTGTTCAATGTACGCACAAAGAAGCCTAGGTCTACGACAGGTAACATCATAAACAAAGTTTCCAAAGTTACCAACGAGCACATTGCGGGTGAGAACTTTTCTTCTACCCATCTGAGTCCCTACACGACGTAATTGCTAATAAATTATGGAGATAGAATAATAATTCGAAAAAACGGTTTGAATGCTGCCGATAATACATTAGCAATGTGGTTAACCAACGTGGTACCAAGAATAAATATCGGGGGAATAAAATTACGAGTTCTAAAATAGAAAAGCTACCGCGACCCTTTAGAATCACAGCTTATCCGCACGAATTTACGAAGAAAAAAAATTGAGCATCTTTATCAGAGGCAACGGTCACTAACGATGAAGAATTCACGTCCGTTTCTGGAAAGAAAGACAAAAGCTCTACTTCTGATTACTTCACTTCACTTCAAACAGCCCAAACAAAAAAATCAATACCATATCAAGAGGGCGATAAGCAAATAGAGCTGAAGAAGGTTCACATTAGACCAGCATCGCCGCAAGAAAAATATTTGGCTAAGGTACGATACACTTGAATTAGCCTTTACCTCAATTAATTTTAGCTACATTAGCTGGCAAGATATGGCCACTCTTAAACTTTAAACGAGGTTACCACTGGAATTAAAGTATGGAAATACAGCAGGTATATCATCAGAAGACAACACTATTGGGGAGAGGAGCTGCGTATCTCTTGACTTACACACCATATAAAGGAAACGCGTAAAAATATAGGCCACAGAGACCCACCTTGGTGGCCTACAAACCAGCTCGAGTAGCTACCCAACCTTCTGATGTAAGAAATAAGCAAAACACGTATTAGATGAATATTGTATTTTTCAGATCATCTTATTAAGCCCACTGTTTATAAATATAATTAAACGTATTAGATGGTACCTGAAAATCCTCACGAACTGGTTCTCACCAACGCAATCAAGAAAAATCATACTAGAGCTGATGAAAAAACGAAACCAATCTAATGGCGCAATAGATAAGAAGCAAACTAGAGAGTCCACAACACTGCAGTGAATGTTGAATGAAAAATCTTCTATCTAGGCAAAACCACCCAAAGCTGGCTACTAACTACTAAGATGCAATAAAGACAAGTTAGATAGCAATTCCAACAGAGTACTATCGCCAGAACATGGTCAGTATCGAAAACTGGGAAAAGTGTAAAAATCGCTGAAGAAACTGGGCAGGCTGGGCTCACAAAGTTTGGTATGGAGGTATTTGTATTAAAATTGTGACGAAGCTGTTGTCCCTGAACAAATTCATCTGCCTGGAAAAATTTCTTTTTTATTAACATGAATCAACGCTATCGGTATAACTTATCGTCTTTCATTTCTTACATGTCTCCACCCTGGTTACAATAGCTTTTGTTCTTCTATTGCTGTATCGGTTTTGATATGATTTTTTATCTATATACTTATACCAATGTGCATGACAGGCAGTTCGTTGTATATACTGAATCTCGCAAATTCATAGTCCCAAATTTATAGTTGGGTAAATAAAAATTAGAAAAATTGAAATTCAATTTCAAATAAGAGTCGCATGGTAACATTCCATATACAAAGTGGTGAGAATATATAAAATTAATTATTTAATTAGCAACTAAAGTGCTAATTTTTGTGTTGAGTCTATAGTTTGGCAACCAACCGTAGAGAAGATGACAATCATAGACGAGACACAAAAAGTCACTTTAGCTCCGAAATAAATACACTATTTTTTTCGGCAAACGTTTAAATTTTTTATAAACATAGAATTAATGCATCAAATTTTTTAAAATTATGATTTATTTTCGTCATAGTTACTTCCAAAAACGGAAAAATACATTTATATTTGAATAAATAAAATTTTTTATCAAAGCAACCTTTTAATTCAAAATTTCTTGATCCAATCAAAAAGTTTGTTACTTTTTGTTGTCATAGTTATACAATAATTCAGTATTTCATAATCCAATCAAAATATTTATTTTTGTTGTCATAGTTGTACTATTTGTTTGAAAAAATAAATATAAATAACAAATATTTTCCGCATGGAGTGAATATTTTCCGCATCAGTTTTTATTTTTTTTTTATTTTTGATCTACGGGTGTGACAATCCCGCGTACTCCAGTCCCTGCTATTGACATACCAGTTAATGTGAGATATCACATACCATTGGCAATAGCAGTGAGAGATCACAAGCCAAGGTGACATCTTAGGGGTGGTGGCAGATGAACTGTATTCAGTCAACGGTAAAACGGTAAAAAAAGTCAGACTTTAACCTCCTTCCTTGCGGTAGTAAAGTTCAATGTTATGGCCGTTTGCTGAAAAAATAAAATTGGTATAATATTTAACCTGGTATCGCCAATTATTTTTATTATAACATCAATCTTTACATGCAACCTTCGCCAGGCTTTGGAATAACTGTCCGTTATTATTGTTATATCATCAATTTTTACCTATACAACATTCGCCTGATCTATTGGCTCAGCAATGAGAAGAATTATTTCTTATTATTATCATGTCATAATTTATTGCTTAGTGTAAGTGGTTAAAATAACTTATTGATTTTTTGTGGACATGAAGAGAGATCCGATGCAATCATGGGGTAAGAGAAATATTAATTTTAATGTTTTTCGATTGAATTCTCTAGACACTACTATTTTTTAAGTATGGTAAGTTAATGATATTCATTATTTTACATACACATCCTTAATGCAGTCGAATCATTACAATTAGTTATTTTCAACTATAATATGAAAACCAATCTATTATGATCATTGTGTTATTGAACACTGGGGTACGATACCGCCACAAAACACATAAAATTTTTTCTGATTAAAAATCTTAACGTTTAATTAGAAGAATCCAAAACTGGTTTCAGAATTGAAAAATTCTTATTATTCATCCAGTTATTTGAGTTTAACTACTCACAAGTTTTCATATAATTAATATTAATGTTCTAAATGTAATTACTGTAGTTGAATTGGTATATGTGTTATGAATCTCAGTTTTTTCGGCCTCTGGGGTCAAAAGAGTCCCTTCTACTTATTTTTTTTTTCTTTCTTTGAAACTTGTTAAAAGTTTCCTCTGCGTGCATATTTGTACTGAATTGGGGAAATGACCCTTCGCATTGAAGCAATCCGGAACTATGCCTCGCCTGGCACGCAATTCCTCTATTGCGTATATAGCAGAATCAATGTTCATTACAAAACAAGGTTTGTTATAGTAGACTGACGGTACAGACCTCTTATGAATTTCAGAAAACAACGATAGTTTAACAGAAGCCATATCGGTTGAGGAGAATATCTTCAACTGTCGAATAGATGAGATATTTTTTTAAATCAATGTTAGGCATGTTTAATGTTGACCATTATAGATTTACGTCTCTGAATATCCGAAGAAATCATGCCAACTAGGGAACTAGGGCTCGAAATTATTTATCAATTATCTTTGAGAAATTTATTAACGTTGATCTTAAAGTTTTGAGGATTAAAATTATCAGGAAAGATCCACGTAAATAAGGCATTCTAGAGATGAGAAATTCTGTTAAAAAAATCACGTTGAAAAGCGACAGTCCTACTCCTTGTCACTCGAACCGTATAACGATGGGCTGATATTGATGCTCCGGTGAAACGCGCAAAGTTTGCTGGTTCAGGCAAAATCGATTTAATCCCCGCAGACGCCAGTTCGTCCATAATATACTTATAAAATACCATCAAATCAGCGACGTCTCTTCTATGTTGCAAGGAATCAAGTTCGTTAGTAAGATTTAATTAGCTTTTTTCTTAATAAATAGAGGTTTCTCTGCATCTATTAATTTTCTACATAAATTTCTTTCTATTTGGTATAATGTAAGGCTTTCATCAGTTTTGTTTTGAATAAATTTTGAAGCCTTTTTTTAATTTTGATTGCTTTTTTGCATTTACCCGAAAACCATAGATCAGCCTTTGGAACGATCAATTTATTTGGAACAAACCTGCGCATATCCATGTCTATTATTTTTGAAAAATTGGAAGCAGCAATATTTGGATCTTGACGGGAAAGATAATTACATTTCCAGCGAAACCGTATAAAGAAAATTTTAAGCCCTGCCAATTTGTAGCCTTATAATCCCAAACAAGATGAGGATTAGCTTTTAATTGTTTAGGCACTTACATATTTAAATGCGTGGATACCAAATTATGATCTGATCCACCAAAAGGCTCTGATACTTTAAATTGAGCCAACGAAGGATCATTTATCAAAAACAAATCGAGCAAGTACTACTTTGGCCAATGTAAAGCACTCTAGTAGGCTGATTATCTGAGTGAAATGATGATAAAGAGCAAAAATCTTAGCTTCCTTACCTAATTCATCAGATTTAGAGCTATGTGTAAGCCATTTTTTATAATGAACATTGAAATCACCAGGAATTTTAGCATTAGGATACACAGCCAACCTATCTATCTCTTCAGATAGGTCATGAAATAAATTTGTGTTCTCATGTGAGTTGGGCGAGCGATACAATCCAAAGTCAAACAGAGTTTGATTAGAGCGGTTAATCTTAAGGGAAAAGATTCTAGCTAATAGTTTGGACAAACATATTTAGTTTTGTCCAGCGACACAGCTCTCGCGCTGATAATCGTTTCCGTTAAAAAAAGCATTTCAAATAAATTACGTTTACACTAAACAAATCCAATTTAATACACTGTATATGAAAACTATATAATAGATTGACAAAATATTAAAAAAAACTTAATATAATAATAAGCTTATCTTTATATTTTCCTCCCGAATCTTTGGATCTATATAATTGTTTTACTTAAATTTTGTTAAATTTTGTTCATGAATTAAATAACCCAAATTGTGTGTTATCCTTACCTAAAATTAAATTAGATAAACAGTGATAATTAGAAGAATTCAATTATATATTATTATTTTTTTGAAAAACATTCTTGATCGAAAAAAATAGACAGCCGTTCCGTTTGACAGCTGGTCTACTGATTGAAATTTTGATTAAAACTTAATTAGATTATAAGAAGCACACATGCTAAAAAGCTTTAATCGCATGCGCGGTAGACGAGAGAATTAAAAGGAATAGACGACCAAGCTGCGGTTGAATGCCACACTTTTTACGGAGGACCGTTGTGGGTTTTAGACACCATATACCCATAAAAATCACTTGTTGTGGAAGGAATAGTTCCAGCTCTCTTACAATTGGCCGTAAAAGTGGTTGTTAAAGCAACTCATGAGAATTGGCAATTGTTTGGAATAACAAATTCTCCAGAAGGTAAAAAGATCTTTGACCATGGCCATAATCTTCCATATTTCATGTTTCTGTTAAAATTCATCTTCAGCTTTGCTAACATTTCTCAGATGTGAAGAAACACTAAATTCGGATTCATAGCACAAGTTAGAAAAAGAAATTAAACATATATCAAGACATAAAATACAGGTAATAAATTTTATTTCTACTGATAATGATGGAATATACACTGGCTTACAAACTAAAGCTTTTAACTAGCATCTAAAAATCTTTCAGAACTGCAAAACAAAATAATTTACTCTTCCGGACTGTATGACAAAAATAACTGACACTGTCAGACAATTTGCTGTCAAAACAAAGGATTTGATTTTCGAAAACACTGATGCGGCGGTGAACTGGGGCAGAGGTCACCAATTAGAAAAATTTACCATTAACAATAACCGTATGCTGTGTTCTAAAAGAAAATACGAAGATAAGTTCGAGGCAGACGGGATGGTATACATTACTTTAAACAGTTTCTAGTCAACTCTCCCGTGTCTCTTCAATATGAAATCTATACGAGGGTCTATGAAGACCTTAACAAGCTCGGTCTAAGAAAATTCTTCTAAAACAAGACATTACATCATTACATAAATATTTATTACTTATATTATGCAATAATAAAAAACAAAATAAAGAAAAAATAACTAAAACTGATATCTTGAAACTACTCAAGAGAGATGGTGTTTAGACGTATCTTCTCCATACTGTGCCACTATACACTTAATTGTCGTGTCGTGTTCCTTGCAAATATTTACACAAAGAAAATTCAATAAGATAAATAATTCTCAGTAGTTAATTAACAAGTAACAACAACAATAATCGTACCAGCGCAAACTAAAAAATCAAATTTGATTTCAAACAAAATAATTAAAGTTAATTTAGTTTTGTTTATGAAATAAATGCATTAAAATAAATAAATAAGCTTAAGAAATTAAATCATCTTTTATTATTTATTTATGGTTAGTTTCTTCGTTTGTTTGTTAAGTTTTTATGATTTTGACCTTTTGTAGAAATAACAAAACATCAGACCCGCAGCTGATGCAATTTACTAGAGCGAAAAATAAAACAAAAATATTTTTTTATATTTAATAATTTGAAGTTCAAAGTTTTTTTATTCTCAAATTTCATTAACAAAACTATTTTGTATTTAACCAATTTTTTTTTTGTTGATTGATGGCATAGCCAGATGTCATAGTTTAAGTTGTAGTGGGAAGAATTTTGTTCGAATTTTATTGGCATATGAGTCATGGATTAAAATGCTTACATAAATTATACAACACATATACATAAATTATTCCTGACCTTTCACAAAAACATCAATTACATGAATTACAGCAGTTGACCCGGCCTTAATTCTATTCTCAAACAACAAACTCAATTTAAAAAAGTTAAACAAGTCGTTGTTATTGTTTCGCTACAAATCTTAATTTTAAGAAACATTAAAAATTATTTCGAATAATTTATGATTGGGATTTATTTGAATGTTTCCGTTCGTCTTACATAGCAATAACAACAATAACAACAAGTCCAACACCAATTGCGCACTCCCTCTATTTTCCAAACGAATTTGTCAAACAATCAAAAACGAAAATCTTATATTTTTTTACAAAATTTATTCTTAAGGCAATTTCATCTTAATTTCTTATTTTTTTATTACTTTTGTTGATTATTTGTTTGAATTAAAAAAAAACGATTACTCCATGGATTTTGAGTTTATGTGAAAAAGTTAAATTATGAATTTGTTCGGACAATGTAATGTCAAGTCAAGTGTTACATAAAATTACATTCAAATAAGATTAATCATCAGCATCAGCCTGAACCAATGTCACACAATTTATTTAATTTAATGCTGTTGTTAGACGGTGAAAATTATAAGGAAAAAAAAATAACAAATAAAAAGAAAACAACAAAGTGAGAATATAATTCTTGGAAAATTACAAGGAAATGAGTTACAAATTATTTTAGAACGTGACACACATAAACAATTTTTTTTTCTTTTTATGTTTATTTTTTTAAGTTTTTCTTTTATTTTTCATTACTTTTTCTTTAAAAATAATAATGAATAAGAAGAGTAAAAGAAAAAAATTGATCTTGTTAGTGAAACCATGAGTTTGAGTTTTGTTTTGATTATTGAAAACCAAAAAAAAAAAGAAAGTCGAAATACAGAATTGTTCGCCAGGAAATGCGTGAAAACTACAGCATATTAAGAACGCAAAAAAATGCGATTTTACTAGGATGGGATCATTTTGATTTTGAATGTTTTTATTTGATGAAACCCAAGTCCACTTATGATTTTATTGATGCGTAAAGAAGGTATTGGCAATTCTAAAATTATTTCATAATGCAAACTCATTTATTTTCTCGCCATTATCATTCGAATTCAAATGCAGGCTGTTGAGACCCACCACATTTCCATAAGAGACATCTCTATCCACGTGACCACTAAAGTTTCCAAGAACGATAATAAAATATCGTTTTGGTGTTGATTTTATTACCTATTCCAGTGCTATGTGTCTTTATCGTCGATGGTATATTAGCTTTAGTCAGTGCATGAATGGGAATGAGAGATATTGTTGTATGTTCCGACTGCCACGTACCCGTAGGTGGCAGAGCCTCTTATTGACAGGTGATTCTCAAGTTTAAAGTTCATTTTAGACTTTTCTCAAAATTTTAGAATTTAAATCGGTGTTAGTAGCCATCTCCACTAGTTGGGAATTGTCTTCCAAACACGTAGGTCACACAATTATTCGTTCAATGCTAACATAATTAAGGTATGCAAAAATAGTAAAATGTGTTCATATAGTTAAAGTCAGACTGAGGCAGTCTGGCACCGCCTTTGTGGCGCAGTTGGATAGCGTGTATGGCAAAAACGGATTCGAGTTATGGCACTGATATTGTTACAAGTGAAAAATCCAATTGATCTATTTTCTCAGTTCTAAATACGGCTCTGGTAATATTAACATTTTACTTTTCTTTCTTCAAAAATTTTCCGTTGATTTTCCAAAACGAAAATCAAATCAATTAATCCTGACAGTCGATCATCAGATTTAAGATAATAAAGTAAAAATTACTCAAGTGAATTTGTTAGTAAAACTATTCAGTATCCTATATCTATCTATATAGTTATCAAATTTTGGTTATAGTAAATTTGTTGAGTATTCCTAATTTTATTAATTTTAATTTATTAATTTTGACTGAATAACTCTGTGGTGTTGATATTGGATATCAAAACTGTTAGTGAGAAAATACCTATAAAACAATATATTGTAAAAATACTTTAACGTGGCTAAGTGACTTTTACTAGTGATTATAACGTGTCTAAGTTTAATATATTTAAAAAGCCATTGATTAAATTTGAAAGAAATAAACTACAACGGTAGTGTTTTATATACCCGTAATTGTATTATGTACTGGAGTTATATTATGTGATCTACGATTGCAACTGAATTAAATAAATAAACATAAAAAACGTTATAATTCTTTAACGTCTTAAACATCTTAAAAATGTTGAAAATTATTGCGTCACACTAAAGTAAAAGTAAAACATAACAAAACATAAAATTTAGTGATTGCAATAATACAGGATTTTACTGATTACTAAAAAACGATTGCCCGAAAAAATTAATTAAAAAAGTAATTATCATATATCTACAAAAAACACACTCCTATCATTATGTTACGTGTATCTAGTAACATAAAGACACAAACTCAACCTGAGCAAAACAATAGGAAATTATACAGAAGTTTAACGTATACTGAAGGCCTTTCCGAAGAGATTACAAAAATTGTATCTAAACATCCCAGTTGTTGTGGGACCCAGGTCTAGACCTAGGTCTTAAAAGGTATTTATGTGTTGTTGTGACACATATTCTAAACCCTATTACACAACACATTTTATTAAAAAAAAAAAATACTGACCCATGTTTGCCTACAATCTATCTTCACAAAAACAAAAGAGACTATCCCTAAACATAAGAAAACTAACGTTGTCTATGAGATCCCATGCTTAGGGATAAACCACACAAATTCTCCATGTAAGCTCTCATACATTGAACACACCAAACAACACATAGAAAAACGTCTACAAAACCACCAAAACGATTTAAAGAAACCATCCGGCTGGATTATTGGCAACTACATTTTTGTTCTGTTTCAGCAAATTTTTGTCAAAATTTGCTATTTGCTTTTTAATTTACTTTTATTTTCTCTATTCTATCATAAAATATTGGCCTATGTCATATTTTGTCATTGATAGGATTTTTTGTTCAGTTATCCATTTTTTAACTAAAAATAAGCTAAATCAAAAACAAATCTAAACTAACTAAATAAAAAAGTCGGACAAGTGCGAATAAAATTCGCTCGCCAAGGGTTCCGTGAATGTAAAAGAACACAATATCAAAAATAAATGACATAAAGTTATGTTGTAAAGTCTTTATATCGCCAGACTATGGACGCATAACAGAATAAATGTTTAATCGTAACGTCAATAGTAAATGGCAATCACATCTACATTGATCAAAAATGTTACTTGAGGTTACATCTTATCCATAGCTGTTTATGTTAGCTAAAGAAAGATTTAACCAGTATTTTAACGGTTTAAATTGGGAATATTTGTTCTATAAATCAGCGTCAAAATATAGGGTGGTATACATACACTTAAAATAGCACTTTTTTTTCATCAATAACTAAAAAACTGTGCATCGCAGAATTCTAAAAAATGTTGCAATGTTTCTTAAATTAAGTGTTCTTTCAAATGACACCCCATTCGTTTGGTTCCAAAAAAAGTTTTTTTGCACTCCCCACACCCATCCCCTAAGCACACAGAAAAATAATTATTTGAGAGTTTGTTATAATTTTTGTTCAAAATATAGCAAACTTCCTGTCTCCATGAATTTTTTCAATTTTTTCTGTCAATCAGTGTCGAAACGGAGGGGGGGGGGTCTGGAATTCGCACATTTCTTAGAATAACTCCAAAACTGTGTACCGCAAAACTCCAAAAAAAATTGCAATATTTTGGAAATTTCGCTTGGGTCGAAAAAAGTTTTTTTTTACCCCCCTTACACCCGTCCCCTAAACACACAGAAATATAATTATTTGAGAGTTCGCTATAATTTTCGTTCAAAATATAGCAAATTTCCTGTCTCTATGAATTTTTTCAATTTTTTCTGTCAATCAGTGTCGAAACGTAGGGGGGGGTAACGGTCTGGAATTTGCACATTTTTTAGAATAACTCAAAAACTGTATACCACAAAATTCTAAAAAAAATTGCAAAGTTTCTGAAATTCGGTCCTCTTTCAAATGACTCCCCACTCGCTTGGGTCAAAAAAGTTTTTTTTCACCCTTCCCCACCCCAATCCCTTAAAAACACAAAAATATAATTATTTGAGAGTTCGCTATATTTTTCGTTCAGAGTTTATCAAACTTGCTGTCTCTGTGAATTTTTTCAAATTTTTCTGTTAATTAGGATCGAAATGCAAGGGGGGGGACCAACTTTTTGTGTCACTTTATTGATAATAATTCAAAAACTATGCATTGCAAAATTTTAAAAAAATGGCAATATTTCTAAAATCAAGTGCTCTTTCAAATGACACCCCACATGACCTGGTTTTAAATGATGTTTTTACCCCTTAACATTCCCACCCCTTTAATAAATATAGTTATGAGTGTCTGCCACTTTTCTATATTTTTCATTAAAAACCTCCTCAATTTTCTATCATTCCAAATATATTTCAAGATTTTCGATGAAGTAGGGTCGGAGTTAATCGTGGCAATAAAACATCCCGAAAACGTCATTTTTCATAATTATACAAAAAATGGTGAGGTGTAAAATTCCAAAATATATTTTTAAAAAATGCTGAAATGAAGCCCTTTCATATGATACCCTACTCGTCTCGCTAAAAAAATGTATGTTTTCAAAGGCTTTACATCGTACCTCCTTAAAACAAACGAACACAACTTTATTTATTTTTTAACCCGCCATCTTGTGTGGATAGGTTAGTTTTATAAGCACCTCAAATTTTAAGTTCATCGGATTAATGGTTCACGAGATAATCGAAATATAGTGAAAAACACGTTGTACTCTCACCAATAGTGTTCCTTATAAAAAACGGAACCCTAAAAACAAAAAAAGAAAGATTTACGTCCATCAACACCTTTGAACGTATGTTGTTGTGGGACCTTGGTCTTTAAAGGGGTTTATGTGTTATTGTGACACATCCCGAGCAGAAATTTGTCAGGGCTCAAGTAAGGCCCTGATCAGGTTTGCCCTAGTCCGGATCAGGCATTGGTAGGGCAGCCTGATTGGGCCCTGATCATGAGTGTAACGCTTTTGCCCTATCAGGTCCTGATAGGGATTACCGGATCAGACCCTGATTGGGATAATCGGATCAGACCCTGATTGGGATATCCGGACCAGACCCTGATATATATTTATATATTATATATATAAATTAATCAAACTAAAATAAAAAATTACAATGGAAAAAATTAAAACATACATACCACCTTAATCACTATTATTATAGTCTTTCAGCCGAGAAGCGATAACTAAAACATACATGAAACGATTTTAACTATATATTTCTAAAAAGGATAATGCTCTAGTGAATTTTAACAAATTGAAATTTCAGCTAGGGGTCCAATACGAAAAACCTGATCAGGGTCGGATATATTCAAATAAGGCTAACCCTTAAAGGGTATTTTAAATCAGGCCCGGAACAGGCCCACATCAGAGTGCCCTAATAGGGATTGCCCTCGTAGATCTGACCAGGCCCTGATCACGCCCCGACTGTATTCAATTTTTCCCTAAGTAATTTCTGCTCGGGATATTGTAATTCCTACTACACAACACATTTTATTAAAAAAAAAAAATATGGTGAGTCGATTCCAAAAATTGCCGTAGTACAAAATTTTCAAGATACAGGTCACTTACCAGATTTAAAAAATGCAAAAATTTTAAACACACAGAATCACTATAATAAAAGACTAACCTAGTGCTTCCATACTACAAATATATACGAATAACACATACAACCAAAGACGGGATACAACAGGCATTGCAGCGATGTATTGCGCAATCATCGAAGATGTGGAAAAAAACGAAAAAACATAACTGGTCAGCAATCATGAAGGTAATCCACCAAAACGTCGACGATTGTTTTAGAATTAAACTTACTGTTGCTATTTATTGTTTATTAATATTAAAATTAAAGTAGATATTAAAATCATTTGCTCATTTAAACTTGTATGAGGAAAACCTCAATAATAATTTGTTATTCGCCTATGTATTAAAGTGTTACGTTATTATTGTGATTTGCGGTCTTAAAGTGTCACTTTTTAACCATATTTTGTTGTCATAGCTACGTCCAAAAAAGTAAAAAACATTTGTATTTGTTTAAATTCTATAAAAAATAGACAGTTTATAGCTAGTTGTGCTATAATGTAGAACGGAGTAAAGTTGAGTAGCATGTATTCAAGCAGTTGATCCTTGTATACTTCCAAAATTAATTTGATCCATATTGATTTCAGATAATATTTTTATCCTCTTTAATGTTTCCTTATGATCTTTTATGGCCAGAATATTAGTTTTGATTTTTAAGTACATATTAGTTTTAACATAGTCAAAGTTTTCAGAAGTTTAATAATTATTTTATTAATAAAATGCGTCACTTTACATAAACATTTTTTATTGTGAACTTTGTTTATTTGAAGAATGTTTAGCGAATTGAACAATTTAAGAATTTATTATTTAATATAATTTACATTTATGTTTAAGTTTTGGAATAATAACTTTTTTAATTAATGGAAATCAAAACACATTTTGGAAACTTTTTTAATTATTTTCCAAATCAAAAAAACAAGAACTCTTTAAAAAAACTCTTTGGAAAAAAAATCCGAAAAATAATAATATATTTTTTGTTTTTTTCATAAATGTTAAGGAAATCAATGCATGCTAAATTTTAAATTTTTTTGAGAAATGATTTTAGTTTTGATGTTCGCCACAACACTCCCCCCCTAGTGCCATCGAAGATGAAACGATATAAATAAAGAAATTAAGTAAAGTTGATGAGGACGGAAGGAAAGAGTTTTGCTTAAGTAGTTGTAGCGAATAAGAAAAAGTTTGGAGATATTGTTTAGAAAACGATACCATTTGGTGGAGAAAAAATTATGGGTCTTATGAATTTGGAGTTCTGCAAAGAAAAAAAAAAGAAACGAACAATTATGGAGTTATGGTAACACGAGTGGATATATAGGTCTGACAGAGCTGAGTTGCCTGAGACCAATATATGTGGAAATGCGTACCATAGGTTAAAAGGTTCGTTTAAAATACGAGAAGCAGAAAAGTAACGTCGGTGATGCCGAATGTCTGACAGAACAAAGTTGACTGAGACAATACTAGCATGTACATTGTACAAACGTGAATATTAGTTAATTTTTCGAAAAGTAGCTGTTAAAAGCAAGAATAAGCAGAAATTAGAGTAAGCAAAGGAGTGCATATGGCTTTACGAGTTTGGTAAAGTCTGACAGTACAAAGTTGACTGAGACTAATGTTTACCTTGGAGACGTGTACCATAGGAAAAGATCGCTTTGAGAAGAAATATCTGATTAACGACGAGATGACGTTTTAAATATCCATAAGAACCACACCTGTTCGTCAACAGATAAATGGTTAACGTCAGAAGATGTTCATGTTGTAAAAACATATGGGTAACGTTGGGGATATTCCTTTAAGATCAGATATTTTGAGGTTCTGCTTAATAAGATGAAATCTGATTTTTATATCCATAAGGACCATATCTGTTTTGTCAACAGATAGATGGTTAACGTTAGGAGATAGTCATGTTATGGTAACATATGGGTAACGTTAGGGATAGAAATTAAAAATCAGAAAATTCGAAAATTTGTTTCGGCCCAAGGTCTCAGAAGAGTGGAGTGGGTCTTACGAAGGAAGGAGATGTTAGACTTCGGCCCTTAGTATCGATTTAAAAACAAAAAATTTTAAAAAATTAATCGCACTACAAGAAGTTGGGCGTGGCTTCAAAGCCGAAAAATAAGAATTTGAAGAAAAAAAAAATGTGTCGCTAGGAGAAAACTAGATTATGTCTTAACAGTCGAAACGACTAGTTGGAAGAATATGTGGTCACTAAGGGAAAAGTGTTGTGTCGCTGTGAAAAAAAAAAAAAAGAAAATATTTTAATAAAATTAAATTATTTAAAACAAAATGAAGCAAGCACTAATTAAAAAAAAATGAATTAAATTATACATTTTAAGCTTCTTAAAGTTGACTCCATTGGAAGGTTTGTTCTTTGTCGGGGTCACCATAATATAGCTAGTTGTGCTATAATGTAGAACGGAGTAAAGTTGAGTAGCATGTATTCAAGCAGTTGATCCTTGTATACTTCCAAAATTAATTTGATCCATATTGATTTCAGATAATATTTTTATCCTCTTTAATGTTTCCTTATGATCTTTTATGGCCAGAATATTAGTTTTGATTTTTAAGTACATATTAGTTTTAACATAGTCAAAGTTTTCAGAAGTTTAATAATTATTTTATTAATAAAATGCGTCACTTTACATAAACATTTTTATTGTGAACTTTGTTTATTTGAAGAATGTTTAGCGAATTGAACAATTTAAGAATTTATTATTTAATATAATTTACATTTATGTTTAAGTTTTGGAATAATAACTTTTTTAATTAATGGAAATCAAAACACATTTTGGAAACTTTTTTAATTATTTTCCAAATCAAAAAAACAAGAACTATTTAAAAAAACTCTTTGGAAAAAAAATCCGAAAAATAATAATATATTTTTTGTTTTTTTCATAAATGTTAAGGAAATCAATGCATGCTAAATTTTAAATTTTTTTGAGAAATGATTTTAGTTTTGATGTTCGCCACAAGTTTTATCAAAGCAACCTTTAAATTCAAAATTTCATTATCCAATTAAAATTGTTGTTATCATTTGTTGTCATAGTTATACAATCATTTGGAAAAGATAACAAATATTTTGTCAAAGGTAACTTGTTCAGCATAATTATATTTTTATTTCAAAATTTATGCAAATTTATAATCTTAATTTATAATAAAAATTTTTTTTTTAAATATTTTGCTTGCGGCGAATAAAAAATAGTATATGATGCACGGACGTAAGCTATTTTGGACTTAATGTGGGTGCAACTCCACATACGTCCAAAATCTTTAGCTTTACGTCCCAGCATCATAATGTACTATTAAAGTAAATCTGTTTTGTTTTAACCATATGGGTTTTAAATTATTTTATAGAAAAAGCAAAGTTTAGTTTATTTATGTTGTTAACTTAAATTGATTATTTTGTTTTTGTAAGTACAATATTTTTTACAAAGTTTTTTGTTAATTTTTAAGATGAATTGTAATGTGATAATATTTTGTAGATCTAACCTGCAGAAGAAATTAAATAGTTCGAAACGTTGGCAAACAAAATAACATTGTTTTCACATAAATTTAGTAAATACGTTAGTGATTATTAAAATTTTACAGACCGATAAGCCTATATCGTGTTTCTTATTTAGAAATACATCATCAAAATAAACTAATTACTAATGTGTTTGAACTGAAGCATTTAAAAATCAAAAGTAACAATCCCATTGAAAAAAGAACTAAAAGGAAAATAGCTGTTTCAAATTATTTAAAAAGAAATACAGTTCAAATCAGTTAAATCTTTATTCGCAAATTTGTTCATCGTGTGGATTCCAATTGAAATTATACATAACTCAAATTGATTCATAACAAAAATTCATAACTCAAATTGATTATCAGGACCATAATTTATAATAACTTCAAAACAAGTAACAACACATCAATAACATCAACATTTTAGATAAGTACACTATAGTTTTATTGCACATTTTCTTTTCTATTACTTATTAATATTTTTTGGCGTAGATAATATTAAGTTTATTGTAAAAGTTTCTTATTAAGCTAGAAAACTATATTTAGATCATTTAATTTGAACTATAGTAGATATGGTTGTTCTAAACATATTGTCTTTGGTTGATTAATTTGTGTTTTCGACCAAGTATGAATTAACCTCTACTCTGAGCGTGGGATGGGATTAGGTGAATAGAAAGTAAGTATGCAGGGAGTATAGATCTAAGCTTGTCATCCCTGTTCCCTCATAATCTTTAGCGGTTAAACAAGATTCAATTTTGGTTTCCAATGATTCCACTTCCCACCCTTAGCTTAAGCCGGAGCTTCATTTAACCGTTGGAAATCAGAATTGAATAAAATATGTAATTTTAACTTCAATACTGATGCGAAGCTAACAACATATTTCGAATCCCGCTCCAGAACACGTACAAGAGAAATTGAGTTTTCTTTGAGAAAAATCCAAAATAAACTTTCTAAATGAAAAATTCAAATAATTTTCTTAGTTACTTGAATTTAACTGCTCACAGAAATCTCTAATAATTCAAAACCTATTCAAATTTTATGTTTTGTGAATCAGAAATTCTATACTAGTTTAATGCACATAAATATTGTCTTTCTTATAAATAGAAAAATATACAGTTTAATAAAATTTAGTAATATGTACACAATGGCATATATTAATATCATCAGACAGAATCAAAGACAAGGATAATATAGTTTACTCTACTACAAAAAGAAAACATCCGTGCATATAAATTCAATATTTGAGGGATTTCAACTTTAAAAACTGGTTTGTCAAGGTTTGAGCGAACCTTTTAAAAGCAAAGTGCAACCCAAATATCTGAAATGAAACTGATAATACGATAAAAAGAAAAATATATGATAGAAATTAGTATATTGTATAACGATGCCAAAATGAAACTAATTTCGCTCGAGTATTAAATCTACAGCAAGAACGTTGTAAGGGCTGTTATAATACGAGTGGACAATTATCGTTTTGGATAGTGAGGCATTATACTTTGGGCATTTAATAAACATAAAAATACGTATTTTTATTTATTTAAATGAAGCACCATTTTCCAAAGATATAAAATTTCCTTGTTTTAAAATTTGTTACACATTTGGAATTTGAATTGATTTTTGAATTAAATTTTTAGTGCGAAAGCATGGGTAAGTAGTACGCAGCAGAAAATGCACAAAATAAGAAAAAGTGACCTACCAATAGATGGCTTGACGTAGAGACTTTATATTATGAAATTACGCATGACGCGTATCCACTTGAAAATAAATTTTCAGTTCGAAAATGTCTATTTATATCGGAACGTGGAGAGTTTTTATAATACACACACTTAAAAAAACAACACTATCCAACAGATCCAACAATGTCAAATTAATACAATAATTAATAGAAAAAATTTTCTCCTTTTTCATTTTTACCACAAAAATTGTTTTTTTTTAATTTTTTTTTTTCATTTGACGATTGTTATCTAACATTTTGAATTTTTGAGATCAATTAAACTCAAGTAAGTAATTGGAATATTTTCAATTCAAAGATATGGTTTCAAGTTTCTTAGAAAAAAACTCCACTTCACATTTTTTGTAGTTCGGTTGGGATTCGAACCTACCTCGTCAGTGCCCGGCTCGAATCCTTGGGTAGACACGCTATCGATTACGCCGTTGAGGCGATGACAATTTCAAAGTTGAAACTTCTTCATCACTTATTTATTTTTACTTAAGTTGAATTTTTCCACTGTCATTAGACTCCATATTATGGAAATGTTTTTACATTATATGGGATTTGTTGCATTAAATTTCTAGACAGTACTTTGTGTGAATTCATAGAATGGCGAACATTTCTATTCTAATTAACATCCTAAGTCATGATTGTATAGTCATTATTGATTGTTTCCAATCAATGTGAAATCAATGTCTGATACTTGGTCAATTTGTAGTCCTATATGTATTAACATTAGACTACATAAAGGGAATTTAAATTAATTTTGAATTTTTGAGATCAATTAAACTCAAGTAAGTAAAGAAGTAATTGGAATATTTTCAATTCAAAGGTATGGTTTGAAGTTTCTTAGAAAAAAACTCCACTTCACCTTTTTCGTGTTTCGGTTGGGATTTGAACCTACCTCGTCAGTGCCCGGATCGAATCCTTGGGAAGACACGCTATAGTGTCCACATATAGGAATACAAATTGACCAAGTGTCAGCTATTGATTTCACATTGATTGTAAACAATCAATAATGACTATACAATCCTGACTTAGGATGTTAATTAGAATAGAAATGTTCGCCATTCTATGAATTCACACAAAGTATTGTCTAGAAATTTAATGCAACAAATCCCATATATGTTATTTAACATTTTTGTTGTATGTTTTTTAAATAGACTTTCTTTTTTGGAAATGGCAAAGGAATTTTGCCGGAACGTCAAAAAACAAATTAATTAAAATAATTAATGTGTTTTATTTAAAAAAAAGGCTCGATACCCATTACAATTATATTCAAATAATAAATATAAGCCTACAAAATAATAAAATATATATATATATATATATATATATATATATATATATATATATATATATATATATATATATATATATATATATATATATATATATATATATATATATATATATATATATATATATATATATATATATATATATATATATATATATATATATATATATATATATATATATATATATATATATATATATATATATATATATATATATATATATATATATTAGGGTGTCCCAGAAAAATTAAAATTGTTTTTTTTAAACGCATACCCTTTAATTTTTTTTCTTTTATGTCAAAACAACTGTAAAAAAAATTTCATGCAATTTAAATAACAGTAACCCGTGCCGACTTGGACCTAAACATCTCAATACTTGATTGTAAACTTTAGCGCGCATATCTGTTTTGATGTGCTTATAATTTCTAAATGACTTGTCGGTTATACGAATTTTTCTTGAAAAATAAATATGTCCGTCGAACTAGGTAGTTCTAAGCAAAAAATATACCTAAAAGGTAACCCAAAACTTCCTTCAAATGGACGAGCTCTCGTATAGTATTGTTGTATAATATTTTTTTTTTAATATAATACATTTCATACAAAAACAAAGAACAATTTTTGTGCCAAAACTGAATAATTCTACAGACACGCTTGGAATGTTATTTTAGACTGAAAACTCAAGACAAAGTGCAAATTCTCTGCTGTGATACTATAACTGCTTCGAATACACATCGTATGTGTGCGCGTTAAAAAAAATCAATATAGAAAAACTTATTTTCGCTTGCAACCATCACATGTACGAGCTGGTGTTAAAAAGTCTTTTTGAAGTGAAAATAAAACAAGTGCCTATAATAAGTCCGGACATTCCACTTTTTCAAAAAATTAGAGATCATTGGTAAAAAGTTGATCATCATAAAATAGAATGCTATAGAGAAAAGGTGGAATGGTGCCTGTTTCCAAAATTGATAAATTGAAAGTAGATTAAATAATAATAGAAATAATAATTAAAAGGGAGATATCAATGCTTAGAGCATTTCAGCTGTATCGTTCAGATACAGCTGAAAGAGCGGTCTAATTAATGCAGGACTTTCATTGTTTAATTACAATTGAGGCAATATTTGCTATGTTGCGTACAAAAGCACAAGATGTTATATCCGGACTGTAAACAGCAAACATTGAAAAGAAAATATACTTAGTAATAGTTGTTGTAATTAAAAATAATATTAAAATATGGAGGGACTGAAATCTCAAGCTCTGAGATATCAAGACTTCGGTCTGGATTAAGGATTTTGATATAGTTTTCGGCAAAAAACTTTTATGAGGACATTGCTTTTAGTTTTAGGCAGCGATGTATATCAAACATAAAACTCTTTGTTATAGCATAAATATTTTTTTATTTCTGTTTAGAAATTTATTACAAAACTAACAAGAAATATTAATAAGTGCCGGAAAATTATAACAGATCATATATTAATATAACTTAGTGAAAAGATGAAACACCCAGCAAACTACTCAAAAACCTCTCCATTTAGCGTTTCAAGAAAATATTACAAAACCAAATATTCATGGTTCTTTCAAAATTCAAAAAATATTCTAAAAATTAAAATAAAATAACAAATTTAAACTTTTTTTTAAAGTTCTAAAAACATTCCAAAAGTTATTACAAAATCAAAGATTTAAACTTTTTTCAATAATTCAAAAATTTTTGAAATATTCCAAAAATTATAACAAAATCAAAAATTTCCATGTCCAATTTCATGTTCGATAACATTTCATGTCAAACAAATAATTAATTTCATATTGTTCCAAAAAATTAAGTAAAATGAAAATCATTCTTTTGACACACTTGACACACTTTTGATTTTTTTGACAAACTTATAACGCAATAATCTAGATTTTGGTTTCACATACCAATACCGACCATCAAAATTTTTCCAAATTCAATGTTCCTATTCGCAATCACTTAAAATGAACGTTTTTAAGCAAAAAATAGGCATATTTCCTTGTTTTAACATACTTGACGATTTTTTTTGACACACTTCCCGTACAGTTATCGAACACATCGTCCTTTTGGCTCTTACAATTGAGTAATCCTATTTTTAGAAACAAAAATTTTTGAGATCCCTTCAAGCGGTTTTCTAGATTTCGTCGGTTGTGACGGCAGACAGACATACAGTTTTTTTTAGAATCAGTAAGTCCTAAAACGTCGATAAATGGGGTAAGAATTTCATTTTTGGCTCGAGAGTGTAATACTTAGGACTTTCAGACCGAAGTAATATCTTTTTCTAATTCATTGGCGTTTTATTTAATGAGAGTAAAATAATTTCTCAAATAATTGCACAGTAATCGCAGTAAAAGCTCGTATGTTAAAGTTCAACTTCAAGTCGGCACGGGTTATCGTCATCCAATCGCAGTAAAACTTTTAATTTAAGTTTTTAAGGTTAATTGGAAAAAATTTAGCGGGTATGCGTATAAAATTTTGCAAAAAAATTTTTTTCCTCTATGTCTTCCCTAATATATATATATAAAATTTTTTTTTTTCATTTTGATTTACCGTCTCCGCTTATCCTATATAGTCGTTTGGCACCAAAATTTTTCCGAAATTCTGCGATGAAGCACGTTGCAATAGGTAGATTTTGATATGAAATCTACCTAATTGAAAGACTAGAAATAAATTTTTTAAAGGAAAAAGTTTTTTTTTCGCATCAAAAATGAAAATATAAAAATATGGTTGTGGAAAAATAAATAAAATCAAAAAGTATATGACATAAAAATAAACATTGAAATGTTTGTTAAGCAGAAAAGTTTCAAAATATAATTTTCAATGTTACTGACTTATATACATAAAACGTATCAATTTTTGTGTTCACAATTGACACCTTTTTCTAATTGGTTGGATTTGAATCAAAACTGTTGTTCTTTTACATTTTGAATATTGGTATTCTAAAGAACTTTAGGTTTTGAAAAAGTGTGTGTTTGACATTGTTATATATTTAAACTTTATTTTGTGCATATATACATATATGAAAATATTACTTATAGTTTCAAATTCAATAACGGCCGGTATTGATAATCACGTATTCGTGATACCACAATAGTTAAATTCAAATTGGTTTAAGTAGTTTTAATTTAGTTGTATTTTGCTAAAAATTTTTTCACTTAAGTTATCTGTCAAAATAATATTATAGTCTGTGGGCCCACGCCGATTTTATTTGAAATAATTTATGAGGCGCCTATCCTTGACGAGTCCGAAAACTTTTGTTCTGCAATTTTCCTTGATTCGCCGATTTTTCGTTTGGCAAGCTCCGAAAAATGCAGATTGCCAGGAATTTTGTAAATTTGCTACCACAATTTTTTTAACTATGGAGGTTGGAAATTTGTTTAAGAACACAAGGGTTTACCTTGTCCGACAAAAATGTCTTTGCTATTGTCGAGTCCGGCAACCCAAACATGTCTAAATGTCAACTGTCGGATTTGACAGTAGGAGATAAATTTTGGTCGGACAAGTTTACCATCGTGTTCTAAATCAAATTGCCACCCTCCATAGTCCATAGTTAAAAAAAAATTGTGGTAGCAAATTTCCCGGGCAATCGGCATTTTTCGGAGTTTGCTGAACGAAAAAACGGCCGAACCGAGGAAAATGGCAGAGTTTTCAAAAGTTTTCGAATTCGGATTTGGTAATCATCAAATCAGCGTGGGCTCAGGGACTATTATTTTAAAACATAAAATATAAACATTCATGCATTGAACCAATCAAATCAAATTGCATCATTTCGCATTGAAATTCAATCATATATTTATAATTCACTAGAGTTTTATATTTTCAAAAATTCTTACCGTTGTGATCCAAGAATATCGTGGGATGAATCTTTTGAAGTTCTAAAATTGTAGGCAAATTAAAAAAAATGTTATTAAATGACAAATTTTATTCTTATTCATACAAATGAAAATATAAAAGGCGAGTCGATATAAATTAAATAAATTTTATCTACAATATTTGTTTTATTTGGTAATTCGAGATTTGACGCAAACACAAGATTTGATGCATAGGAATATTCAGTTTCCATTAAAATGAGGTGGATAGGAAAAAAATAATTCACAGTTTGAAATTTAATTAAAAAACAAAAAAAAATATTCATTTACTTTGACTATATTACTACTATCTTTGTTAAGTTAATTTGTTCTCTCCGTTTCTGTAAAGAAAAAAAACCGTTGGGGTGGATTTTGATTAGATTCAGGATCATGCTACGAATGATAAAAGAAATTTACGTGATTTGAAGATTAAACTCTAATTTATAAAAACATTATTTTTATAAGATAACAAATTTCTTTTGTTGAAGTATTTTTGTATTCTGTGACATGCAACTTTGTTGGTAACAATAATCATAAAGAAAATCTATGTTTAAATGTTTTTTGGGTGAGATATGTGTTAAGTATTTTTATTGAAATTGTAAGGGATCTTCCCAATTACTCTTTTTCAGGTTCCGCGAATTATGCTTCGTTAAGCACACATGCTGAAATTTAGTTTCTCCGTAATACTGTTATGTAATATTTAAAGAGTTGCTCGTTTAAAAGAGATAGCTTAAATTAATGTTTGATTCTTTGAAAAAAAATTTGAAATTTTAGCAGAACCTTCGCTTAGGGTGAGTGAGCTCTTTGTTAATCATAATTAACTAAAACGTGCAAAACTAAAATGTGCAAAAGTTGGAAATGGTACTGAAACTCTGTATATATATACAATTAGACTGTGTTCCAATCCATGATAATTAGTACTAAAAATTCTAAATTGAAATAGTCAAAAATTTAGTTGACTATTTCCGCCATTTAATTCTAAATTTTTGAAAAGATATTTGTTTTTTGGCATTTTAAATAAATGGCAGAACTGTTTGAATTGTCATTGTTTCTATTAGTTTTTTTGTTATTTTCCACTAACTTGGCACATAGTTTTAATTTAATGTTTATTATGATAATATCATATTTATTATGATACAACTCAATATTTTATATGATCTCTCCTCGGCAAACAGACCGTATATAATTTTAGTTTTTAAGATTAAATGAAAAAACAAACAAAACAATGTTTCACTTTCAATTTAGAATATATTTGAATTGGAACGATGAAATTGCAAATTTGACAGTTTTAGTCCAATTTAGAATTTTTGGTACTCAATAGCATGGATTGGAACACAGTCTTATTATATATTCATGTATTAAATATGTTGATATAAACCAAAAAAATAAATGCATATTTAGTTTTAATGATGTTCAAACTGTTGATTATAAAATGTGGGTTATAAAAACCAATATAAATTGTTGTTTAATCAGTTTTCTTTTAAAGTGTTTAAAAGTTTTCGTGAACAAAACTTTGAAGTAAGCAACAATTTTTTTATAAATAAAATTTTCATTTGAACACAAAATAGCCATATAGATGGAAATCGAATCAAAACGCCGATAAAATAAAAAACTTGAACACAACCATTTCCGATTTTCTTGAAACTTCGGTAATCGTTTGTATAATTAAAAGAAATAACACTTGCTTTGTTTATTTTTTCAATGGTTTGGACGATGGCGGCTGACAATTTGTTAAAAAATTTAAAAACAAGGAAAGTTTAAAATTAAACTGTGCTCGAACGCGTTAACCGATTTTAATGAACTCTTTTTTGTTTGAAAGGCCCTGATAAATGGGTAGTTCTACAAACATGGGAATTATGGACGGCATGGCTTATTTCGTATATTAATATAAAATTTTTTTTTTCCAAATGAAATTTGTAAACCTTAACCTTAAGCCTAAATAAACCCGTTGCTAAATATATTTCTTACAAAAAATATGATTCAAAACGTAAAATTATCAGTCCCCGATGTATCCCTTTTTGGAAGTCAAAGCTGGTAAGCCAAATAATCAATGATTCTAAGTGTGTAGAGACAAATTTACACTGCAGTAATAATTTTTAATAATAATGCGTTAGTAATGTGTAAATAATCATAAAATTACTCTATATTTCATTTAAGATATATCCTATTCAAGTTCGTCCCTCGAATTTTTTATCATTCTCCTGCCAAATCAAAACACATTGAAAATATTGGGAATTCATATTTCGATCAAGTTATCGCTCGTCACAGGAACTAATTAAAGTACAATAAATATAATATTGCAAGTGTTTTACTTAGTTCGAGGTTTTATCAATCAAAACAGTCATCATTGCAAGCAAGATCGTGTTTTGTCCAATCACATTATCAGTACCCTGGTAAGCATTTTCGTAAAAAGTATTTTAATTACAGGTAATTTTATGGTTCTATACGTCGTGAATATGTAGCCCCTTGTTATATAATTCGTTTATTTTTTTCATTAGACGTAATTTTGTCATTTTTAAGAGAAATACTGAAAAATTATCAGTCCCCTGGAAGTTTTAAAAGCGGGATTTGACTTAAATAAATGTTTATTTCGTATTTTCAGATAGTTTTGAGATAATTTAGGAGTAAGAAAGATATTTTTTAATTTTGACTCATGTATTTTTTTTTTGACTGACCACATTCAAAACGGTGAAAGAACGTCATCAACTTTAACTAAAACTACTTGCCGGAACTTATACGCAAAAAACATGTCGTGCCGTAATTAGCTCCATTTTTTTCCTTCGTGTGTAGAACTACCCAAATATAAATTTTATTTTATAGAATTTTAATTATTTTATAGAACATGGCGATTTTGTATAGTATACCTTTTAAGTAATTATTATTTACCCAAAATTTACTTAAATTCCAAACAAGGGTTAATTTTTGTTTTCGAGAAAAAGACAAAACAAATTAAAATGAAAAACATGCGTTTTGTTTTGTTTACGAGAAAAACAGATACTTTTAGGTTTTGCAATCTTTGAAAATTAAATGTTTGAAAAATTAAAACTGAAAAATCGTGGGTACGTGGGTACTAAATAATCGACATTGAATATTTTGGTTTACATGTAATCCGAAAAAGCATAAACTTAACGTATTTCATATTCTTCTTCTTGCCTTTGTGATATATTAGTATAAACTGACCAGATGCCAGAATCTGCAATGCTGGACAAATTAAAAAACATATTTATTTAAAGTTAAAAATATACTAGGCTACCTTGTATTGATTTTGCAAAAGATTATTGCAAGTAACTGAAATAGCCGCTAATTTATTATATATTTTGGAATAAAACTCAAAATATATATTACTGTGATTATGAAGAACTGCATGAAATGCAAAAATTCCTTCCGCCATGGCCAATTCTTTTTCTTTCATATCAAAATCTTGTTGTCGAAAAAAATGTGCCCAGTTTACAGGATGAAGCAGATGCCTGCACCGGTCTTTTATGTTTGTCTGAAATTATGTGTCGTGATATATCACGCCTTCCACCAGAAGTTATGGAGAATATTCCGTTACAAATAGTGCAATGGACATTTCCTTCATCTGTAGAATTAGAAATACATTTTTTATAAAAGGAAAAGTCATTTTTCCAGTTCTTCAGTAAATTTACAATCACGTCGTTTTCTTTTTGGTAGTATTGTCGTCATTGGGTGGTATTGTCGTCATTGTAAGTTATTTTCTTCTGAAGGCATAAATAAATACTTTAAAATTTACAATTAATTATGTATAATGCCTATGGGGCATTCCACGTGAACGGGAACAACCAAAAATTGGTTTTTGCTCAAATTTTGGGGATTCATAGTACTCTATTAGAAAACGATTTCGTAATTTATTTAGATTTTTTGGCCAACCCCTTTACCCCATCATTTTTTCGGAATGTATGACAAGTTTTTTTAAATTTTTTTAATCTAGTTCAAAATATGCACTTCTAAATAATTTTTATCGCGTGATGGAAGTTGTATCAATGTGAGCGCTAGAGAGCGCTGAAAGTTAAAAACCACCCTCAAAACCAGTTTTCACGATATATCTTGTGCTGTTAAATGAAAATTAAAATTCAAAGAACGTATTATAAGAAAGTCATGGTCACTAAATTCAAATTCAGTGTCAAATTATTAAAATTCAAAATGGCGGCACCAATATGGCGGGAAATGTTTTTTAAATTGAAGATTTTTTAAAATCAAAATATGTATTCGTAATTTACGTACAGTTTTAAGACAAAATTGTTATGTCCAAAGTTTTCCTACATGGAGCTGTTTCCGAGAAAAAAAATCATAAAGTTTTAGAACTACGTGAAAACCTTGTTTTTTTACATTCGGCGCTTTCTAGCGCTCTCATCGATACAACTTCCATCACGCGATAAAAATTATTTGAAAATGCATATTTTAAACTAAATTTAAAAAACAAAAATTAAAAAAAAAACGTGTCATACATTCCGAAAAAATGATTTTAAACTTTAAAACCTCAAAATAAGGGAGAAAATTACCCTCAAATTTTTTAAAAATATTTTTATCGTATTCTACGGGAAAATGCTAACGAACTAATAGTTTTTAAAAAAAGGTTTATACGCATTAAACTGCCTACAAAATGGAGACGTTTGTCGTTGTCAAATTTGTGACCGTCACCGACGGCAAAGGGGTTGGCCAAAAAATCTAAAAAAAATTACGAAATCGTATTCTAATGGAGTACTATCAATACCCAAAATTTGGGCAAAAACAAATTTTTATTTGTTCCCGTTCACGTGGAATGCCTCATAGTCATATGTATATGATTACTTACAAAACGCTCATCGAAATCTTATTTTATTATTACTTATATTAATTATAAATCCAACAAAACAAACCGAATTACTTTTTAAAAATTAGATTTGATATTTATACTTCTAACTGACACTGACAACTTATTACTTGCTGTACCCACTAAACATTATGATCTATTTTCTGAACGCATCTAATTATCTCAGAAAAAAATGCACAACAAACAAAACGACAAATTTAGGTTGGCTGGACAAATTTTATAAATGCTGTGCATTTTGCTGGACGGATACTGATGCTGTAAAGTACGGTACTGATGCTGTACAAGCAGTAAAAATGCTGTATAATACAGCACAATGCTGTATGTATGGTCAGTTTATATTAGTACGGACTTTGGATTAGTAAAACATACAGTTTGTTGGGGATTTTTGAGAACGTTTAAACTCAAGTAGGAAAGGAAGTAATTGGATTTTTTTCAATTCAAAGGTATGGTTGGAAGTTTCGTAGATAAAAACTTCATTTCTTTTCGTGTTTCGGATGAATTCGAACTGTTTCTGAAGTTTGTGAAAAACAAACAGAATGTATATTAAGTAAATAATTATGAAACCAGTTACACAACATAGTTGAGCGTTGAAATTACAGAGGTTGTCTTAGTCATTAAATATTTTAGTTTTAGTACTAATTTTTAAATAATGTCATGATATATATAATACGTATTTTTGTTGTAATAAAATCTCTTTTTGGTTTGACATCTCAACTGTAATAAACAAATAAATTTTGTGATTATTGAATCAAATTAAAGTAATAAACGAAACAACAAATAAATTTTATGATCTTTTTGTGATCATTTTGGTGCCGAAACCCGGGAACATCATATCATACAACTTTATACATCAATATTTCAACTTTATATAGCGTTGTACTTTTATGCACCTACCAGCTCTAAATCACACCTTGCAAGTTACAGATTCCTACAAATAACTGAACTTCACTATTGATACAGCGTGTGGTAAGGTATACAACAAGCAAACCCGGTACAATTTTACTATACTATTTGTGAGCAAGTGAATTGTTATCGTGAAGTGAGTAAAGCATAATTTAGAACACCACGTGCAAACTAACCTCTTAATTAAACTAACCTCAAATGTCAGAACGACTAAAACGACTACGTGTTCGTGTGGTTTTGTAGATCAAAACCGCATTAAAATCCGCTGAGGCAATCACGGCTACCACAGGAATTGAAGTTATAGCTAGTCGATTAGAAATTTTAGAGTCAAGTTACCGAACTTTCAACGAATACGAGATTTAACTGTTTGCATATGATGATTATGAGCATATTACAGCAAAGGTAGATGAGGTGTATTGGAAGGCACGCAAGTTGTTGTTAGAAGCATCGGCAACGCGAAACCCGTTAGTAGCTGATCCTCCAGAACTAAATACTACTTTGGAAAATTTTGTGACACAACAACGATCATTTTATGAAGGACTTAATTCAACAGCTCAAGCACGTCTTCCTAAAATAACCATCACACCGTTTGCTGGTGAATATCAATACTGGCCGTCATTCCATGACTTATTCACAACAACGGTTCATGATAGTAAAAATATAAGCAACGTGCACAAATTTCAAATACTAAGTGGATTGCTGAGGGGCGATGCAGCTTCGTTGATTCGTCACATTAGTATTACTGATGCCAATTATACCGAGGCATGGGGTAAGCTATGTAAGCGGTATGACAAGCTTAATCCATTAATTCACTCACATATTCAATCATTCTTTAATCGAAAATTCGTGCCATCAAGCAAATGAGAAAGAACTAAGACGCCTTGTAGAGCACGCAGACGAGATTATCCGTGGGCTTCGAGTGTTGGGTCCTGAAGCCGAGACACGAGATCCTTGGCTCATCTATACCATGCCATCAAAACTCGATAATGAGTCAAAACAACTTTGGGCAAAACATTCTGATTCAGTAGATAAAAATTATCCATCGTTCAACGACTTTATTGAGTTTCTAAATTTGAGATGTGACACATTGGAAATTTGTGAACAATGCGAATATAAATCCACTACGGCTTCCAAAGATTCAGTTAGAAGTTTCCTAACGAGTAGTGAAATAATACAAGTATGCATAATATGTAAAGATGCACATCTGATTCACAAATGCCCTACGTTTAAAAACTTAACGCTGGAAACTCGTCACAAAACCGTACTCGAAAAGTAACTATGCCGTAATTGTTTACGCAAGGGACACATAAGCACAAAGTGTTACAACAAGGCATGTTGTTTCATTTGTAGCAAACGTCATCACACGTTGCTTCACGACAGCGATCTACCATCGATAACACCATCTAAAAATATAACACCAATTGCAAACCATCGCATATTCTCTGCGATGATCCACCAAATTCAAATTAACCTAGTACATTATCTGTCAATTCATATACACAGGAATCGATATCAAAAGATGATCAAAAACTAGTATTTCACACGCTTTTCAGAACGCATGAAACCATCCTACCAACAGCGGTAGTACATGTGTCATCATGTACAGGACAACTCCAGCTAGCAAGGACATTGCTTGATTCAGGCTCACAAATGACCTTTGTGACAGAATCATGCATACAACTCCTAGGTCTCAAACGAACACATGCATCAATTACAATTCATGACCTGGCATCAACTCCAGCTGGAATTACAAAAGGGAAAACCGAGACAACGCTAACATCACGTGTAGATAAACCCTACACTATTACTATTGAAGCATATATCGTACCACAAATTGCTCATCTTCTACCAAGTAAACGCCACTCCATCGCAAATCACCCAATTTTAAGTTCAATACAGTTGGCAGATCCCAATTTTCATAATAGTAATGAAATAGATATATTATTAGGTGCTGCTGTATTTTTTGAATTATTGCAGCCCGAACAGGAAACAATTTCTGGTCTACCTACCCTCCAGAACTCAAAATTCGGTTGGCAGGCACTTTAAAATCCGATACTACAGAGTCAACATATGTTCATACTGTTCTTGAGTCAGTCACTCCTACCAATTATCAAGATGACGTCAGTATACTCCTAAAGAAGTTTTGGGAAATCGAACAAATTCCAGGTCAATCTCCACCTATTCCTGCTGATAGCTGGTGTGAAAAACATTACAAGGAAACGTCCACTCGAGATGCATCTGGGAGATTTTGTGTGAGACTACCATTCAAATGTCCAAGACCACGGGTGGGCAATTCATTTCATGCAGCCCAAAGGATGATATTAGCTATAGAAAAGAAATTCAAAATATCACCCTAATGCTAAAAGGATTACACACAGTTTATGCGTGAATACATAGAATTGGGCCATATGAGTCATCTTCCATGGTCAAAGGTTCCAGCAAGCAACGATGATAAATATTTTATTCCCCACCATACTGTGGAAAAATCATCTAGCAGCACCACGAAACTTCGAGTGGTTTTTGACGCATCCTGTCAAACCACTACGTCAGTCTCACTAAATGATACATTACACATCAGACCTAATATTCAATCAGACCTTACTACGATAGTATTGCAGTTTCGAAAGCGAATAATAGTATTTGTTGCCGAGTGCCGACATTGAAAAAATGTATCGGCAAGTAAAAATGAACTCGATCGATGCAAATTATCAATTAATTCTTTGGCGTGAGAGCCCACAGGATTCGATGAACGCTTATAAACTAAATACAATCACATAAGGCACTGCATGTGCCCCGTACTTAGCAATCCGAACTCTTCAACGGTGTACAGAAGATTATCAAACAGTTTATCCAGAAGCAGCTCGATCAAGTTGCTCGAACTTTTATGTCAATGACCTGTTAACGGGTTGCATTTCATTAGATAATGTTAAGTGTCTAAAAACGAATATTATTACCATTTTAGGCTCCAGTGGGTTTCAATTAAGAAAATAGAGGTCCAACTCACCTGAGTTTTTGCAATCGTTCACGCATAAAGAAATGGAAAATACACCGAAGTTAATTTAAGATGATCCTGCTGTTAAAACATTGGGAATTGTTTGGCACTCAGAAACAGATACGTTTCAGTTTAAGGTACAACATTCAAGCGACAGTGCTGATAGACAAAGAGCAGCATGTTATCAACGGCATCAAGAGTTTACGATCCACTCGGCTGGTTATCTCCAGTAATTATTCTATTTAAGCTCATACTTTAAAAAATTTGGCTGATCAAGGTTGATTGGGATGCTCAGTTACCAGAACAAATAACCAAGGCATGGAAGGAGGTTCATGGTAAAATGGCTCACCTTACCAACATTCGCATCTCCAGATGTTTGATAACCCATTTGAAGCCAAGGTCTACTCAATTACACGCATTCTGCGACGCGTCCGAAGCAGCATATGGAGCAGTCATCTATCTTAGAGCCGAAGATGAATTGGGCAACATAACTGTCAACATAATATATGCAAAAAGCAAGGTTGCACCACTGAAGCAGATTTTTCTACCGCGTTTGGAGTTGTGCGGAGCAGTTTTAGTATGTGATCTGGTCAAATTCTGCATAAGTTCATTGCAGTACGATAACATATCGATCCATGCCTGGACTGATTCTATGATCATGCTTCACTGGTTATCTGACGTTCCTAGAAGATGGACCAGTTTTATAGCCAATAGAACATCTCTAATCCTTGATATAGTACCTCGCAGCAACTGGGCTCATATCAAATCAGAGCAGAACCCAGCTGATCACATCACCCGAGGAGTGAAACCTCAAGCGATACCAAGCTTAGATCAGTGGTGGAACGGCCCATCACGGTTAATTAGTCCAGAGAACAGTTGGCCGCAAAATATGAAGATAACAGTAACTAGCGATCAAAAAGTATTAGAAGAGAGTGCCAAATTTGTAAAGGTATTTGTAGAAACACCAAAGCCAGAAACCATAGTTGCGCAGTTGATAGCAAAGTATTCGTCATGGTTTAAACTGCGTAAGGTCATGGTATACATACTACGACTCGGTAGACCCAATTCAAAGAATCATGTGTTGAACCTAAGTGGTATCATCCATCCCTCAGAGTTATGTGAAGCAGAAACCGTAATCCTTCGGAATATTCAGCAGACCAGTTTCAACACAGAATTATCAACTATCTCGGCTGGTAAATCACTATTAACAAGTCACTATTTGTCCTCGTTAGACCCATTCATTGATGATAAGGGCTTATTACGAGTTGGAGGACGGTTAAATCATTCGCAATTAAGCTATGTAGCAAAACATCCAGTCATCTTGCCGAAAGATCATTTAATCAATATCTTAATCATTCAGGAAATTCATGTATGTAATCTTCATGCAGGTAATTCACTGGTTTTGACTGCAGTCAGACAACAATACTGGATGATCGGTGCCCGTTACACGATAAAACGATATATTAAGACTTGTGTAACCTGTATTCGTCATCGTGGAACGAAAATGGAACCAAAAATGGGCAACTTACCAGAAGAGCGTTGTACAATCAATAGACCATTTCTAAAAACAGATCTGGACTATGCCGGACCAATAGTTATTAAAACAAGCAAACGGAAATCCGCTCCAACTGAAAAAGCTTATATTGTTGTGTTTGTGTGTCTGTGTGTTACTTGGAGGTTGTATCCAGTCTGCATACAGAGTCATTTTTGGCCGCGCTTAAGAGATTTGTTTCGCGTAGAGGAGTTCCGGAAGAAATTTGGTGCGACAACGATTCTACCTTCATTGGTGTGAATCGAGAATTATGAGCGCTGCAACAACAACTAGTCAATCAACAACAAAATTCATCCATATCCAATTTCTCGTTGCAGCAAAACATAAAATTTCATTGGATTCCTCCACGAGCACCTAATTTCGGTGGCTTATGGGAATCGACCGTAAAATCGGTCAAGTATCATTTAAAACGGGTCATGAATGTCAGTGCCACGTACGAGGAGCTTACTACTGTTATCACGCAAATCGAGTTCATTCTCAATTCGCACCTGTTATGCAAAATTGATGATGATCCGGAAAATCTACTAATATTAACACCAGGCCATTTCCTCATTGGTCAGCCATTAATTAGCATTCCAGAACCCAACTTAACCAGCATACCAATGAACAAGCTATCTAGATGGCAAAACTTGCAACAACGAGTACAAGGATTTTATAAATGTTGGTCAGAGGACTATTTAACATCATTACAGCATCGCTATAAGTGGAAGACTACATCCCAACAGCTAGTTATCAACGATATTGTATTGATCCACGATGAAAACGCCCATTCTTGTCAATGGTTACTTGGCCGCATCATCAACATTCATCCAGGAACTGACGGAATTGTGCGTGTTGTCACAGTCAAAACCGCCTATAGTGAACTAAAGCGTCCAGTTAATAAACTAGTAAAATTACCAATTAACGCATCATAACCTCAACCAACAAAGCTACTCGGATAAACCAAACAAGTTTTTATTAATTACTTATCATTCTTTTCTTTATCATAAAATACTAATTCTTTATTAGATAAAATACAGACCAAATTTCAATTTCCATGGCGTGTAAACAAGCCATAAAAGGTTAAACACATAAAGGTTTGACGGAGGAAATGCCGAAAAAAACTATAAAGAAAGAGCACCATCAATTTTCTGGTCAACAAAATGCAAAATCACTTAAGAAACAAATTCCTTAAGACGCGGGAGTATGTTTGTGAAATTTGTGAAAAACAAACAAAATATATAATAAGTAAATAATTATGAAACCAGTTACACAACATAGTTGAGCGTTGAAATTCCAGAGGTCATTAAATATTTTAGCTTTAGTATTAATTTTTATATATTGTCATGATATATAATACGTATTTTTGTTGTAATAAAATCTCTTTTTGGTTTGACATCTCAACTGCAATAAACAAATAAATTTTTTATTCGCCTACATATTAAAGTGGTACTTTATTACTGTGATTTGCGGCCATAAAGTGTCATTTTAATCATATATTATGTTGTCATAGTTACGTCCAAAAAAGCAAAAAACATTTGTATTTGTTTAAATTCTATAAAAAACAGAAATTTTTATTTTTATTTTATTTAAAGCAACCTTTAAATTCAAAATTTCGTTATCCAATTAAAATTATTGTTATTATTTGTAGTCATAGTAATACAATTATTTTGAAAAAAATAACAAATATTTTGTCAAAGGTTACTTGTTAAACATATTTTCATTTCAAAATTTATGCAAAGTTATAATTTTTATTTAGAATAAACAAATTTTTTTAAATACTTTGCTAGCGGCGAATAAAAAATAGTATCGGCTAGCGCCTCGATTTGCAAACTCCACATACATCCAAAATCTTTAGCTTTACGTCCTGGTATCATAATTTACTATTGTGATTATTGAATCAAATTAAAGTAATAAACGAAACAACAAATAAATTTTATGATCTTTTTGTGATCACAATCCTTCCTCTTCAGTACCTTGTTCTAATCCTAAGGCAGACGCTATCAATTGCGCCACTGAGATGATAACTATTTTGAAGTTGAAACTTCATCAACACTTATTTATTTACTTAAGTCAAATTTTTCCACTGTTATTATGGTGCACATTTTTTCAGCAAGTTTGGTGTTTGAGAGCAATTTTTTCTCTCTGATACTCGGTGTATAGGTGTAAACATTCCTGAGAGAACTCTCTGACACCTTCTTTTTTGTCTCTGAGAGAAGTCCCTCCTCTACGGGAGATTTGTAGAGTTTCGTGTAGCCACAAAAATATTTTGATAATTTTTATCGATTTTGATAATTTTTTAGGTGTCTGAGAGAAGTTTATTGAAAAACAAATATAATTGAATAATTATAAACAAAATTAATAGAAAATCAAATATTATTTTTGTGTTTTATTTTTCACTAAACAAACCAATTTATAATTATGTTTACGTTTCACGGTTATTGGATAATTGGTGCTTAAAAACGTTTATTTTAAATGATAATGAGGAGTAACGTTGAATGTGAAGAGATCTTGATGGGCGGAATCTGTATGAGGCCAGGAGGTTAAGTATTGTGTTATGTGGGTAAAAAAATCGTTAAGTCTATCAAAAGAATGATTTTTATACATTTTGTTACACAATTTTTTTGACAAACATACTTTGGAGTAGAACAATTGACAAATAACAGTAATTATTTAGATTATATGAAATGTAATTGAACACGAAATTGGTTATGAATTATGGATTTATCCATCTTGAGCCACTCTCAACTAATAGGAACAGTTGGAAAATATCACGTTGTTGCGCATTAAATACAGCTTTTTCATCTTTCGCGATTTTGAATCGAACTTCGTTCTTTTTTCTTTTGGAACGTGTACATGAACAGGTGATCCAAAAATCTTCATATGAGACATATTCACCTTATTACCGGTCCATACTTCTTCGGGAGTTTTATTCACCAAAATCGACGATATTGTTCGGTTGATGATGTAGGCAGCCATTGCCACAGTTTCGGCCCAATAAGATTTTTCTAGATCAGCGTCAAACAACATGCACCTAGAACGCTCGATAATGGTTCTGTTCATTCTCTCCGCGAGACCATTTTGCTGAGGGGTGTAAAGGTTCGTGGTTTAATGCTGTATTCCATTTTTTTTTAAAATTTTAAGTTCATTGCAGCAGTATTCCGAGCCATTATCGCTCCTGATTATTTTTATTTTTCGACCTGTCTGATTTTCAACATGCATTTTGAAATCAACAAAGGATTCAAAAACTTCCGATTTTGATGACAAAAAATTAACAAACAATTTTCTTGAACAATCGTCGATAAATGTCAAAAAATATCTAGCACCACCAATTGATTTTGTCTCTATCGGACCACATAGATCAGAATGGATTAAATCGAGCACATTTTCTGAACGTTTTCCACTAGGTTTGAAATTGAGACGCGATTGCTTACCCATTGCACAAACTTCACAATTTTCAATTTTATCGTCATCGTTGAACTTCAAACCATCAACTGCACCATCACTCATTTCACATAGTGTTTTGTGATTCACATGACCAAAACGTCTGTGCCATACCAACGCGCTGCTTTTATTTGATTGTGACAATAAACAAATATCATTAATTGTTGAAAACTTGTAAACTCCATCTTGTTGTTGACATTGTGCAAATAATTCATCATTTTTGTCATACATTTTACCACCAGTTTGATCAAATATAATTTTATATCCTTTTTTAACAATTTTACTCACCGATAACAGATTCGCTGACAAATCAGGAACATGAAGAACTTCTTCGACTGAGATAGTTTCATTTTTTAAACACAAAATTGTTTCACCAACACACTTTACTGGCATTTTCGAATCATTTGCTGCAACTATTTCTAGAACTTTCGATGGTTTTTGATTTTTTAACAAATTTACATTTGGCGTCATATGACTCGACGCGCCACTATCTAGATACCATTCAGAAGGTTCCGTTTTCGAGGCCAAAGATGCACCAAATGCTCTTTTAGCGGATTCACTTTTATTATTGTCGCTTTTGTTGTTATTCGCAGGTCTATTCTTCTCACTGGTAGTCGCTGGTTTATTCTGCTTATTTTTATTCTTATAACACTCAAAACTTTTGTGATTTTTACCACCACAAGTATAACATTTCACGCTGCCACTGCGATAATTTTTCTTTTTCGAACTTTTAACTTCTGATTTGCTGAAAATTGCGTTGTTCTCATTTGATTTTGATGCATATTGTGTATCAAGCAATTTCATCTTTATTTGATCTGCGTTGATTGTATTACTTGCTTCAAAACTCAGTATAAGTGGTTTGAATTCGTTTGTTAAACCTGCCAACATTATCGCAGCTAACCATTCATCATCTATATTGAATCCAACGCTTCTCAATTTACACAAAATTGAAGTTATTTCGTCAACGTAATTTTGCATATTCTCACACTTTTCTAAACGAATTGAAATCAACGCTCGCAACAATGTTATTTTTCTTAACAATCCACGATCTTCTTACAAATTTTTGAATTTTTTCCAAATTTCAAATGCTGATTTGCAGTTTGTGATGTGAACAAATAATTCCGGCTCCACACTCAGAGCCAACGTAGATTTCGATTCAAGCAAAATATCTGCATTGTCTTCCAATGGTTTTGTATCATCTGTGCCTGACTTTTGAATACATTTGTGCCATTTGTTCATTTCATAATAGTTCTGCATCGCAAAACACCATGTGTGATAATTTTCAACACCACGTAACTTTTGAATATTAAAATCCGATTATCCTCCTGTAGCCATCTTACTCATGTGATGAGTAATAAAAATGTTTACAACAAATGTAAAGCACAATAATCGGATGAAAATCTCCAACTTAAAAAATTGATTTAATATTACCAATCCAATAGAATATTCCAAATTGATTTTCGTTTTATAATATTCACGATGATTAAAGATTATAAATCACACTTAATTTGATGCTGGGCCCATAACCTGTCAGCTGAGCAAAAATAAAAATCGGTGTTGCTTTAACGAGAATTCAAAGAAGAAGAAAGTTTTATTACAAACATATCAAATACATAACAAATGAATTTGGGGTGCGTTTACATTATAACAACAAAATCAAATATAGAAAAGTAGATAGGGCCATTCCGCGGTAATCGATACCAGTAAGTAAAAAAATAACTTGCAAATATGTATACTTACATAAAAAATTAACAGGCCTTATATTTTAATTTATCATTATTTAAAAGAATTTCTATAATATTTTTGCCGATTTTCGTAATATTTTGTTCAAGCCAAGTGAGCGGATTTCAAAGTCCAGCATGGAAAAAATTTACTAAAATAACAACACGATTTTTACGTCAATCACATTCAAAAACCCGCTATTCACATTTGCTGTCTATATTGCGACTCATTATTATTTGTTGAGCAAAAATTGAAAACAACCAGGTAAGTAGTAATCATTTTATTGATGAAATTGTAACGCAGGTATTTCTGTAACGCCCGTCACAAAATGCATAGAAAAGTTCATCTTACATGAGGTAGACTAGCTTTAATTTTGTATTGACTATTGAGCAGAGAATATAAAAACACGTTATTTTGAATGAGTGTTTTATTAGAACAGAACAATATACAATGATTTTCTATAATTCAGAATGTCAAAATAAAAACCAATAACTAAATATAAAGGTGGGTTTACACTTTTAACCACTATGTTAAGATTTAATTTTAATTTACAAACAAAAATAAATTCTAAATTTTAACATTAGTTAAACCCATATTTAATGAGCAAAAGCTTTGCTTTGGTTTTGTTACAGCCTTTGTTAATGCATCAGCCACCATAAAATTTGTATCGATGTATTCAATCTGGATAATTGATTCATTTATTTTATCTCGGATGAAATGATGTCGTATATCGATGTGCTTCGATCTAGGTTTGTATGCATCATTTTTTGCCAAATGTATGGCTCCGTTATTATCACACTTTATAGCAATCGGATGTTTTGATAAACCACCATCTAAATCATCTATAAACTGTTTGAGCCATAATGCCTCTTGCGTTGCTGAACTTAACGCCATATACTCAGCTTCGGTGCTGGAAAGTGCTACTGTAGGTTGTCTTCTACTGCCCCATGATATAGCACCATTTTGCATCGTAAATATGTAGCCCGTACAAGATCTTCGATTATCGACATCCGATGTCCAATCAGCATCTGAATAGCCAGCAATTTCAATTTCGCATGATTTACAGAACTTTAGTTTAAATTCTATTGTTCCTTTGAGATACCTCATAATACGTTTTACCGCTATCCAATGGGAATTTCCGTAATTTGTGCTGTATCTACTAGCATCTCCAACTGAGAAAGCAATATCAGGCCTTGTGCCTTGAACTAAATACAATAATGCACCAATCGCTTGTTGATATGGTACATTCTCGATTTGTTTCTTTTCTTCTTCATTTTTCGCACACATTTCTGAAGATAATTTCTGACCAGGATCAGATGGAGTTCCAACTGGTTTACAATCACTCATACCATATTTATCAAGAATTTCACGTATGTACGTTTCCTGATCTAGATAATAATTGCCTTCTTGGTCAATAGAAATTCTTAATCCAACGCAGTTCTTAGCTTCACCTAAGTCTTTCATATTGAAGTATTCCGAGAGTGAATTTTTAATTTGATCTCTCTCAATAATATTTTTGTAAAAAATCATTAGATCGTCAACGTAAACGGCAATTATCAAAGCTGCTTTCCCTTCTGATTTTTTTACATAAACACATGGATCCACCTTGGACCTTAGGAAATTTAATTTTTTAAGAACATTGTCTAACTTTATGTTCCATTGTCGTCCACTTTGCTTTAAACCATACATTGCTCTTTGTAACAAACATGCTTTTGATGAACCATCACTAAAGCCTTCTGGTTGTTCGATGTATATTTCTTCATTTAGGCTACCTTGTAAAAATGCTGACACCGCGTCCATTTGGTCAATTCTAAAATTTTCTCTAGCTGCAAATGCAATTAGTAAACGGATTGAATTATACCTAATTACAGGTGAATACGTTTCATCGTAATCAAGACTAGCCACTTGTGCGCATCCTTTAACCACCAATCTTGCTTTATATCGAGTTATATTGCCGAATTCATCAGTTTTTGATTTAAACACCCATTTTGTTTTCAATGGCTTACGACTCTCTGGTAAATTTGTCATTTTCCATGTTTGGTTTTCCATTAATGAATTCATTTCACTTTTCATGGCATCTTTCCATTCTGAACTGTTATCTCTGGATAATGCCTCAGTCATCGTCAATGGATCAGCTTCATTCTTTTTTAAGTCTGCCAAATAAATAAAATTTTTATCATTTACCTTCTTATGAACTCGATTTGACCGCCTTAAGCCTGCATTTTCATCCTCTAATTCAGATCGTCTTGAGTTTCATCGCAATCAGTAAATATGTTATCTCTTTGTAAGTCAATTTTTGAGTCATTTACTCCATTTGTTGCTTCTTCCCCCACTGAATCTACAATTTCATCAACAATCATAACTTCATCGATTTTATCTTGTAGATCATCAATTAAGTTTTCGTTAACACTGTTAGGATTTTTGAGAAAAACTACATCTCGACTTTTTGTTATTTTACCAGTCGCTGGATCAATGAGTCGATATCCTTTTGTTTCATCACAATAGCCGACGAAAATTAATTTTTGTGATTTTGAGTCCCATTTTTTACGTTTGACTTTTGGGATGTGTGACATGACAACCGAACCAAAAATTTGTAGATAATTCAGGTTAATTGGTTCACCAGACCATATTTCTTCTGGTATTTCATTTATACCACTTGCTAATGATCTGTTGATTAAATACACGGCTGTGTTGACGGCTTCGGCCCAAAATTTCTTCTCTAAATTCGCATCAAATAATAAACATTTCGCCTTTTCCACAATAGTCCGGTTCATCCGTTCTGCCATTCCATTTTGTTCAGGAGTGTGTGGAACCGTTGTCTGGTGTCTAATGCCAAATTTCATTAAAAAATCTTTGAATTCTTTATTAACATATTCTTTTCCATTATCTGAACGCATGATTTTGATTTTTTGCTCGGTCTGTGTTTCAACGAGTACTTTAAATTCTTTAAATTTACTTAGAACTTCATCTTTTGATTTGATAAAATAAACAAACACTTTTCTCGAAAAATCATCTATAAATGTCAAAAAATATTTTGATCCACCTACAGACTGATTTTCCATAGGACCACATAAATCAGTGTGCACTAGTTCTAAAACTGCTTTGGCTCTTTTTCCATGACTTTGAAAAGGCAGTCTTGTTTGTTTAGCCTTTATGCACACTTCACATTGCGATTTAATCTCAGATTTTTGGAAGTTAACCCCTTCGATAACATTATTCATTTTCCTTACTTGATGAAAATTGAGATGGCCTAATTTTCTATGCCATGTTATGATATTATCCGAATTTTTGACCATAAAAGCTTTGGGTAAATCAGTGGACAAATGATACATTCCATCTATCAAATTAGCATATGCGACTTGTTTATTTTTCGAGTTAGTTATTCGACAACCTTCATTGTCGAAGACTACACTGTTTCCTTTAGCAATTATTTTTGAAACAGACAATAAGTTAACCTTTAACTCTGGAACATATAAAACATTGTTTATATCGATTAATTTTCTATCAATGTTTATTGTTATATCACCAACACCTTTAACTTCAAGTGTTTCATTGTTAGCAATTGTTATTTTATTTGTTTCACTTGTACTAATATTTTTGAAATAACTTTTGTCCATAACCATGTGCTGTGATACACCACTATCTAAAAAGAAATCTATTTCTTTTGTCAAAGTATTTTTCTTTATAGCATTGTAACCACCCATAGCACTGAACGCATCAACTTTTGGTTTATCGGAATGTTTAACCCATTTTTCAGAATTTACATATTTTTTATTTCTTAATTTCCAACATCTTGACTTCTTGTGACCGATTTTTCCGCATTCATTACACTTAATAGTCGATTTTCCGTTCTTGCTGGCAAATGCTTGTTGCACTTTTGAATCGTGGGACGATCCCATTTCAAATAGCCTAGATTTTATTGAATCACCAGTAATTCCCATTCCACTTGATTCAATCCCCATAATAAATGGCTTGAATTCGTCTGTTAAGCCAGCTAACAAAATAGACCCGATCCATTCTTCATTTATTTCAAAACCAATACCGTTTAATTTGTTTGCCGTGCCAATGACTATTGATATAAAATCATCCATGGATTCCGAATTTTCTAAATTTGTTGACAACAGTTTCTTTAATAAACCAATGCGTCGTGATAAACCTTTATCCTCAAACATTGTTTTAAGTTTCAACCATATTTCAAATGCTGATCCACAATTTTGAATATGAACGTACAAATTCGAATCTATTGACAAAATAATCTTTGCTTTAGATTTTTTTAATTTTACGGCATCTTTTTCCAGACATATAGTTTTATCTGCAGATGGTTTTATTGTATCTTCTAGATCGTTTAATTCTAGCAGTGATTTAATTGCAAACGCCCATGTTTGATAATTTTTAGACCCTTTCAATTTATCGATGGTATTTCCGTTTTCCTTTGCGGATGACATTTCAACTGTAATGATAATACAAATCAATAATGGAAATCAGATCTAATAAATATATCCTGAAATTAACACTCAGGATGTTTTAAATTGTCCGATGATTATCGATGAAAAAATTGTTCACTCGATCGTTTTAACTATCACCGACAGTATGGCGTGCAACAACAATTTATTTATTTATTTTTTAAAAGCACTCTGGGCCCATAACCTATTGAGCAGAGAATATAAAAACACGTTATTTTGAATGAGTGTTTTATTAGAACAGAACAATATACAATGATTTTCTATAATTCAGAATGTCAAAATAAAAACCAATAAACAATAACAATATGCCTTCAGGGCTAACTAAATATAAAGGTGGGTTTACACTTTTAACATTGACCTTACAAAAGTAAGGTTATAGGATTAAACAATCATTGAAAAATATTCGTTTTTTATTAGAGATTTAACCTAAATTTTTATTAAATCTCTACCTATTAACATTCGTTTCCCACCTTCAACCACTAAAGTTGGGTGTTTCACGATTTTATTTAAATATTCGACACATATTTCTGTCTCCCTCAATGGAACAATTAAACCTCCATTGTAGGTCCTTAAACTAATATCGGTAGGATTCAACATATTCTCATTTAAAATAGTTTTAAAAATATTATTAGGAATTATTGAAATTCCGGCACCAGTATCAAGTTCTGCTTTTATTAAAATATTATTTATTTTGACATCCACATAAAAAGGATTGTCAACCTCTGATAAATTACTATAATATAAATTAACATCGCTATAACTATCTTGTCTTTCTAGCATATAATTATTTTTTACATTAACTTTATTATTATTATTTATATTTTTATTTTCCTTACATATCTTAGCTAAATGACCCTTCTTTTTACAAATATTACATATAATATCTCTATATTTGCAAATTTTAAATGTATGATTATTTTTACCACATGCATAACATAATATTTCTTTAACTACTTTACTATTATTAAAATTATCGTTTCTATAAATTTTCTTTGAAAAATTATTATGGTGTTTATTACCTTGTAATTTGTGTATCTCTACATCCCTTTCTTCAATTGTTGTCTCTTTCTGTATTGCCACTTTCACCAAATCTTTTAAATCTTTATTTAAATCTTCTTCACATAATCTATCTAATACTTGGCCTTTCTTGATTCCTGTTAAAAATTTGTTCTTGACATGTTCCTCCATCATGTTTCCAAACTTACATGAAATTGCTGCACTTTTAATACGTACAAACCACGTGTTAACTGACTCCGCATTTTCTTGTCTTAAATTAAAAAAAATTATTCTTTTTCTTAATACAGACTCCCCTTTACCGAATTGATTCTTCATCAATTTTATTACATCCTCGTATGATAATTCCTTTGGCTTTTTTGGATACGATATTTCCCTAATTATCTCAAAAGCCCTCTGATTTATTGTAGTCAAAATAACTGACACTTGTTTCTTAGCTTCCACTGAATTTGCAATAAAATATTGCTCTAACCGCTCCTCATATACTTCAAAATCATCTCCGATGTTGAATACAGGAACATTTCCCAAACTTGTGGTGCGTATAATAGTCGCCATTTCGCTATTATTACCATCAGTTTCCATTAATATTTCACGTGTATTTAACTTTATTAAACTTTTCCGATTTTCTCGTCGCCAAATTTGTAGTATACTGTACTACTATTTATGTTTTCACTTTAATGAAAAACAACACTTTTAATTTTAACACCAGTTTATTTATTTATTCATTAATAATAAAACAATTTTTCTGGCTGTTTATACACGCCTATTCTAATATACACGTTTCTAGAATCTAATAATTATACTTCGCGGAGTAATACAATTTCAATTTATTATAACACAAAAGTAATAGATTTACTCTATAATAAGGTAGGTTCACACCATCACACCAGGGTGAAAGCGCACTTCATCGCTATGCCATCCTTAAACTACTCATCAAATTTCACGTTAATCGGTCACGGTTCAAAGAATTCGGAGCGGAAAACATGTCTGTTCGTAAAACTCAGCAAATTCTCTATATACACCTAAGCCTCGCTTTGCGTTGTTTCGAACTTGCTTCGGTTTTAAAAATATACCAATTTTCGGTTTGCGTCAATTTGCGTCGTAAATTAATTTTCTTCTAAAATGTTTTCAATTTTTTGGGTAAAATATTTTTACGTTCGGACTATTTAACAACAGTCTGAATTCATCTTTTTATCTGCTAGAAAATTGTCAGATGATTTCATCTGCAAATTCAACCGGTTTAAAACCGATTATCACACTAATTGATTTTCATATTAATATCTTAATAAAAATTATATTATATACGGTATAAAATGATTAAATACATATTTTCAAGATTTTAATGTGAAAATTTTACGTTTCCTTTACGTATTTTCGATTCTCATTTTTTTTCAAATCTTAGCGCATTTTATTATTGTACAAACTACAACAATTGCTCTATAATGTGTTGTCGCCATTTTGTCGTTTCATTTACTTTTACAGTTTATAATTTATTTACAATTTATATAGCACTAATTTAGGTATAATCGATTATATAGTATAATATTAATACTAAATAACTAATATTTTTTTTAGAAATTGTTGTTTACAAATCATTATTGCTTCGTAAAATTATTTTTATTTCCTTGCAGTTTTTGATATTTTCACCATCTGCTGTCAAAAATAATAAATACTATCATCTGAAAAGTTGATGATAGCAACTGAATTTAATTTGTGTGTAATAGCACCATTAGTTTGTTTTAGTATTTTCCTGCAATAAGTTGTCGTTTATCGCAATAGTTAATTTTTAAGTTTCCCAATAAGAAAAGGATAACAACTTTAAATTTAATGTGAAAATAATTTCATAAATTTAATTTTGTATCGTACGTTTATTACAGTGTTTCCTTGTGAAAACAGTTGAAATTTTGTAAATTTTCTTGTAAAATAAAGGTGCTTTTTTATGAATTTATTAAACAATTTATTAATTGTGATTTATAATTTTTATACCGTAAGCACGACTGGGAAAAACAAAACATCTGGTAAAATTGCCAAAAAGTCGAAACAAAATATAACTTTAGAAATGAAATGAAACATTCTTTGACGGTTAGAGAATTAAGAGAAAGCTGTTGAGATATCAAAAGCTCTAGATATACATACCTCCAAAAAATTTTAGAACTAAACGCGATCGAGATGGAGCAAATATTAGAGAAGTTGCTAAATCTTTATCATCTTTAGACGCTAAAACAGTAACTCGCAAAAGAAATGCTCTTATGATCAAAATGGAATCTCTGCTTACCATATGGATTCAAAATCTGGTGGCACAGAAAACACCTTTAACCAAAATTGCAATTCAAACAAAGGCCAAAAGCTTATTTGATGATATTAAAATTAAATGCAATAGCAATGAAAGTGCAAGTGGTAGTGCTACTGAAATAGATGAAAATTTTCAAGCTAGTAACGATTGGTTTCTGATATTTAAAGTTCGTGGTAGACTGCACAATATTGCATTTACTGTAGAAGCTTCAAGTGCCGATAGCGTTTCTGCTGCACTCTATCCAACAGAACTAACATTAATAAATGAACGTAGCTATTTTTCTAAACAAGTCTTTAATGTGGGTTTATTTTAGAAACGTCTGCCATCAAAAAAGTTTATTTCATAAAATGAAAAATCTGGTTCGGGATTTAAAGCCAGTAAAGATAGATTAACTCGTCTTTTCGGCGAACTGCCTCTGGCGATTTTAAATTTATACTGGTTTTAATTTATCACTTTGAAAATCCCAGAGCTATGAAAGGACATTCAAAGGTCAAATTAAAAAGTCTGGATAACAGCTATTTTATTCAAAGACTGGGTAGCTACTTGCGCTATTCCTGAAATTAAAGCATACTGTAAAAAGTAGAACTAAGATTTCAAGGCTTTAGTTCTTCTAGATAATGCTCCTGGTCATCCGTTATATATTCAAGATTTGTCGCAAAATGTAAAATTTGTGTTTTTAAAACCAAACACTACGTCACTTATTCAACCAATATTACTTATTCAACCGACATATTAACATTATAAAAGCGATAGAAATTATTTCAGATTCATGGAATGAGATTAAACCATCTTGCATGAATGGTGCTTGGCGTAAAATTTGGATAGAATGTATTCACGCAAAAAGAAACGATTGCACTACTGAAGAAGATATATCAGCTGTTCGGATAGATATTGCCAATTTCGCCAAAGATTCCAATTTTGAAGAGATGGAGGAGCAGGATATTGATGAATTGTTAGCGAAGATTTTACTAACCAAGACTTGATGGACTTAGATTTGGAATATGCCTACGAAGACAGCAACTTACAAGAAATTGCCGTGCAACCAGAATTCTCAATGAAACAGCTGGGCAAAGCAATCAGTTCGATTGATGGTGCTGTTGAAATTTTTAAAAAAAATGATCCTGACTTTGATCGGAGCTCTTTAGTATCTAGAACTATAGATAATAGAATTAATTGCTATATAGAGAATTAATTGCTATACAGAGAATTACAAAAAAGTGCAGTTCAGTCGACCATCGAAAAATATTTCGTTAAAGAAAAACTGCATGAAATAGCATCTACAACAGCATTAGAATCTACATCTACACAAATAATTGATTTAGATGAATAATGAATATGGTTTGTTTAAATTCAGAATATTGTTTTTTAATCTGGTTTGTATTATAATATTTTATATTGTAGGTTATTTTTGAAAACTGCAGCTTCAAACCATAAAACAAGTTAGACATTTATTACTTCCATTATATTTCGACCTGTTTGTGGGTCATTATCAAATGTATTAGTTTCTGTAAACATTTTTTAAATACATGAATACATAAAAATTGAATGAAATTCTACTTAACATAATATAAAAGTTAAGAAATATATAAGGAAATGCAATCCCTTAAAATACAATAGATTTTAAATTGGACAAAAATTCATATCAACGATAGAATAAAATAATTTATATCAATAGCAACAATGAACAATGGACGGAATAATTGTTCTGTGATACCGAAATTTGAAAACAAGTTAGACTATATAGTATACAGATATGAAAGACATACAGATATGAAACATATTACGGTTAGTTGATAGTAAAAAATAAAAATTTAAAAACTGATTCTAACATGCTAATATAACCAAAATACACTAAAATAAAATAAAAATAAAACTAATTACATACTTGAGCAAATTATAAAACTAAAGCAAAAACATCTTATTATCACAAAAATTAAAAGAACAAATTAAAAACATCAAGTTATAAAATTGTAACACAGAGTTTAAGTAACATTATTAATAAATTGCATTGATTAGTGGTAAGCATCTATATGCTAACTAAAGATATTAATATTTATAAATATAGGGAATATGAGACAAAGCTAGTTTGAATGGGGTTATGGGGTTCGGCAGACAAAAGTAATGGTGTTATTGTTATTTGAGGTGTCGGCATAAGTGTATTTAAGCTGTTGGTTTCTCTGATTCTTTTACGTAATATGTTATGAATCCAATTATTTGGATAGTTGTTCTTTTTCAATATGTCAATTATATCATTAACACAGTTGTAGAAAAATTTATTATAGCTAAGATCTAAAATTCTGTTGGCCAATGACTTTGCTATGTTCCGTTTTAAATAAGTGGGATGTGAGGATAAAAAATTTAGGACGCGTTGGGATGATGTGGGTTTCGAATACCATTTGGTTATAATGCTATTGTGTTCCCGAATTAGGGGTATGTCTAAAAAGTTAATAACACCATTATTTTCAACCTCCATAGTAAATTGTAAAGAGTATCAACTATGTCATCAGCATAGTTTTTGACAAATTTAGGTGGATTAGGCAATATAGGAATGACATTGTCACATAGAGTTTCTAATACGAAATCGGATAAGATAAGTGCTAATGGTGATCCCATTTGTAGACCTTTTATTTGTTTGTAAAATTATTTTTGTATTGAATAAGACTGCATTCTGTCATTTTAAAGGTAAGTAGATTTAAATAGTTATTTATGTATTAAGGGCATAAAGTATGTCTTTTCCGCTTGAGAGTGAAATTGTTGCTCGAGGCGTTAGGCGTGGTAATGAATTTTTTGAACTCCAACGAGTTTCTGATATTGTATTTGGTGATATCTGAGATATTTTGTAATGTGTTGGCAAGCAATTGGAACAAGGCAAAACCAGGGCTGTTTATGGTAGAAACAATAGGTCGTAATGGAATTTGTGGTTTATGAATTTTGAGCTGTCCATAGATACGTGCTGGGGTACAAATATCACTCTTAAAAAACAATGATTCGCTAGTTGTTATAAATTTTTGTAAGGCTAAAGATTTAATCAATCTTTTATTTTTATTTTGTAGTTACATAAGGATGTTATCTTTGTCGTTGATGTCAATTGGGAGGTAGGTGTATGTATCTTGTATGAGGGTGGATATTTTAGTTTCATAGTCTGATCTCCACATAATAACAGTATTGTTACCCCTGTAACTACTTGTTATTAATAGATCTTTATTATTCCTCAGAAATGTTTTTATTTCTTTGTAAGCTTTTCAACTTGAGAGAGAAGAGTTTTTGTATGGTTATTGAGCGTGTCTATAATTTGAGGTCTAATTTCTTTATTTCGGGTCTAGAAATAGTTTTAGGTAGATAATTACATAAAATGTTTTCTATATTGGATATTAGAGTCGGGATTGGAATTTCATCATGTGGTGTAGGGATGGCAAATTTGTGACCAAAACTAAGCAGCATGTTGACCAATATTGAAACTTCCAAAAAACTAGGAACCAGGATTAAGCAACAGCAATACGACTTTATTGTACGTCATAAAAGTGAACAAGGAAAAACAGCTTTGATACGTCACACTTTAGATACAGGACATGTGTTTAAATCAGAGTTTCGAACCGGAACCGAACCGTAAACCGAAAACCGTTATTAACCGAAATTTTGGGCTGAACCGTAACGTAACCGAAACCGTAATTTTTTATATTTAATGAACCCTAACCGGAACGAAAAAATCATTTTATTTACGGTTCATGTAAAACGGTTTGCATTGAAAAAAACAAAAAAAATATTCTAACAAAAAGCTGCTCATAAATTATAAGTAACAGATTTTCATTTTGCATTTAAAATGAGCTTTAGGTACTACAATTTTGGTTTCTAATCTATTCCAAAATTTATTACATTTTTTTAAAATACCATGAAACCATGCAGCAAATTTTGAGAGGCATAGTGAACGGTTTCATAAAAAAGAATTTAAAATTTTAAAATGTCTTAAAATATCAGCAAAAGCTTCATGTAAACGAAATCTGCCATCAAAGTTAAGCCCAAGTAGTGTAATGACGCTTACTCCAACGTTATTAGACATGAAATTTAAACCTCAAAATATTACGGTACTATGTCTGAAAAACTTCTTACTGAAGCCTGTATCGATGTTCTAGATTCAATAATTACTGAATTGTTTCTTTTGAATTTTTGCAAAATATTACTGAAAATCCTTGATTTTGACATCGGAACTGAACCGGAACCGAACCGAAAACCGGAACGAAAAAATAAACTAAGGAACCAAACCGAAAACCGGAACGAAATAATAGTCGGAACGAAACCGTAAACCGAAACGGAAAACATTTCGGTTCGAAACTCTGGTATTAATACGATGAAGCCCGTATTATCACCAAAGAATCACACAAACACAAAGGCGCATCGTAGAATCATATCATATACTATCAAGTCCTACTTCCATCAATAAAAAGACGGACATCACCAACATTGACACACAATATAATACCAGCATTAGTCGTTCTAGATCCAGATCAACAACAGCATATTAACTATTTCCAATTAATTCGTTTTGTTCCTTTTTTTCACATTCACTTTTGACTCTATCATAACGGCTTACCATCAATGATTAGACACAACTCAGTTTGGGTAGTATCGTATAGTGCTCAGCTGGTTGGTCGTTACAATTCTTACTTACACATTTGGACAATAACATAACAACTTTCCAACACATAATCAATACAGCTGGTTGTATATTTTTATATTATGTATCTCGCTCGTCTGTCTAACAGTATCTGCCATGATCATATAATAACACTAGTTTACAAATTTTGAACTTTTTTGTCTCCCTGAATAAAACCCAACTTTTCTTATAGATTTGGACCTTCTGAACACGAATATCATATTCATTTTTTTTGGTTAGCTCTTGTTTTTGAGATATTCACGAAAAACCAATTTTTTCGGTGATCAAAAATGTTGTTTCGGTTTTTGGGTCTCATATTTTACAAAACAAACAATAAAATATATTAATGAAACATGTGCATAGTAAATATGCTAACAAACATTTTGAGTTATATTTTGTAAAAATCCATTAAGGATTCTGGAAGTTACAGTCGAAAAAAGTTGCAAAAATACGAAAAATTCACTTTTTTTTAAAATTTTCCATTTTCAACACCATAAATTTTGAACAAATAAAGACACTAATTTTTTTTAATTTCTTGGAGCCTATAGTAGCTTCAATTTTCTTTCTTTTAAGCTAAAAAATACGAATATTGGTGCAGTTCGCACCAAGTTATTCAAGTTTTCCCAAAAAAAGTCAAAACTCAAAATTTGGAAAAAAAATTTAACTATAAGAATAATTTAAACTCTGCAACATAATTGATTTATATATAGGTTGTTTTCGTATTAGATCTAACTCCTCCTACTTCGGGATTATTTTAGGAGTTGGAAAATATCGGTTAGTTGATTATGAAATGTCTTTTTTTGACAAAAGTTGTATTTTATTTGTATATGATTTTTCTCGAAATTGAGATTTTTTTTGTGAAATTTTTTGACATGATCTAGCTCCTTCCACCTCGGACTTATTTTAGGAGTTGGAAAATATCAGTTAGTTGATTATGAAATGTCTTTTTTTTTACAAAAGTTGTATTTTATTTTTATATGATTTTTCTCGAAATTGAGATTTTTTTTGTGAAGTTTTTTAACATGATCTAGCTCCTCACACTTCGAACTTATTTTAGGAGTTGACAAATATCAGTTAGTTGATTATGAAATGTCTTTTTTGGACAAAAGATATATTTAATTTTTATATGGTTTTTCTCGAAATTGAGATTTTTTTGTGAAGTTTTTTGACATGATCTAGCTCCTCCCACCTCGGATTTATTTTAGGAGTTGGAAAATATCAGTTTGTTTGTAAGTTTGCAGTTCTTATAAATGGGGTGATTCTTTTAGCAATATGTATTATGTTACTTCCACAAATAAAACAAAATGAATTTGGGCTATTTTTACACTTGAAACTTCTTGACGACGCCATTTAAATAAACTAGACCTTACACTTTACTAACAATTTATGTTGTTTTGCTTATAGCTGCCTATCACTATTGATTTATTGATTTTTAAAAACAATACACTATTTAAAATTTATATTTGTAATATTTTTTCGTTTTTAATTAATATTTTCACTTGAATATTTGGAATTAAATTTATCCTCAGAGAGATTATATTTGCAACTAATCATACGACAACTATCTACTTAAAAGGAAATTAAACTAATTAAACAAAAGTTGGCAAAACCGAAAAACTATTAAAAAAGAGAAGTAATTGCTTTCTTAAATTAAACTTAAAATTATCATAAACGTAAGGAGTAGGGTTTCTAAATATCCGACCTATTTGGTTATCCGGATATCGAATACATAAACAATAAATTATCCGGATAATCCGGATATCCGGATAATTAAACAATAAATAAAACATGTTGTTTACTTTGCGGTTTTTAAATCATTTATGTATATTTTTCGTGTATCTATATTATTAATTTTTATACATAGTCACAAAATAACAAAAATAGTAACAAATCATAAATAATAATAATAAAAAAATTAAATTATTGATAAATTTAATTAAATTAATGAAGTTATTGATGCATTTATAAAAATGCATATTTTAGACAAATTATTGCATTAATTATAAAAATTATTGCAATTAATTATTACAATGTCTCGAAATTGAATCGAGTTCTAATTTTTGTCTTGGTAAGACCAGCAATTGAAAATACCCACTCCGTTGCAGTCGATGTAGGTTTTATTGGTAATAATACGCAATATAGAATATTTAAATTGCCCTCCGTTTTTTATAATTATTTTAAATAAATGAAATCTTTTTTCAGCAATATGGAACTTTCTTCATTCTTCTTCTCAACATGAGTAATTAAAGCAATAGCATTCTCAAGTACTTTCTGCAGTCACGATTTCTTATACAAACTTCACTACTTAGACTTTCTTCACCTTCACTTTCAATAGTGAAATAGTGATTTCCTCAGAGTCATAATTTAGAAGTACAGCTCTCATAAATTTTTAAAAAAATAGCCAACACTTCAGATTTTATTGACAGGGCTTAAGTTTATAAAACATTATTTTTTTTAAATTAATATAGCATTAAATAAATATTAGTAAAATATCTTTGCACTGCAGATTCACGAAGTGTTTCATAAAATATTCAATGATTACAGTTTTCAAAACATTAAAGTTGTAAATAAATTTTTAAAACTTGTAGTCACTTCACTGTACTAACAAACTTTGCAAAGCACGTTAATAGTTATTTGAACTTTTCAACGCAATTTGATTATTATTTTACAAAATAAAGGGTTTTTTAATATTCGGATAATTGCAAAAAAGTATCCGGATAATCGAATAGTCAAAATATGGTCGAATAATCCGGATATTTCGATATCCGGATATCCGGATTAGAAACCCTAGTAAGGAGTAACACAAGGTGGGCGGTGATAGAAAAAAATTTGCATTATCAAAAAACCAAAAACAGAAAAGAAACAAACCTTACAGGTATTAATAGACAAAAATAGAGGCTTAACTTTATAGTGCTTGAACTAACTTAAATAGTTCTGATGTTATGATGTTTTGCCTCTCCTCACAATTCATTATCTTTTGTTTATATTTTTCTATATACGTCTCATATCGATCCAATTCCCAACTTCGAAAACAAAAATAAAAATTATACTTTACTATTTTAAATTAATGCTTTACTGATGTTTGAGAACGACTGAACATTTAAAATTATTATTTATGGCACAATAAATTAAGTAAAAAATAATTTTTCCCAAATTTTGAGTTTTGACTTTTTTTGGGAAAACTTGAATAACTTGGTGCAAACTGCACCAATATTGGTATCTTTTAGCTTAAAAGAAAGAAAATTGAAGCTACTATAGGCTCCAAGAAATTAAAAAAAATTAGTGTCTTTATTTGTTCAAAATTTATGGTGTTGGAAATGGAAAAATTTAAAAAAAACGTGAATTTTTCGTATTTTTTCAACTTTTTTCGACTGTAACTTCCAGAATCCTTAACGGATTTTTTACAAAATACAACTCAAAATGTTTGTTGGAACATTTACTATGCACTTGTTTTATTAATATGCTTAATTTGTTTGTTTTGTAAAACATGAGACCCAAAAACCGAAACAACATTTTTGATCACCAAAAAATTTGGTTTTTCGTGGATATTTTAAGATCTTGGATCTTTTTAAGATCTTGGATAAAACAAGATCTAACCAAAAAAAATGAATATGATATTCGTGTTCAGGAGGTCCAAATCTATAAGAAAAGTTGGGTTTTATTTCGGGAGATTTTTCTTGTAAACTAGTGTAATTTTTCATTTTCATAATTTGAAAATATTATGTTAGATATTAGAAAATATTAGATGCTTACCACTAATCAATGCAATTTATTAATAATGTTACTTAAACTCTGTGTTACAATTTTATAACTTGATGTTTTTAATTTGTTCTTTTAATTTTTGTGATAATAAGGTGTTTTTGTTTTAGTTATATAATTTGCTCAAGTTTGTAATTAGTTTTATTTTTATTTTATTTTAGTTTGTTTTGGTTATATTAGCATGTTAGAATCAGTTTTTAAATTTTTATTTTTTACTGTCAACTAACCGTAATATGTTTGTCTTTCATATCTGTTTACTATATAGTCTAACTTGTTTTCAAATTTCGATATCACAGAACATTTATTCCGTCCATTGTTGCTATTGATATAAATTATTTTATTCTATCGTTTATATGATTTTTTTGTCCAATACGTAATTTAAAATCTATTGTATTTTAAGGGATTGCATTTCCTTATATATTTCTTAGCTTTTATATTATGTTAAGAAGAATTTCATTCAATTTTTATGTATTCATGTATTATAAAAATTTTTTACAGAAACTAATACATTTGATAATGACCCACAAACGGGTCGAAATATAATGGAAGTAACAAATATCTAACTTGTTTTATTCAATAACCATGGTTTGAAGCTTCAGTTTTCAAAAATAACCTATGATATAGAATATGGTTTGTTTGTTTTTTGTTACTTTTTTAACTTGGTAATGAATTTGGTAGATGTTTTTGAATTAATAAAGATTCTTTAATTTATGTTTTTTAAATGATTTTTTTGATTAGTTTTTGTTTTGTGTTGTGGATTTTTTGAAAACCTATCTTTAATAGTCACATAGTTTTTCATATAAAACGTGAATTCACTTGCACTTCAGTAGACCAAAACCTATTACATTAAACTTTCCTTGCTTTGTTATACCATGAATTTGAAGTTGTATGAGTTCAGTATTAATTTTACAAGACATATATATATATATATATATATATATATATATATATATATATATATATATATATATATATATATATATATATATATATATATATATATATATATATATATATATATAAATATATATATATATATATTAGACTGGTCGTTAAAAACTAAATTTTGCGAAACGCCCCCTAGAAAAATTCTTTGTGGTCAAAAAACCACTACGGCATTATTTTTTTTTTTTTTAAGTCAAAAGAACACGTGCCGCAAAATCATCGAAGTTTATTTTTTGATAAAACTGTTAATATCTCATAAAATATGCAGATGTAAAAAAAAATCATGTATTTTTTTTTGTAGGAAATTTAATTTTCTACAAAAAAAGTCTATGTCATTTTTTTCCTA